>OW285194.1:5716375-6316375 GCA_935421135.1 Bugulina stolonifera
TAGGAAATATATTGGAGTTAATACAGGTCCATGGTTATCTTTCAAAACATTTCATTTTTTTGGTTGCTGCTGTAATATGGTAAATGTTTACACCACTTGACCATCAGTCTAAGGATTTAGTGCATAGGAAGAATTAATACACAATGTAATAATAATACTTTTCATGTTAACATAGGCATGGACATGGATATTCTGAATGATCTGGTTTACTGAGGTGGGCCGTCCAAGTATGCCTAATATTGGTATGTATTAAACTAGTAAACATTTGTCGCAGTTGGATTTGTCTCCAGTGGGGAATTTCCAACAGTATTGAAAAAGATATTGTCTTGAAGGATGGTAAACCGAGGCTTGTAAATGAGTTATGTATAACCTGAGTAAGAGTGTATCTTCCATGGAATAATATGTTTGAATTATGTAAACTTTTTTCAGTAAATGTTGCCCGTTAAAGCTACCCTTCCAGATATTCTCAGGCATTAGGTGTCAGGTGAATTTGCTATGTCTCAAGTTATTAAATGTACATATAACTTGCTGCTTTGTAGCAGCTGGAGAGAAGGTGTTGAAGAAACTTATATGAGGGCAATACTGCATCCAGGGATCTAAAATACATTGTGCAGTAAGAAATGTGTGTAGCTCTATCCTTAATAATATTAGACTATACAGTGGCTATAAGGTTCACTTTTTGTTAAGCTATTTAACGTCCTTTACGATTATATACATTTTAGGAGATATTAAAGCATAAAGTGTACCAATACCACTAATACAAGAGTAACTGCATCCATCTTGCCGTTTCAAATATTTGTTTCAATTTCTTCCAAGTAATGTGCTACCATTACAGGGCATAGGCCTACACACTTACATTGCTCTGCCTCCACCTACCAAAATCAAGAAAAATCATGATATTCAAGAATAATCTGTGGCACACAAATAATTTCTCTTGTTTAGTTATCTACATGTATGTCTGAATAATCTGTGTTTTTGTAGGTCTTAGGCAACTTTAGTTGACTTAATCTCCATGTGTGTGAAGAAAGAATTGTAGCCAGCATCAGTGAGTATCATTGTAGTGTTTAAATTCAACTTCGTACTCTATCTCAGTACCCACTAGCATTATGCGCCATGGTCTCCATTAATGGAGCAGTATGTTCTTATTATGTTCCAAAACTGAAACTTCTAATTTGGGTTGCATTTGCTAGTCTGTTGTATAGTACAACCATCTTATAATGTTTTTATCGGTATACATGTAAATGGTATTTGCAGGAAACTTACTCTCTGTAGACTTTCTATTGTAGAATGTTTTCTTAATGAAGGGCAGCTTCAATAATTGATGAGTAAGCGGACAGTGCAGGATCTAAGCAACTATTTGTCTATTACTGAAAATAGAAGTTTATTCAGGATAAGCCACATGCACTACATATACAGATACAAATGAGTTGAAAGGTTAGTTGGAGAAAGTACCTTGATACACTTAGAGACCAATCATATGATGCAAGCCAGCATTTAACAAGTACATTGTGTACATTATTCTGATGTGAAAATCAGCTAATTAATTAATTAATATTATAGTTTTCCACAGCAAGTACAACAGCCCTTATTTGAGACTAAATATGCTAATAGCATCACTTTTGGTTTGGCCAGAGTAACAAGAAATAATCTATGCTCTTCAATTTGCATTGCTTTGTAGCATATGCTTAGCATCTTGTCCTAATACTGCAATTTTACAGCAATCTAAATCTTGCACTATACAATAATTTTATACCGCTACTAACATTATACTGCTTGAAAACTTTAGGTTGTTACATGGATTTTTACCCCTTATTTACATGTACATGTGCATGTAGATTAGCATTCATGTTGAGATGGAACCCTTAGCGCTTTCTGTACTTTCACAGGTCTAATAAGTTGATACTAATTTGTAATGTACATGTATTACATAGCAGATAGCTGAAGAGGTGAATGAACTGTAGGGGGAGCAGACAAATTCATAGGCCTAGACTTGGTTCAACTGCTATAGACATAACAGCTGGAAGCACATTGTACAATGTAAGTTCAATCCCTTGCATAATTTTCAACAATCTCACAGTTTACCCAGCTATGGTAACTTTTTCACTCTTGACAGCATTTTATGAAGGTTTAAGGAGTGTCGCTAATCTCCCATAGAGATGCTATTTGGACAACTTTATGGAAAAATGTTGCTGCAGCAAAAGACAAGTGAAATGTTCTGTATTTTAGATATATGAAAAGGGAATTCGCTCTGCTCAAGAAATTTTAAAGAGAACCGCCACCAGTGATGAAAAAGATGCGGAGGCCATGGGTGAAAGAAATCCAAAACTATGTAATTGTACATTGACTTGGTTATCAAAGCTTTTAACTGGTATTACAAGACAGTGCCTTAAAACTGTTTTAATAAACTGTATAATGTGGTGACCGGCTGCCCTTGACACTGAGGCCGCCTTTGACACTAACGCTGCCCTTGACACTGACCGCAGTAGGACCTACAGCTCTATGTTAATCTGTGTCTATGACAGGACACTAAGCAGGCCAGGCCAAGTGGTTAGATGGCTATCATCCATATTAATCTATTATGTAATTGTTATGCAATAATCACCCATTATCTTATCTGTGATATTTATATTATTATACTTACTTGTGTATTCTCTTGTCTCAGTACTACAGAGTATAGAAAAGGACAATTTCATTGTACAGAGGAATCATTGTTATACCTAGATAGTGTTTTTCACACAATACACTACTAAATACCACTGAATAGTTGATCTGGGAGCACATAGGATAGCAGCAAACCCAGTACCTACTTAGGGTGGCTTGAACCAATAAGAAGTTATCATCTCTCTACTCTTACAAGCTAGCAGTGGCTGGCCTGTGGCGCACAGCCATTACAATAATGTTTTATTATTTCACTTTATGATAATTACATCACCCAATGATGCAATGCTTCCCAACTACAGGTTATAGGGTGCCCAACACTACAACACTAACTAATGCAACAGTATCACTAAAATGCACAATAATTAACATTGCCAAACAGAGTGAATTTTGCTCTTGAACGTAGGCACAATCTCATTCGCTAGCTGTTCATTGTTGGTAGGAAATAGCAGTTCATGTAGTTAGACCTTGGTGTATTAGTAGTTGTCCTCTCTTCACACACTGACCATCAGCAGTACAGAAAACACCCAGCCTTGCATGTGCATTGTCTACTGGGCACTCATTAGCTATTTATTGTAATTATAAATTAGCCTTTCTCAGCCAGTTATGTTCAACTTCTACCAGCAAAACACAAATGGTGAGAGAGAGGACAACTTCTATTTATAACAATTCTCTGATGAATGAACAAAATCTAGGAGTATCAACTTGATATACATGTTGCAATTCTAACTAAATTTGTAATCTAAATAATAATTATTCTTCAGGAGCAAGGGCCTTCATTCAATAATGATCATAGAGAGAAGTTATCCTCTCACTTTCCATCTGTCTCCTACTGGTAGAAATGAAACAAAATAGATTGAGAGAGGACGACTTCCAACTGCAATCAATAGTTTTGTGCCTATGAATTGTATTTCTCCAAAATACATTCAATATTAATAAAGAATCTTCCTGAGAAAGGGTTAAGTTATGATTTCATATTTTTATGTGTAGCCTATTCACAATTCACTGTATTATAAATTATATTCTATAAATCTGTGTGCATCTAGTATGTACATGTAGGATGAAGCTCCCCGTCTGTATTCTTCAACCAAAACAAGAGCAGCAACATCACAGCAAAGCAGGTTAAAATGACAGCTCAAAAACTCTCTGTTTATGTTTTGGGGTACCACTGTTCATGCTGGGTTTAATGGGCAGTGACTGAAGAGCAGTAGTGAAAATGTGGTGAAATCATACACCACCATTAATAGATGAGAAACAGCTAAGCATGTGATACATGTACATTGTACATCTACCATGTACGCGTAAATGTACATGTACAATGTATATGAAATGACACAGACTTATTCTGTCCCATCCTTACATTGCACTGTATTGAGAATATTAGGATTATGTGATGTGCATGTAGACAGGTGTACAATTATACATGTCATATGGAAGTTAATAATATTAAATATTTTAGCTTCTCAAATTGAAGTGTATTGCAATACCTGCTTGAAAGGGCTGCAGTTGCAGTAACACATTTACCTACGTGGTACTATTAGTTAGAGTAGGCTAAGGCATGAAAGTACATGTCATTCCTTTCTCTTGCACTACCTGTTGCCTTGCTTGCAAATAATTGAGAACGAGGAAGTACTAACAGCAGTTGGTCTATCAATATTATTACACGTAGTTCAACAAAGGTGGCCAAGGGCTGATCCCTGCTCCTCTTTGATATACAGTATATCTACAATTTATTAGCCCCAGGGGCCCTTGTGACATGTGTTCTGCACTTTTTCTCTCTGCCTTAGAGAGCTTTGTTGTTGTTGAGACAATGAGTTGAAGAATTACATACCTACATGTTGGATTATAATACTCTTATACATTAAATAACAACACCAGACCTCTCAAAATGTTTTACATAATATACAATGTACATGTGTTACATGTACATGTACATCACATATTGTGTTCATAATAAGAGTCATGTACTAGCAGTGTACATGCATAATATAAAACATACTGTGTACAATTATCTGACAATCTAACAGACTATCCAAACTTATGTTCCCTGCAGAACCGAAGCAATTAGGGTAGTTAGAATAGACAGACAGAGCCGAATCTATCACACAGGTCATAACCATGTAAATGTGAGAGACATACGTACATTGTATATCGGACATAATAATTATTCTAGTGAGACCAGCAGCAGTAGGTTATACATAAACAAAAGATTGAAGGTTCTCTCAGTGTTTATTTTAGCATATTGTATAGCTTCAGGTTGTGTACTACCCATGAACGCAATTTTTAGTACATTCTTCCAGCAGACAACGACTAAAGTAAGCCTAATCTACCAAGAATACCTACATGTACATGTTGATCGATCCATTAAAACAACAGAAAAATAAAATTATAGATGTCACATACATGTAAAGAGAATACAACTTCAGTTCAGAATATACAAATGTACATGTGCATGTACCTTGCTAGCAGCTCTAAGAGGAACACCATGGATGCATGAACGCAATACCATACATGTACATGTATATTATGTAAGTTACAAAAATGTGGTAGGAGATGCACTGTTTTTGTAGCAACTATGTTTACTCAGCTGTGTAAAAGAGAGGGCAACCATTAGTGTAGATGGGACATACTGAAAACCAGCATCTAATATTATACTTGCTTTCTGTAGGAGGCTTTCAATTATTTCATGTATATATTTAGTAGTTGTCCTCCCTCCTCCACAGCTGAACAATTGCAGTATACATACACGTAGCTGCTGACACGTGCATTGTAAATGATATTCGTACTAATAGTAGTTGGAGCACTTTTGTACTTGGTCAAATATGCATGTTAAATCCACATAATTTAACACTTGGATGTTTTATTCCCTGCATAACATTTGAGAGAGGGGAGACAACCCAGAAACATTGTGAAAAATAGCACATGCATTAACCCAGAAGCCTATAGCATTGACACTTGTATCATAGTACTGCTGTGTTATGATATTTAACAACATTATCAACTATGGCTTGGCTTCTGGAGTCTTGTTATGCTCCTACTGTAGAATGAACTTGGTAGAAATACTTTACTTACATGTACATTCAGAAAGACTGATTCTAGAAGCAATTCAAATTTAAATTGGTTATGAACTCATGATCATGACTTGTGAAGAAGTCACTAGTGGTTTGGGCTAGGATTGGCATTGTTTGTACACCATAGTAGCGTGAAAAAATAAACTCTGCTATCCTTAATGCTCTTTCACAGAAGGCAACTGTTTTGTACATATTTTCGACACCTGCCTAGTAGTTCCAGCTGTAGTATAAGTCTAACATACATGTACATGTAAATAAACAGAGAAACATAATTTGTATTGAATACTTGTTTTATTACAACCTGTTTATTACAATAATTACATAGATATAATTGAATTATTATACTTCTTTCCTTTTCCCTTCCTCTGTAATCTCTTCTTATTCTGCAAATGAAAATCAGAGTTTTATTACTGCAATTTGCAGAAGAAAATCACAACTTTGTAGAGGCTATGTTGATGAAATTTGTTGGTGCAACATTGGCAGAATGACTACTGCTTACCAGCAGAACCCTTTTACTGACACTAAATAATACTAACTAATTACATGACTAATTCTACCAGCTTCTTATTGATTGCAATTACATGGGTTGAGGATCAAACAGGTGACTGGGCCCCCAAGCTAGAGGCCAGGTACATAGCGGCCAGGTGCATTGCCAGGTACTAGCGATATTACATGTACATATAATATGGCTGTGTGTTCACATGCATTTCAGTTTGTAAAACTGCATGAAATGTGGTTGAATACGACATTAATGCAGCACAAATGCAGGCATCAGTCGCTGAAATTTTCAGATTGCTGGCCAAGACTATGAATAACAATAAAGCACAATAAATGATTGCTAAGCCAGGGACTTGCACATGCATGTACCAAACATACATGTACACTTATTAAAATTTGAATTGAATACCACTGATTTAGGACCTACATTGTACAAATATATCATTTATTTTAATTGTGACATACAGTACCTGTAGTTGAATCCATTAGTAGGAAAGGGAGCATAGGAGTGAAGCATCTTTCTTCTTCGTAAGCCCATCATTACTGAAACATAAAACAACAAAAGGTTGATCATCATTACTTATGCAGACAGTTCACCTGGCCACTAGGATTAAATGTAGAAACAGTAGAAATAAAATTATACAATAGGGCTAGTGCTACCCTCTATCATTAAATTAATTAACCCATGCCAATATCTTATAATAAAACTAGGGGTTCTATCAAAATATCTATTTTTAAACTCGGCGGCATCATAGAGCATGGTATCTCATAATTTTGTAGAAAGATACAATATTAATGACTGAACTGACATAAATACTCGATCAGAAATATGTTACACGGGACTGCTTGATTGTTAGAGACTATTTGTACGTGTCAACAGAGATCTATATTATTGTGAATACATGAGAAAGGCAATCATCTAAGTATGTGTATAAGCTAAGTTGCAACTGTGAGAGGTTGTTGTGCAAACAAGGTGTAGTTGACCTGCAATGTAAACTAGTTTTGTGCACCCATAACTATGACAAGAATGGTAAAACAACCGGCTACCATTTTTCTATTAAGTTCATTAGCCAAATTTTCACTTACTAACAAACAACCCTGCGAAGAGCATGATAGACATAGTTAGCTTTTCTCTAAAGTCATTAGAAGATCTCCCATGTATCTAAATAGAATCAGAGTAGTCTCTCCCCCACATGCTTGTGTTACCTAGAAATACATATTATACAAGGACATGTTTACTATGATAGCAGGTTTGACTATTTGATACAATGTACAGCGTGAAAAAGTTGAGAAAATCGGATACAATTTATGCGAATTGACATTATTAGTAAGGGAGGGTAACTCTCACTCCAAACATTATCATGGAAATTTTAACCATTTTTGACTACTTTTCGTGCAGTTTAGCATGAGATAGTTACTCCACTAACAGTTTAGATATGATTATAAAGCTATGACAGCCATGGTGCTAAATAGTGGGTTTGCAAAGAAGGTCAACTTTAACAATCAACTTGATAATCTTAATTTAATTGAGACTGTACACCCCATGACATTGAAAAATCCACTGAAATCAATTAAAGTTAATTCGGAACTGGGAAAGAGGTCTATTTATTTTACTGCCGCTAATCTATTTGGTGAGCATGCGTGGGACCTACGAGGCCTCCCCGGTGGGGTCTATGCGGGACACCTGGCTGCTCATCTCTGGGAGCTTGATGCATAGTGGGTAGGCGCAGCGTGTGTCCCTGGTTGCATGTGTCAGCCTTCTGTGGCTGGCGAACCTCTGGAATGGGGCTGTCACAACTCTAGTTTCGAACTATCTGATTAGCCCCATGTTCTATTACCTTATTTTAATATCACTACTATTTGAATAATGATGACATAAACTAATATAAATAAATGAAAAAAAACATGACTCTGTCAGAAGTGCCATGATGTTCAATCACAACCCAAAGTAGTTTGACAGCATGCATGTTCTTTACAAATATATACTACTAGGTGTAAATTTATACACTTTGTAATACATGTTGGTTAGGGCATTGCATGGCTGAAATGCAGGTCAAGTATGCCTATCCTGTCTGTTTACCTTAAACAATTTTAGTCATATGTGACGCATTTAGCCTACTATAGGTTTAATCTAGTTTTGACCAACCAGGCAGGCATCCTAAGTACAATAATACGCTAGGGAATTTTTGCTTACAGTTTCATAGGATTTGCTCCCACATAAGTCTGACTCTTCCTTTGATGTTGGAACCACACTTTCTGGTGGCTGCCAAGTGTCTGCATCTTTCTGTCTTTTCCTTCCATCAAATAAAAATCCTGAAAATGATATGGAATATAATATTATAACTACTAGTTAATGCAATAATGGTTTGAGCAGATGAAGTTTTGATCAATCATTTACATAAATATAAATAATGTTATTTAGGCCTATATCTACATGACTGTATAATAAGCACCGGTCTGAATTGATTGTAAGAAATTTACTGGGCTGCATTTGGTCTTCTAGTTGGTTGTAGTAAAGCACTGCAGCCTACATGGTTTTGACAGTTGGTTCAGTTTTGGAGTTCAAATAACCTAGGAAAGTTTCAGTTTTTTCTTCATCCCTTCACCTTTTCACCTTATCCTTAGCTAACCTACAGCAACAAGCAACCGGGTACAAAGAAACCCTTGTCTTCACTCACCAAAGTTTATGAAGATAAGGATTGCAGTTTTCTACAAGTCGGCTAGCTACCGTAAATCCGTTTATCCTGCTAGCCAATAGGTGCACAGCTCCTTGGCACAGTCTCCTATGGGATGCGTAGGATAGTTGTAGTTCACTACATAACAAAGCTAAATTTAAACTTCTTATTTCAGTCTCTATCCAACAGAGCTGGATCTAAGTCAACAGGTCGACTCATTGTAAACTTTTGGAGGCAAGCCAAGTTGAAGTCAAGTCAGAGCTGCTTCAAGTCAGTGTACAATGCAAGTGTCAAGTCAAGTGGGAGACAACTTCAAAAAACATTGACAGGTTTTTTTACAAAACATCGCCTTTTTAATAGACATTGCAATCTATTGCATACCAGAGCTGGGTCCAATTCATAGATTGACTTGCTAAGTCAAATCATACGTCGACTTGACTTGGACTTGTCAACACGCTGACTTGATTTGAATTTGACTTGCATATCAATGTGACTTGACTTGGACGCAGCAATGACTTGTGATTTTGACTTGGGTTCTGTCAAGTCAATGTGGAGAATAAAGTAGTGCAAGTAGTATGGTGTAAGTAGTGGATACAGTGCACAATGCAATAATTAGTCAATTAAACTACAATACGTAGACTGGAATTGCAGGACTGGCCAGTGGACACTCTGTACTGTCCCATGTTCTGTTTATATGCTATGTAACACAGTATCACCGTCACCAATACTGTATATAATACTACATGACCAGTCTCAACTGTAGTGCCAATATTGCTACATACATAGACTAGTTGCCATAATTAATGTCTAGCATACATGCCCATCCTACATTTTGGCATGGTTTTTCATGCATTGGAATGTCTACTAAAAGAAAAAAAGTGATGTTTGGAAAGATGTACAATAATCTTGAAGTTGTCTCCCACTTGACTTGCATTTCAATTTGCAAGTAAACAAGCGGCCTTGAACTTGACTTGTGACTTGCATGACAGTTGACTTGACTTAAGGTAGCACTGACTCGACATGGACTTGACTTGCCTCCAAAGTTTTAAAAAATGGCTTGACTTGTTGACTTGCAAATCGACTGGGACACAACTCTGTTTCAAACCATGCAAAAGTTTAGCTGGGTATGCATGCCATTCAACTATGATAAAGAACCAGTCTATAGATGATGTAATGATATTGGCACTGATATCTAGACTGGTCATGTGGTATTGTACATTAGTAATGGTGATACAGTGTTTAATCGGACGTAAGCAGCACACGATAAGGGGGTGTCAACTAGCTACCCTGTAATTCCAAACTAGTTCATATTGTAGTGCATAGTCTCAAACCCCTAACCCTGATATACTCTGAGGAAAGTGATATGTGGGTAGACAATTAAGACTTGTTTTTTTATGTTGGCTAAACAGTGTACACAATTTTATCCGTCACATTGACTTGGTATACCCCAATTCAAAGTCCTAAGTCACAAGTAATTCAGATTTTCAAATTAAGTCAAGTGAAGTCACATTGATGTGCAAGTCAAAGTCAAGTCACCAAGTTGGCAAGTCCAAATCAAGTCGACTCGTGAATTAAATTCTTGTCAAGTCAAACCTATGACTTGGACCCAGCTCTGCTGCCTTACATGATAACACTTAGGCCTACTACAACTTGGAAACTTTCAAAAAATTGATTTGCACGATTGGGAGGGATTTTGCGACTGTATGAAAAGGACAGTTCAAAACAGGACCTTTCGAAACTGGACAGTTCAACACCAGGCAGTTTGAAACCTCTAAGCCCTAGACTTCAAATAATTTCTATTTTCAAAATTATCTTTTATTTATTTGAAATTATTTGTATGTAAGTTGTGCTCCTCTAAAAATAGCCAAAACAGTTTCGAACAGTCCGGTAGTGAAATGTCCTGTTTTATCTGTTTTTTTTGAAATGCCCCTTTACCACTGTAAGGATAGGGCTTACACAGTAAAAGGCCTTATTAAATACTCAATATTACCTTTAAAGTTAGTTTTCAGCATTTATGTTATTAACAGGGTAAACAATTTAATAAAAAATTAAAATTTAATCACATTTTATTATTTACTATAATTTGTTTTTATATAACTATGCTGTAATTAGGCCTATTACCAATAATAATTTAATTTAATTATTTGTTCATACGAGTATTACATTATTAAATTTTATAATACTAATAGTACGCATAGGGACCTATACCATATGCTAGTATAAGAATTTAAATTAGTAATATAATCATAATGTCCGCATTCATATGGAGATTATTGTGTCTGCTTACTTCTTTTTTCAGCTTTTAGCCATTTACGATGTTGGCAAATGAAAACAATAATAAATTCTAATTCAAAAATATAATTGGTAGACATTTAGGCCTAAAATTAAAAATATGATTGTTATAATTATACTTATTTTACACTATTTTATATTAATTTAAACAATATGAATAATTGTTAAAATCATTTAAACTATTGACTATTTATTTAATTATATTATAATGATTATTATTATTATTTATTATAAATTTAATTTATATTAAAATTCACGCATTGGATTGATTATGATTATCTTAAAGTTATGTAATAATATTCATATTGCATAAATTATTCATATGTCATACCACATCATATGGCTTCTATAGCATAATTATATATGATAATGACTATGGGGAATTAAAATCACATGTAGTTTAGTAAAAGTATAGTAATAGTGTAAGTATCGAGTAGGTCTAAAATAAAAATAAAAATACTCAACAGAATATCAATATTACTGAATATATAATATATAATTATCATTATAAATGATTACAATTTGCACTAAAGAAATACTACACAGTGATAGTCAGAGTTTGAGAAGTAAGTGATTTGTGAAGCTAATGCTGAACTTCTCCCTTTTCAGCCAACAGCTGGTTCCATTCTAAAGTTCAAGCAGTAGGACAAAGAAACAAACTGAAACTGAAGCAGTCTGCATAATATGCAAGATGGAGGTTGGAAAACTTATTTCAAGAGAAGACAATTACATTATTAACAATAAATAGCCTTTAGGTCCTTTCCACTTATTTATAATGGGCCTCATGGTTGATGTCCTAGTCAAAAGAGCATTGCTTCTAAGAAACCTGAGCTAAAGCATGCTTGCTGTTGGGGGTAACATTGACAAAATTAGAAGTTACTGCATAGGCTATGGTCAACATACCAAAGGTACTGCAAATGTGAATAAGAAGTAGAAGAACATCAAAACTACTTGTACAAGAAAAATATGAATTAAATTTAGCCATATTATCATTTGAGACCAAATAATCAGTTGTCCACCCCCACTCAAAGCTGATCCAACTGGCCTGCAATCAATAGACCGTTCATTCATGACGCAATGTACTTGTAGCTATATAATAATATAACAGCCACAGTTGTCATTTTACAAAAATGTATTGACACTGTGGTTGTTCTAGGGTACCCCCCTAGAACAACCATATTTTGCATCGCCTTTCAATCCTTCGATAACCTATATGGTAATTTTCCTGAGGGATGTACTGCAATAAGATATCAGTAGGTATTTGGAAATGAGCTGTAGGATAAAGCATTAATTTCAGTGCAAAATAAAATAGTAATTCCACACGCACCTCGTCTTTGCCCTGAACCAAGAAACTTGTACAATCTTTCACAACACAGAATTCCTTCAACACCTGAATGCCTTCGGCTTTATACTTATCCTACAGAAAAACATAAATGAATAGGTCTCTGTACAGTGTGATGTCACACAGAACATTTCCCTTGGAGTGCTGTTTAGAGTAAGGTATAGCTGGCGAACTTGTTTACATGTAGCCTAATTGTACAGCTGCTACTTTTCACCTTTGAAATATACATGAGGTGTGCAATACAATGCATATGTAGACCAATTAGCTGCTAATTTGGTGTGTCCCACATACTCCATGGCTAGTATTAGGTAGGGGATGCTGAAGTGGCACGGAAAGTACATTTAAAGATTGAGAAGCAAGACTGAGGTGATAAATGCTTTTACTCTATAGAAATCTAACACATGACAGTCTTAAGATTCAGCTTAATTTGATCCAATAAAATAGCTCTCTCCTGCTAAAATACTTAGGTTTAATGGTTGTGAATCGATATTATCTTAATGATCATTAAAATCACATTGGCTACTTATAAATGGGCCACTAATCATTCTACTAAATTATCATTGGCATACTGTTTAGGTCTTCCTTACAAATCTATGAGATATGAAGGCCTCCATAGCAAAACATCTTTGAGCAATCCCCAAACTAACAAAGTGTTGGCTCTCTCCTCTTACTTGTGCAGTACTGAGTAACAGAATGGAGGTAACTGCAATAGTAATTGAATAAAGGCATTAACATTTTGATGTCAACATTGATGTCATTATCAAAATCTACTGGATCCCACTGCCCCATCTCACTTAAAATCTCATCATGTCATAATTACAAATGTAGATATGGAGGTCACAATTTTCTAATTACCTCAAACTATATCCTGTTTGTTAGAACATGACGTGTGATTGAAAATTTGTACCAGCTCAATGTAGAATGGTCTAATTTGAGCTGGTACAAGTTTGCTATCACACAGCGCCATTTCTTACTTAACATTCCGTCTACATGTACTCTCCCGTTAACCCTTTGTAGGATAAATTTCTTCCCATTAGTCATAAAATGTTACCATTTAGCTGAGTTATAACACTCACTTTACCGTAAAGACTGACTTGATGTATAATTGCATGCGTAGAGTTGCAAAAAATGATGCAGCATTTACATGTACAAGTATTGCTGTTTATAAATTTTGGTATTTCTGACTTCAAACCATTATCATACTAACAATTTGTCAATTGCTTTTACTTTCAACCTTATGAGTTATATCAATAATTAAATTCTATAAAACTGATTTCAAGATTATTGCATAGTTACCACTTACCAAGGACTGCTACTGCAACACTTTTAAAATTTGTCATGCTGATCTCTAGGTATGCCAAGTGATTTCTTCCTGATCAGTTAGAAAGTTGCTGTATATGCAAGTTCAAACAAAGAGCTATATGAATTTCTACTTGACAAAGTGGTCTGCTAGTTGCCATAACCTCTGGCCTTTTGATTCCTAATCTTACTTAATTGCATAATGCAGTGTCTCAAAATTTCTTAAGGTATTCAGGTTTGAAAAGAATGTAAATAATGCCAACATAAATCTGGTTTGAGCTTTGTGTCATAGTGACAAAACCTATTGTCCAAATACAAATTATACCCCAACCTAAATAATAATACCTTTATAGTAACATAATGATGACAATATTATACATTGCATGCTGCTAAGGAGAGGAAAAAATTATACACTAATTACTGAGAAACCGCCTGTGTTTATATTTTATTAACCGCACATGCCAGTCAGTAGAATAAAATTTGAATTTTTCAAGTCATCTACAAGTATTTCAAGGATAAAAAGAGTAAAGGCCAAAAACACCCATAGATTGTGATATGATAGTACGATTTTGTTCACTGAACTTTGGAGTTGTCTTTTCGATATAAAAATGGTTAATTTGCATAGTATTCTTATGGTCTCAATCAAAGGCAAAAAAATCAGAATAATTAACTGATTTCAGGAAGTGCTTTTTGAAAATAATTGGTTAGGGTAACCAATGCCATTAGAAATAATTTTTCAATTTTTAAAGCTCTATGGGTTTACCAATCCAGGATGATAATATATTATTGTATGTTGATAATGTCTACAGACTGTTCAATACATGTAGTTACAGCATGTACATGTACACATAATATATGGCTAACAGTGTTAGTTTTCTACATAATGTATGTCCCATAATTATAGAGCTATCACTAAGCTATCGCTAAGAGCTATCACTGCATGGAATACTTCTAAGGCAAAATATAAATTATACCGAGCTTCAGAAAGGAACTTCAAGCACTGAATTTGACTAAAAGTTCCATGTCACTGAATTAGAGTTGTCTTCCCTTCAATGCTTCAATTATGTGGTCAAACTGAAAGTCAAGTACCTCCAAACTGTACGTGTATTTTCAAAATAGCAAGTGATTTTTGGTAATATCTGAAACTCTGCAGTCTAAGCTGGGCCAAAAGCCGGTTTTGGTGAAGGCATTGGGTCCAGTAGATTTTGTGACTGTGAACTGTATAAAAAAATTGTTCAATAATATTATACCATACAGCAACGAAGCTAGCTGCTTCTATAGATTGTATATTGGATCGCAAGGCTGATTTGTGTTAGCAGTGATTCAGCTGACATACAAAACTTTATCCAGTATTGCTCTACTGTGTAACAGTGTAACAACACTGCAATATTGGGCAACAAACAAAAATAATAATAAACAACATGCAAACAATACAGTAACTCAACTATCTACCAAGTTGATGTTTTCTACTTCTAGATGGTTATATTATTGTATGATTGTATGATTTTGTTCACTGAACTTTGGAGTTGTCTTTTCGATGTAAAACGTGGTTAATTTACATATTATTCTTATGGTCTCAATCAAAGGCAGAAAAAACGGAATAATCAACTGATTTCAGGAAGTGCTTTTTGAAAACAGTTGGTTACGGTAACTAATGTTCGCAAAATATTGAGTCATAAAGAGTACATAATTACATTGTACATGTATGTTATGGAAATATTTTTGTTATTAGAAATATTTTTTTTTATTTTTAGTGCTCTATGGGTTTACCAATCGTGGATTATAATTATTATATTGTATGTTGATAGCATATACAGACTGGTCATACATGTAGGTACAGCATGCACATGTGCACATACATGTACATGTGCATGCTGTACCTACATGTATGACCAGTCTGTATATGCTATCAACATACAATATAATAATTATAATCCACGATTGGTAAACCCATAGAGCACCAAAAATAAAAAAAATTATTTCTAATAACAAAAATATTATGTGTAACAGTGTTAATTATTCTACATGCTGTATGTCTTATTAGGGCTATCACTGCATGGAATATTATTATAAGGCAAAATATAAGTTATACCTAGCTTCAGAAAAGGGTTCCAAGTGAGAGGTAGGGAGTTATGTACTCATGACTAAACCAGATGAGATAACTGCAGAAGAAAGCCAATGAGAGATAAAGTGAGATAGAGGGAGAGAGGGTACTTATGATCTAGACGCGGAGGGAGACGCACGAGATAGAACTAGGAGAAACAAAGAAACTAACACGAGGTAAGAATATTTGCCTCAACACTACACCAAGCACCGAATTTGACTAAAAATTTTATGACACTGATTTAGATTTGTCTTGGCTCCAATGCTACATGTTTCAACTTTAATATAATGACTATGTGGTCAAACTGAAAGTTAAGTACATGTATATCCAAACTGTATCTGCGAAATGGCGACTTATTTTTGATATTCTCTGAAGTTCAGTAGTCTAGACTGTGCCAAAAGCCGATTTTGGTGAAGGAATTGGGCCCAGTTGATTTTGTGGCTGTGAACTTTATAAAAAAAATTGTTCAACAATATACCATACAGCAACCAAGCTAACTGCATCTATGGATTGTATATTGGATTGCAATGCCGATGTGTGTTAGCAGTGATTCAGCTGACATACAAAACTTTATCCAGCATGGGTCCGTTATAACAGTGTAATAACACTGCAATATTAAGCAACAAACAAAGATAATAATAAACAACAAACAAATATATCAGACCAGAGTTGCAACAACTCAACTATCTGCCAAGTTGATGTTTTCATCTTCAGAGTTGTCTTCTCATAGGTCTCACACTGTTTGTGGGAGGAAAACTCCAATTTGTTCAATGATGGCAATTATTCATATACTAGCTTTTTCAAGACATTGAACAAATAGTATAAGTCAGGGATAGTCAAAGTCAAAGTATGGCGTGTTGTAACTCTCACTGAGGTTTTCCGTGAAATGAGGGATAAAATGCAGATATCTGTGTTGTATCAAAGGTAAGCCAATTAAAATTGTGCATTTTACATTATGTATAAAAATATATGTCACAACAACATAATGATATTCTACATCCTGCGTCTATATGACCTTAGTTCCCGGTATTTACAGGCTGAAGGACAAAGTACGGCTCCGGTGTCTGGTAAAGTAAAGCTCAAAGTTTGTTGTGTATTTTTTTCTTCGAATCTAATATGCAACGCATTACGATAGTTGAGGAATATTAAAATATTGGTATTGAGTAATTTAATGTCAAATTTTTCCAAGTAAAACATGCGTTGCTACACTGACATGGTTGTTTTAATCATAAATTCAACAAGTTGTATGATGTGATATTGTTGTGTTGATTTCGGTTTCTCAGCATCTAAATCGTATGATCTGGTTGCAATCAGATCTGGTTGCCTTATCACTTTGGTGTCGCTGATAAAATTACTCTACTTGTCTCCTAATATCTTAGTTTTGTTCTCACCTTCTAGACACAAGACTGTTATTATAAAATACGGAAATAAACAGAAATATGTGTCGAGACTCTAGAGCTACTTGTATAACTTGGACACTCAGCTATGACTATACACGTAATGTACTCAATTTAAAAGACTAGCTATTCCCCAGCCGACTAACCTCCGAGTACTGGTAACTGCAGTTACCTTTAAATCAAGTCTTTGGGTATACATGTAATATCAGTGCATTTTGTATTTTTGAGGGTTGTATGCCCTGTAAAGTTATAACTATGAGCATTATCATCTGCCTCATGTACATGTGCATGTATTATATTGTATGTGTTATGTACATGTACATGTATATTGTATGTGTTATGTACATGTACATGTATATTGTATGTGTTATGTACATGTACATGTATATTGTATGTGTTATGTACATGTACATGTATATTGTATGTGTTATGTACATGTACATGTATATTGTATGTTGCTACACTGACATGGTTGTTTTAATCATAAATTCAACAAGTTGTATGATTTGATATTGTTGTGTTGATTTCGGTTTCTCAGCATCTAAATCGTATGATCTGGTTGCAATCAGATCTGGTTGCCTTATCACTTTGGTGTCGCTGATAAAATTACTCTACTTGTCTCCTAATATCTTAGTTTTGTTCTCACCTTCTAGACACAAGACTGTTATTATAAAATACGGAAATAAACAGAAATATGTGTCGAGACTCTAGAGCTACTTGTATAACTTGGACACTCAGCTATGACTATACACGTAATGTACTCAATTTAAAAGACTAGCTATTCCCCAGCCGACTAACCTCCGAGTACTGGTAACTGCAGTTACCTTTAAATCAAGTCTTTGGGTATACATGTAATATCAGTGCATTTTGTATTTTTGAGGGTTGTATGCCCTGTAAAGTTATAACTATGAGCATTATCATCTGCCTCATGTACATGTGCATGTATTATATTGTATGTGTTATGTACATGTACATGTATATTGTATGTGTTATGTACATGTACATGTATATTGTATGTGTTATGTACATGTACATGTATATTGTATGTGTTATGTACATGTACATGTACATTGTATGTGTTATGTACATGTACATGTATAATATTGTATGTGTTATGCATACTTGCCAAGTGTCCAGATTTTGTCAGGACACCCCCTGGTTTTTGTGCCTGTCCCTACTAATTTTCCAGCTGTCCTGATTTTTTATGTGTGGTAAAAATGTTACCAAACCTCATAAAACACAAGATACAACCTAAAATAAGTCATTTACATTGAAGAAAATATCTTACAAGCCACTAAATAACACTAAAATTGATAATTAGATACTTTTCAGTGATGAGTTTTCTTCAAATAGTGTACACCCAAACTATGTCCAGGGATTCTGGTGCCTGTCCAGAGAATTTGAGCCAAAATGTCCAGATTTTTTACTCCTGCTCCTTGGCAAGTATGGTGTTATGTACATGTACATGTATATTGTATGTGTTATGTACATGTATATTGTATGTGTTATGTACATGTACATGTATATTGTATGTGTTATGTACATGTACATGTATATTGTATGTGTTATGTACATGTACATGTATATTGTATGTGTTATGTACATGTACATGTATATTGTATGTGTTATGCGCTTTCAAATTAGTCTGCTGGTTCTTGACACCGGAAGGTGACCAGGAACGTGACCAGATTCGCCGCAGTGGCCTGAATAGGTGACAAAATTGATTCAGTAATAATAATATTATTAGTATTTTATAATATTTTATCAGTTTATTGGTAGTATACTCTGCAAATCACTATGCAGGCAACAGAACATTCTGTTATTTGTATAATTAGGATTTATGTTCTTATTGTCAGTTTGAGCACTGTTCCCCGATTGAAGAGATAATAAAGGTTGTCTAGTTTGGCAATCAAAATAATTTTCTATCACATCTGATGGGCTTCTGCTATTGACTACTCATTTCAGCCAGCACCAGTGAGTAAATACATTATAGTCGCTCACAGTACAATATACAATATCTTATTGGTATAATAATAGGCCAATTACAGCTAAAGTCAATTTGATTTGAGGATCAGTGCTGGTGTCTTTTTAGTCTTTTAAACAATACTGATGGATAGTACAATTATATTAATTTATTATTCAAAATAATATAACAATTATTATAATAATGGAAATGGCAATGCATGATGTCACCAATGTATGACTTCCGCCCCTGCTCTCCAATCAGAAACCTACTAGAATATCATTTACTACACGTATTATAATTTGGTTATTTCATTTCATTTACATGTACATGTACATTCAGGTAGCCAACCGTATAGGAATACTGAAAAAACTTATACTACTGAAAGCACACCAATGACCATCATTAAGTAAATTCCTGAAGTTACTCTAGCATGACAACACATTCGTAAGCCTGACACAATTATTTTGAAATGGATTCAGTGTTGTTATCATGATTGATTGGATTTTTGCATAGAAACACACATTGCTTGTGTGCTTTATACATGTACATTAGCTATTGCTTGTTGCATTGTCTACCAGACATGAGCAGGTAACTCCTATTGAATTATGTTTATCAGTATGTACCTCATTTATTATTACTTGGAACCCTATATGTACTGATATGCCTGTACATTTGATAACAGAAATGGCTTGTCAAGCATTACTTGTATATGTAACAATATTATGTGAAAGAGACTAAACATAAATCTATTTCTAATATTAATTATTTGTGTTAAAAATCCCAGGCTAATTGCATAGAATAGTACAGATGGGGAATACACTCATGTCTATATTTAGAAATCCAAGGTCGTAAGCTTCCTCGGCAATGCATGGGTAGTATTTTCTGGCCTTTCGCAATTCACAGACTGTGGCTTTGGCTAGTGCTAAAATTATGCACATACAAGTCATGTCTAGGTACAATGCATGTACAACTTCAATTTGTGATCATTATGTAATACACATGTGTGGTACACATACCCTAACCTATATATATAGCAAAATCAAATTTGTTTTCAGCTTTTAACATATTGCAAGTTTTACCTGTGCACTTATCTCCAAGAAGATTGCTCTTCAGTTTCAGTTCTCCTGGTCTGCATAAGTTGTCATAACCAAAGAGATTACAGATCAGTTCAGCATTAAGCTTTAAGAATCTATTTTTTCATGATTATTGAGTAGCCTCTGTGGTTGCAGACAATTCTCAATGTTATAATAAAAACTTGCTAGTCATTCAGCTATCTATAAAAATAAAACATTGCTAATTATTTTTATATAGGAAAACATAGTAACAGCCTCCAAAATAACTGCTTACTACCATTACACTATAGAACAATAAAACAACATTGATGCATGTGGTAAATTATTTTAATAGGAATAGGCAGGCTTTACTTTACAGCAAGAAGTTCACTTTACTTGTAACTCTGACTTGTCTTGTATCAGCATCTCAAGGTGGGTGTCTAGCTAGTTCCAGCAGTCATTAGTAATAGGCATCAATTCCACAGTATGAACGCCTGAGTTCTAAAATATACTACATGGTACTGTCAATCCTACGCCCATTATTGTTGCAAATATTTCCGTATCAATGAAACTTTTACAGTAAAAAAAACTATAACAGAAATATTTGAATAATCTTAGTGTAATATAATATAAGATACAGTAATAATATAAGGTAATTAGATTTATACCTTATGTCTAAACTGTGGTCATATCTAATGTTACCACCTTTATCAGGTCTACAATGTACATGTAGATATATGTTTGATACACAGCTTATATTGGGTGTATGTGAAGTCGTGCCAGTAGCGACTCGTTCCTCTGTCAACTAGTGCCACTACGTACTCGCGCTACTACCAGCTGGTGCTACCACTAACTCGTGCTACTTCCAACTGATGCTACCGTCAACTGGTGCTACTGTCAACTGGTTCCACTTTCTATTCATAGTACAAGAGCACACGTTGTACATGCATGTGGTGAGTGCTGACAGACTGTATTGTCAGTGTAGTGTAACCATGGATATAGCCATAGATTTACCTATTTTTCAGTGAACATAACAGTAATACAACATAGTTGAATAGTGCAAACCATCAGCAGTCAAAATGTAGGAAGATAGTGCTAAGAAGTTGTCCTCTCTCAGTTTCCAAAAAAGAAAATTATATTATAACATACATGTACATTATATCATTATAATATTATATTATACTTCATAGCTGGTGTTAACCCATGAAGAACACATCATACGTCTTGTAGGCTATATATTTGTCTTCTTTCTGGCCTCTGTCGTTGACAGCAGCTGCCAAAGTGTAGGGATAACTACCCAAACTAATGAACTCCTCCCATGATGAAGGTACAATGTAAAATCTATATTGACCATATCAATAACTGGAAATATCTAATGCAGAATGAAAATTTTATAGTAAAAAATAATGTACAGTATATTGTACTATAACGGAAATATTTTAACAATCTTAGTGTAATATAATATAAGATACAGTAATAATATAAGGTAACTAGATTTATACTGTATATATCTAAACTGTAGGCCTATTTATCGCTACGGTTACCACCTTTTTAATATCAGGTCTAGAAGTAGATATCTAGATAATGTTTGATACACAGCTTATAGCCCTTATGCATCGATGTGACCATCATGTGACATGCCAATACTACTTCCTGTTGTATTATACATGTACATACGGCACACTGTAAATAGGTTTACATGCATGCATCTCATACATACAAGTATGTTCATACCTATGCATAGGTGCATGTTCGTAGATTATACATTTTTACATATACAAAATACACTCTTTATACATACAATACATACTAGATGCATGGCTATTATGTTACACATGCTGTATATTATATAAATCACATGTACAAACAAGTCGTGTGGGGATATATTCTACCATATCCTGCAAATAATATCATATTTTACATATACGTGTAAATGTAGCATAAAAATACATTTGTGCCGAACATTTATTTCTTTAACATGGTTGTCCAATAGCATAGCTAGTCGAGGGGCCACCACTGCTCATAGAGCTGGATATTATTTTTTATGGCGCAGAGAAAAAACCTTCAGGGAAAAAATTTTCAGGTCATTAGAGGGACTTGAACCCACGCCATTGCAGATAAATTACGTCATTGCAACAAAACCAGAGTGACTAGCACTAGACTTCTATTCAGCCATCAAGACCTATTTTGGTGGCTATTTTAATGTAGCCTAGTGTAGCACTTAGTGTGCTATGGAAATGCATGTGCATAGTAAATTAAACCACAGTGTACCAAAATTATCTTTACCAGTCAGTTTTCTATGTACATATTGAGCAAAAGACTCTGCCTACCAACTGCTCTGGTGATAAAAGGATTACTTTTGACAAATCTAATTTCTGTTGAGCAGAGAAGCACCGCTAACATAACTACAACAATACACTTAGGTCTGCATTTAACACCGAACAGCCAACAGAGCGGTAAGTGTGCACTGAACTTATGCAGATGACAAGATTTGTAATTAAATGTGCACATACATGCATATACACAGCAAAAAGTTTGACATCAAAACTTTAAGACTGTTTAAAAGATTATTAAATTCACTCTCAAGTAATAAAGAGTATGCAAAATTTCAGTTATGGCATCTCAAATCAATTTTATTTCCTTTCCTTTTCAATACCCTATAGAACACAAAGTAATATGCAAGACGCAGTTTCATTGGTAGCTGGTGGAACCAACCACAGGTCTGTAGAAGTTGTAACACTATTACTACTTACCTTGTAGTTAAACCTTCATCTTGGAATGCTGCTTAGGTACATGGAGATTATTATAAACCAGATGTATCAGACTGGGAGATGCTATGACTCTATGTTATATACAACTTGGTCAAATAATTCCCGTTGAATTCAAATTCATCATTTTAATCTTTATCTAGTATTATAATTATGTAACCATATTGAATTCTAAACACAGTTATAATCAGGGGCCAACTAGAATAACAGCCTATATGATTTCATTTCGCTATGGGATTAAACCAACAATGGTTCCAAAATTGTACCAAAACAAGGTTTTGAAACTGAACTACCAGCTCAATGCTTAAAAGTAATTCCTTAACCAAAAGTGTTCATTGTGAGAATTTAAGTATGCGTCATAACACCTTATTATTTAAAGCTGAGTATATTCAGTAGAACCGATTTAGCCTGGCTTCATAATTCAGTTCAGATGAATACCTACAATGTACTTAAATGTCTATTTTCTTGGCTGCCTCTATTAGCTACAATCCTAGTAAGCTACATGTACATTTATATTAATTTGAATTATTTGTATTTTAATCTGTTTAATGCATGAAAGTAAAATAATGTCATTTAGTATTACGTCATTTTAGTCCATTTTAGTCAGAATTTTTCTCTGGAAACCTCATCTATGGTGGTGTTGTGTGCTCCGGTAAAAAGAATCTAAGAACTCATTTTTTTCTGCATGTTTGGTTTAGCTTGAGATAAATATTGCGGCCAGTTCCAGCTAACATTCCATGTATTATTTACAACAGAACTAGAGAAATGCTGGGTGGGAAATGAATGAATTTCAAAAGTTATGATAAGTTACATGTTTCGACGTTAGTTTGAATTGCTCAAAATTATAAAATAATAAGAAAAAGCAACATTTCCTGTTAGATTCATAGCTACATGGATCAAAACTAATAGCTCATTATAAACATAATAAAATCTAAATACTCCAACAATTACCTAAGTGCTAACTGCAAGTAGTGCATTTTTGCTCTGTGCAAATGTGGAAATGTTTATTATAAAATAATAAGTCAATGGTCATTTAGGGCTGTGGGACCACATAAACTACATGTAGTAAAAATAGGGTTGCTTAGCTGGTGTAGTGGTAGCACGTTCTGTTCACTGTGCTAGGCGATTAGGTGCCATAGAGACCCGGGATCAAACCCCAGTCATGGACTGGTATTTCCATAGAGTAGAAACAAGTATCTGACTGCTCACAGACAAATTTATTGCTAAAAATACAATATAGACATATTATATAAGTTAGGAGACATAATTCCATGGTAACAACGCCATATACATATTATGGAAATTTGAAGGAAGGTAATTACATGTAAATATTTTGCACTCTACATTTGCATCATGTATACAGTTTTATGATGTAAGTAGTGTTTACAAGAGTAGAGTAATTGCCAAAATGCATGTAATTACTTGTTGTTTACTCATAGTGAATTCCAGAACATACAGTGCAATAAGCATATTTTATAACTAGCAATATATTATGCTATGTGCCTGTGAAAATGCACACTCTACAATATTTCTGCAATAATTATTTTTGCGTGAGAAAAAATGTATTGCTAGTTTAAAGGAAAAATGTCAGAATTATGTATTTAATGATGACGGTCTGCTGCGAAGCATGCTCCATTGAAATCAGTCAATGTAATTTATATAATTCCACAAGCTGCATAATCATGTAGAAAATAAGTTTTACTCACCCAACCAAGGATGATATACTGTACAATGTAAAATAGAAATTCGCAGATGCAACTGAGTAACTAGAGCTATTTATTGTGAGAGTTGCATCACTGGGGGAGCGTTATGGATGCCATTTTGGATCCATAGAACCGATCAAAATTGACTGTAGAAAGATTTGATAAGGTGTCTTCGCGACCTCTTGGACGGACACGGGTCGCAAATAAAAGTTACAAGATGGCCGTCCGACCAAGGCCAGAAGGGCTATTGGCCTAGAATTTTGCTTGGCCGGACGAAACCATCCCTAGCTCATCGGCACACCTGATTTCTTCGCGCAAAAGTGAGGATTTTGCTTTTGGCCCAGACCGGTGTGTTCACGACCCTGTGACAGATGTGTGCTGGAAAATATTTTCGTAAATCGGCCTGGGTCTGAAGTTTAGGTCGCGAAGACACCTACTAATGTAATCTTTTGTTACTGAGCCCAATATGGCCTCTTGTTTACTTCGGTTGGTGTAACTCTCCCAATCTCTGAAGCTAGTGGTAATAGACTGTGATCTTCAGATTAGAGCTTTGATTTTAAGAAAGGTACAGAGGTGTGCATACCTAATAGTTGGGACGCTTTAATTCAGTAACCAAATTCCAAATAAACTTTTACATGTAGTTCTGCCATAATATCAGTTTTTTTCTTTCTAAGAATATAAAAATATGCATAATTTGAAGCTTTTCACCCAAACCAGCTCATTGATGCTTGTTTTAATTGGAGTTATCACTTCTCCAGTGAAGCTACAACACGTTATACACTTTGACTCAAACTTTGTATACACGACCTCATTCAGAGCATAAAGTCTTCAATTGTTGTCAAATCATCTTCTCTATTATCTGCAATACTTTTATAAATTAGTATTGCAAGCAGTTAGGAAAATCACTATTTCGTGAAATGGACGCCATTCGCACCTTGACTATTGTAAGTATTACAGCAATGTATTGTTGGTTAGGCAGAAATAATGTAAATTATTCATTGTTTTTATACACATTTGAATTACTTTGAACTTCAATACACAATGTACCACAACCCCTGCCCAAATCTATTGCTGGCTAAATATAATACTGGTTTTTGAATTCGGGCCGGCAGCAAGTAGCGAAACTCTCAACTTTCAAGATGTGTAGTAACCAGTTGGTAATAAAATTACGCTCTATGTTGAGTGATTAACTTGTTCTACTAATGTATAAACTAATGTATAAACCTCAGAAGAAAGCGGTATTTTCATAAAAGCAAGACCAAGTTCCTGACTGTTTAAACAGAAATTCACAGAAATGCTAGCTTAAATTAACATTCACAGAATCATGATTAACATGGTTTCACACCTAATGGTTTCTCAGTTACACAGTTGCTTTGATACCTATGCAGCCAAATATTATATCCTGTGACTCAAAGCCAAGATACACAAACAATCCTACTCAGTTCCAGTGACATGCAATTTAATGAATATATTTTGCATTATCTGCAATATAAATGAACATAATATTTAATATCTAACATCCCTTCAACAAGTATATTTGTGTGGAAAAGTTCATTATTAATATTAATTACAAATCAGCTGATTATCTATTTCTCATTAAAAGAAAAATTTGCCATCGGAATCGAGGATACATTATAAGGTTTATAGGCCTACATACATGTACATGTATTAATTATTATCCTACAGAATAATAGCATTTCTACATGTACTTGGCAAATTAACTCCGTATAACCAGTATTAATAATAACAATAATAATGTGCATGTGCATGCATAATTATGTATAAAGTAGAAAATGATAATATGCACAGTAGTATAGAGACCTTTAGATGGGTGATATGTTCTCGTCTATATATAGAAATCCAAGCCTGAAAGCTTCTTCAGAAATGCATGTGTAGTATTTCCTGGCCTTACCCAAATTACAGACTGTGGTTCTTTGTGGTGCTAAAACATTATACATGTGGCTACTAACATGTCTATGTATAACGGCAAGTGGTGATCACGATGAAATATGCATTTACATCCTCTAACACTAGTTTAACTTAGTTAGTTAGGATTAAATAAATAATTATGGAGATAATAATTTGCAATTACCTGTACAAAACTCCAGATTTGTACAGTACAGCTGATTATTGCGAGGACCAGAGAGCTCTGGAGTCTTGTGCAGATAAGTACAAATTAATATATCCATAATATTATGTTTAATCTCACTTAATCCAATTAAACCACTAGCAGCTCTACTATTATATAATTACTAATTATATTTAGTGTAGAGCACTGTACTTATTGTACAATCCAAAATTTAAATAGAAACAAATTTTGTATCAAACTAGATCATCCTCTAGATCTGTATAGAAACATTAAACTTTCTTACTTGTGCACTGATCTCCAAGCGGATTATTCTTTAATTTCAACTTGTTCCGTTCACAGTAGATATCAAAGCCTCCGAGAGTACACACTAGTTCAGCATTGAGCTCTAAGAATCTATTTCTTTTCTGATCCTTGAGTAGGTTCTGTGGTTCTAGACAATTCTCAACGCTATGATAAAAATTTGCTAATCGCCGAGCAATCTATAAAATAAAAGATTGGTAAATGTTTTTTATATTTGGCTAATCGTTACAGTAACCTCAAATAACTGCTTTCTACAAATAATGCACCATATAATAGAACGCTAAAACAATATAAAGTTAGTGAATTATTTTAATTGGAATGGGCAAGTTATTTTATGCAGAAATAAGTTCATTTTGTAAGTACCTCTGATCTGCCCTGTGACAGTAACTTCTCGCAGGTGACTAGCTCGTTCCAGCAATCATTAGTAATAGGTGTGAATTCCTCAGTCCATTCACTTGAGTCCTAAAATAATATAACACATCACACTGTCAATCCTATGCCCATATATTACCATTATAAACATTTTTGCATCAACAATCATATAGAAAAAGACAAACAGTCCACAGTCTGCAGTCTGCTATCCTCCAATCAGATTTCAGCTTACTATATCATTACCACCTCTTCATATCAGGTCCAGATTATTGAAATAATATTTTACATGTAGCCTAGTTCATAGCCAATATGTATAATAATCATATTATATCATAGACCTACAGACATTTATGTACATACACTGTATCCATAATTATGTACATGCTGACTATTACATGTACACATAATTATCATTCATATAAATATAGATATATTATCTCACATATATGTGAGATGTATACATGTAGGTACAGTACATACAGTATGTTATTATATGCAATATTATATAATTATATAGTGTACAATGCATATATAGGCTAAATACATAATAATAAAGTTAGCCACCACTATTTTAGGACTCACATAAGTTTTGGGCTTTATGTTTGTGTTAACACTATTAAATACAATACTTACTGACAGCCAGCCTATAAATCTGTATATACATGTAGCCTACATATATACACTATCTGCTCGTGTCACACAGTGCTACTACACTATCATATATGTATAATGTGTACATAAAATATTACATCACATTAATGTACAACACAAATGTGCAGGGATGTAGTCTATCATGCCATATACAATAGACGATAAATACAATAATTATATATACATGTACATAACTGTTATATTTTCTCCATAACATTGTAATATAGGCCTACAATGTACATGCACATATGAAATCTATTAACACCTAATACGCAGAATATGCATTTGCATAGGCCTACTTGGTTATTGTAGCGTAGACAATATTTTGTAGATATTATGTGCGATGTAAATTAAACCACAGTCGTACGGAAAATTCTACTTACCAACCAGTCTCTTACATGCACCAGAAGCAAGAGACTCTGCCTACCAACTGCTCTGGTGATAAAAGGATGACTTTTGGCAAGTCTAATTTCTGCCGAGCAGAGAAGCACCACTAACATAACTACAACAATATTATGTATATATACTGAACTGCCAACAGAGCAATAAGTGTGCATTAAATTTATTGTAATCACATTGTAAAAAGTGCCAACATCAACTTTTTCAGACTGTTTACAATATGACAACAATGTACTGTATGTGTGAATATTCACATTAAAGTAATAAATACTTTGCAAAATATCAGTTACCACATTATATCAATTTTACTGGATTTACTTTACAGCACTAATAGAGCACAAATTGGTATGCAAAGCAGAGTGACATTGGTGTCCTGTAGAACCAACGCAATATATTATCTGATGATTGTTATACTTCTCATTTCAGTAATTTTAACTGAAACATTAGTATATAACATGGAGCGAGCAGTAATAGAAGACATAAAGCACTGAGATCCCATCAAACAATAATTAGCTCTGTTAAAACATTGACCACTTTGGCTGAGATTCAGCAGTGTATAAACAAGTGCATTCTTCTGTATAATATATTATGTCAAATCAATAAAAGTTGTAGCAGCAATAAGCACTTACCTTGTAAGTAAACCTTCATCTTGAACTGTTTGTTGTGTGTATGAAAAGATTGTAAACCAAGTCTATCAGGCTGAAAGAGGGGATGTCTCCCTGTTATATACACCCTCATTAAATAATCCCTATAACTTCAAAGCCATAAGCCATGTATTTGCTTCTTACCCTCATTGCTATGATTCACATGTAATTACATTGAATTCTAAATACATTCTAAACATAGAGCATAATCAGAACCAACTAGAATAGCATTATAATACAATAATGCAGTATGCAAACATAGGCTTTATTAGGTTCTTTTGTAAAAGTCTAAACCAGGGCTAGCTAAAACTTATAATGGCACTATTAATAAAAGGTGATGCTCTAGTGATGCAGATAATACCTTGGTATCAACATAGATTATACCCTCATTGACTCTAGTACAGTCTAAGCTAACTATACATGTATATAATATACAATGTAGTTTCAAATTATACCAAAACAAGTCATTGAGACTAGAATGCCTGCTTAATGCTTTGAAGTAATAATACAGATCTTATTGAACCAACAGTGAGCATTGTGAGAATCTATGCATGAATTATACTGAGTTATAAATTCAGGGTTTCTTCAGTTCTGTTGCTTTAGTTCACTTTAAATGTAGTTGAACTGATTAAAGTATGGCTTTATAATTCAGCACAACCAAATATTATTTGAAGTTATAAAAGATAAGAAAAGAAGCATTTTCTCTTAGATTTTTAGTTGTATGGATTGAAGCTATAGGTCACAATAAAAATAATATAGTCTACTAAATTTGAATCCTGCAAGTGTATCTTTTGAACTTTAGGTACACATAAATGGCTGTATAAACTAGTAGAAATGAACATAACCATGTTGAGAAGCATCACTTCACTTGTCAAAAGAAGTATGCACTTCTTTTCTCCATATAATTAAAAGCAGGTAACAAATCTATATACTGTTTACTGTAATAGTAGTTTAAAGGTTGAAGTGGAACAATTAAAACAATACAACATGTAATTATGTATTGTTTTCCCATAACCAAGTTTAAAGACATGTAGAGTAGTAACATTTATGTTTATATTTACCCCAACAGATGCTACATTAGTACAATGTATATTATACATGTAAGTATGCACACTATACAATATATTTCTGCACCAATTTGCCTAATGTAGCTACCTAGATATTACTTGTTATATAGGCCTATTGCGTTATTATAATGCATACATTTGCACATGTATTGAAATGGATTGCATTATTGAGATCAAGACTGCACTAGACAGTAATTTATTTGAAGTAATGCAATTCTAGAAGCAAAATAATAATGTATGAAGTGAATTGATTAGACTCACACAATTTTGAAATACTTCTCAAACATAAATTACTGACAGGACAGATTTGTACTTCTGTACAAATGACATTAAATCAGAGAATACAGAGTGAAAACGCACGCGTGTGTGAAAGGAGTCGATAACAGAACGTGATTTTAAGTGGTAATAAAGTCAATGTCAGCACAGACTGAAGCCTTTAAAGCTGATCTTTAGTCCAGCGAAAGGCAGCAATTCTGAGTGCGACTTCACGTTCAGTAGATGTATGTAGATAGTTTTGGAGTAGATTCAGAACTGGGTACTGCTGGTTATCAGCATAAACTATGCTGTAAGTTCAAGTCTAGCGGCTTCTTCAGCAAAGCAGGTGTAGTATTTCCTGGTCTTAACCAACGCACAGACTGCGTTTCCGGCTAATACTAAAATTTTACGAAAATTTTAGTAAATAGCGGGCATTAAATTCTCAAACATATCGATAGACATTTTAAATGTAACAAATACAGAATATTTCAACAATACTCCAAAGTGAACACGATGACTTACTTGTACATTGATCTCCGTTTGGATTATTCTTTAGTTTCAGCTTTCCTGGTTCACATAGGTTTTCAAAACCTCCAAGAGTACAGATCATGTCAGCATTGAGCTCTAAGAATGTATTTCTCTCATCGGGGTTGAGTAGTCTATGTGGTTGCAAACAATTCTCAAAGTCATAATGGAAACTAGCTAAATGTCCAGCAATCTAGAAAACAAAGCATGGTTAAAATTTCCATTTGTATGTACATTTGTAGGCCTACCTGTAGGTCAAATTTTATAATTTTACCTAAATAACTTTTTGTAACCATTTTTTTTTATTATAATAAGATTACACAATAATTGTCAGTGTAAGAGAAATTTACAAGCTGTGCTATAAAAATGGGAATTTCTGTTTTTTACCTCTGCTTTGTCTTGTGACAGCAATTCCGTACAGCTGCCTAGCATTCTCTCACACTGATTGGCTAGAATGGCTGTCAATCCCATAGCATGAATACTAGAGTGCTGAAACACATGTATAAATATTATAGTACCTACCATATGGGCATAGTAGGTCTATTACAGTAGCATCAGAGTGCAATTTAATAAAAATGTAAAACAGAAAGTTTTTTTCAGCCTTTTAATACATGTACAATAATTTACTATAGTAATTATGTACAACACTTTTAAATAAATCATATAATTTTATTATCATCAACATCTTTGGAAATCAAAGTTAGGCAATACGTATTTAACAATATCATGTGAGCTATCAAATGGCGTCCTACCACCTTTAGTAGTTCAAACTAATCATGTTGTTGAATTATCTGAAGCAGAATTAAGCAAGCTTCACAGTTTATAATGTCATAGTATACAATAGAGTAAGCAGCAAAAATGTACATACAAGTGATATATGCGTATGTTTCAGCATACCATAATATATACATGTACACACATGTGACATATTAATATACAGACAATGTATAATATTTAATGCATATAAGGCATGTGTTACCTAAACACCTATATTATGTTATACTTAAAGCATACCAGCCAGTTATTTATGTGCTGAGAGAGCACGAGGCTTTGCCAACCGACCGATCTGGTTATGAAAGGACGACTTCTGACTAATCTAATTTCTGTTACGCAGAGAAGCACCACTAACATCACTACAACAATACAAGCCTTCTTATCTCTAGCACATGCACATACAGTACTACATGTACATTTTAAGTAGCCAACACAACCAAAAATATGCATTAAATTTAGGCAAACAATAATATAGAAATAATGTTGACATACAAGGCGGAAAAACTTTCAAGCAGTTCAAAAGTTGCCTAAAAAATTATTCATGTTCAATTAGAATATAGGCCTATGAAAAGTTCAAAATTTGTATTGCAACATTCTAAATCAATTTTATTTGATGCAATTTACAGTACTCAGTAAACAGAAAGTTAGTATGTAGGTGCAGTGGTATTGGTAGCTGATAGAAACAACAAATACAAGTCATGTATTCTGTTAGATCTTGTTGCACTTTCTAGCCCTTACCTTGTAGGCAAACCTTCATCTTGGAATATCTCTCTCTTGGTGTATAAAATAGTTTAACCTGAATCTATTAGTCTGGGCAAGGTTGTGAGAACTGTACCCATTTCTCTCTCTTATATACTGCCTAGTCAACTAATTCCCATTATGTCATCCCAGTAAGTTATAACTATGTGTCACATTGTACTTTAAATTTTAGTAAAACTTTGGATAATTACAGTAATTATGGATACTTAATTTTATAGTGGCTAATGGCTAGTCACTCATAAAGAAACATCATTTGCTGGTGCAACAATGATAGTAAAGGTAACAATAATCTATTTGCTGTATAATCCATATACAATTTTAGTTCCTTGTCTTTACAGCATACTGAGACATGCTGTATCTTTGTGGGAACCTAGGTAATACCTACAATTGTGAGGTAATTACTATGTATATTGAATTCTAAACACAATAGAAGCCATAATCATGGCCAGCAAGAATAACACCATTTTCACTTGGGTCTCCTTTAAGATTTCCACTTATTGTGCTCATCAGTCTTGGCTTTGTACTGAAATAATTCCCAGGTTACCCAGTTACATACTGTAGTTTCTATTGTGAGAATATATGCTTGTATTATACCTGAGTCTATAGTAGGCCTGCAACGATGAATCGATAACGGTTCTCAATACGATTAATTTGCAGCATTTTCCATATCGATTCATTGCTCTCAATTTTTTATTCTTGTTAAATATATGCTTAGTCTTGGGAATCCCAAGTTATCACCATAGCATGGTGGCAGAGCGCTCGCTTTACAAACGTGTGGTCATGGGTTCGAATCTCAGTGAGCAATTTTTTTCTAGTAATTTGTTGGCAATAAGTGGATAGCTATAAAATACATCACGTACTAAGATGTATTACTAATATAAGTCTATAATTATATAAATGCCCCAAACATACAATTTGTATTTGATATTCCACACAATTAGAAGGGTATGCTTCTGGAATCTACTCATTCTACTCTCTTTGGTGATTCTAAAATGGAATTATCAACTCAATTACTACAACTGACAGTGTTCTAAAATACTGTTGCGAAGAACTACTGCAACGTAAATGGTGTCAGGGTAAATGATTCAAATAAATAGCAACACTGATAGTTGTGCTCACTGTCTTCATTCACTGCTTGCTTGGGGTTACAGTAACATACTTGCCTATTGTTGTACTACATAGTTACATTATTTCAGTAAAATTGTGAGATACTGTTATTGGTCTGATTGACCTCACTAGTGTATTTTCTGTTAATTTTTCGCAACGAAGTATCGAATCGAAAAAATCGAAAAAGTCAATTGGCAGAATCGAAAAAATCGAAACAGTATTTTGTGAATCGTTGCAGGCCTAGTCTATAGGCATGGTATAACCCAGCCAACTAGAATATCACCTGATAAGATTTTATTTTGGTCATGCAGATAATAGGCATACCTATAATTTAGTAATGCAGGTAATACCTTTATTTTATTAATGCAGATAATACCTTTATCTTAGTAATGCAGATAATACCTTAATTTTAGACTATTGGCCCTGGTAAAGTCTCAACCAGCTGTGTTTTTAACTAAGTAACTGGGCTGGGCTACAGCCTTCAATTTACATGAAAACAGGACTGTGACTGGAGTGAAAATTGAAGTAATTCCCAAGTTTGTAAAATACTGAATTGTTATTTAGCAAGGATATAATAGTCAGTGCTAATGTCCTGAAGCTTTCCAGTACAGTTTCACTATATCTTGGTTTTATATTCTGGTGTAAAGAAACACTAGTAGGTCTACATTTGTAAGTGTGCTAATAGTAGACAGACATGTAAGTGTAGCAACACAGAAAATTACATTTAGTTTCTTGTTACTTACCTGTTAGAAATCTACTTTATCCTTTGACGTTTGCTTACTAACTGATTATTGGTTATAACAGATGACAGGCATAATACAGCAATCTAGCAGCAAAAAATGGTTGTGGTTTTACTTGGAAGGCAAAAATCAGCAAACCACATACTGACATTTAAATGGTGAAAACAGAGACATTGACTCAAAACAGGTGGAATTACGAAATAATACAACAAAGTTCTCACAGTGAATTGTTATTCCAACATTACCCACATTTCAACAACCAATATAGCTAAGTTTGTGTGACATGCGGTGTAATAATCCATTCATTAACAATATACATAAATCAAATATTTATAATATACATGTAACAAGTTTTTTCAACTTCTTCAGCAACATGTACTGCATATTTGAGTAGAAAACTTGACCATCATTTGGACCAAAATCCCATAACAATAATAATATTCAATTATTGTCAACTGAAGAAAGATTCCCTGTTTGAGGTGAATAACGCACTACAATACACATGTACATCTGACAGTATATTGTATAAAATTTAATTTCCCGCAAATAGCATTTATGTGGGTCGATGAGTATTCCACATACTCTGCAGAAATAAATAATATGCATTGAATACATAAAATACAAACTATTTGTAGGACAATCTATACTCTTGTACAACCAAAATATATACTTTGAATAACATTAAATATGAGAATGTCAAGTCAAATTAAGGGAAACACCACTAAGTCAAATATTGTGTTCATCATTGGATAAAGGTCAGGTGGTCTAGAGATCTGCACTGTAGAGTCTAGGTTTAGGAGAAGACAATTCTTAGATGGACCGCACTTATGGTGTCGTGGCAGCTGATCCACAGGGGTTGCTGTCTGTATTAGTGCCAGCCATACAAATCTTTTGCTTCATCAGCAATGCAAGTGTAGTATTTCATGGCTTTAGCCAACGCACAGAACGCCTTTCTGCCTGACACTAAAATTTATCACACCTAGCAATATTAGCAAAATATCACAAATTGCCGGTAGCTTTTAATACAAAAATTTTCCAACTTGAAAAATTGTTGTTAGCAGTATCAAAGCATGAACATTTATATATCTAACCTGTACATCGATTTCCATTTGGGTTGCCCTTCAGTGCCAGTTTTCCTGGTTCACAGAGGTTATCAAAACCTCCAATGGAACAGATAACGTCTGCATTGAGCTCTAAGAATCTGCTTCTCTCATGAGGATATAGTACTCCATATCGTTCCAGACAATTCTCAAATTCATAACTTAAACTCGCTAAGCGGCGACCAATCTAAAAACCAAAATGAATTACTTGAACTTCTTTGTCAAGTTAAATATAGCTTCCGAAGAATGTCTCATAACTATTTCTTTACAGCTAAATCATTTATAGCAAATTCAGGTAACATTATTTAAGATGTATTACACAGGTAGCCCATTGCTGTTACCTACATTTAATTCGGACTGCTGTGTCAGTAACTGTTCACATGTGCCTATCTGGCTTTGACACTCTCTGGCCTTCTCTTCTATGTGCTCATAACGCATGCGATGGTCCTGAAATGTAATACATTCAGGTACATTGTAATCTTACATGTAGAAGTATGGTATTGAATTAAAGTACATGTACACTGTGTAAAAGTCTCCGGCTACTCAATGTACTAATTTCTTGCATGAAATCTTTTTGTATACTAAAAATAGCCAAATCAGCAACTAAATGTACCTGTGCAGGATTTAGTATATTATAATGTCAAATCTTAAACATTTCTTGCATGCTTGGAAAATCAAGCGCAGAACATGCTATGCATGTATTGTAATTAAAAATACATACTTACATGCATGTGTTATAACTATGTACACTACATACCAACCATACATACACACCATCACTAGCAGGCATATACTACTAAACTGTATGTACGGTACATGTACATATTGTAATATAAATGTTGGCTAACGATTCCTCTATCATTGTACTGGAGAATAGGATATAGAACAGACAAACTTACCAGCCATGTTCCTACATGCTGAGAGATTGCGACACTGTTCCTACCAATAGATCTGGTAATGTAACTAGGTAGCTCAAAGAATCTACTTTCAGATAAATGGAGTGACAAAGCTAACATCACTACAATATAACAAACATTACTAAAATCTAAATAGGTCCACGTTTCAGGCTGAATATTGTACATAGCAGTAGCATGTATAGGTATGAATTTTTTTGCAAATTTAGTGGCAATATTCTTAACAATTTACACGTTTAAACTGTAAGTCTTTGGATGCATTCAGACAGCTACTTAAATGTCTTTACCTAATTCAAGTAACATGGCTACTCCGTAACAAATTCAAATTTAAATCACTATGAAAGGAAACTGTAGCAATGGAAGCTGGTTAAATGTAGATTTGACACAAATTATAAATTTCTAGAGATTGTAGCAGTAATTAATACTTACATAGTGAGTAAACTTTCATCTTGAAAATTTTCTTGTATGTATAAAATATTGTAAATCAAATTCTATCAGGCTAAGGGGCCGCTATGTCTTCTACAGCTAACTAACACCTTGCAGTCTCTTTAATACTCTGTCAACTACTCCTCAATATTTCAAAATCATCAACTACTATAAAATACATGTATGCTTATAATCTAGTGTGAAACCATAAGCCAAACTGCTCAATTTGTATAGCCATTATAATTATAAGTACAATTATAATACCTTGCTCATACTTTCTTATACATTGGCTCAGCTGATACTAGTTCTTATTATGCGCATTATTGTGCCTACATTGTACATGTTATGTAAGACAGTCTTTTAGTACATTATACAGCACAAAGTAGATTACTGAGTTAATACTACTAGTTACCCACCTACAACTGGTCAAATATATGTATGTGGTTACTTGTTGTTTATGCCTATGTTCAAAGCAGCCATTCTTCTTCAGGTTTATATTGTACTTACACTAGTCCTGCTATAGACAACGGTGTGCCCTCTTGCCCACACTTGACAAGCCAACACTCTATTCAATGCTGATTTGAATACAACTTTATTAAGAAGCTACAACTGTTTGAATTTTGTCTTATAAAGACAAGTTATTTGCCTAGTGTAGGCTTATGAGTGAAAAGCTGATACTACACTATTTCTGGTCAGATGAAATATTAGGATGGTTTGATTTATAACAATAAGCGTGCATCAGGAATTAGAGATATTAAACATGTTTCACACACTGCAAAGTCTATTAATTATATTGAATTACTCAATACAAATTTGTTTGTCAAATACCAATGTTGACAAGTATATTACATAGAAAGAAATTAACTGATTGCGTTATGGTTGTGTAACTGGGCACTCTATCAACTGCTCTAGCCAAGTTCCACTAAACAGAGGGTACTGAGCTGTAAATTATTTGTTTTAGTACCAAACTACATGTACATGTACTGTATTTTCAAACAACAATGCAGGGTTGTTTTAATAGCATAATAAATTCATAATGAATTTGGATAAGATGTACATGCATTTGTAAACAGCTCTGACTAAGTTATAAAAAGGGTATATTTTATATAATATTATCATTGGTGCCCAACAAATAGTAGTTTAACAAGAAAGTAATTTAGAATTAAATAAACTTACAATCCGTAGTAGAAAGTTGAGCTGTAAGTACAAGCAGATGATATCTCTCAATAAAATATAATGGTATAATAGTAATAGGATCAAGGAAAAAAAATTTTGTAGGTCTATGAAGAATCTTTGCTGCTGATGCTGCTGCTGCTGCTGCTGCTGCTGCTGCTGCTGCTGCTGCTGCTGCTGCTGCTGCTGCTGCTGCTGCTGCTGCTGCTGCTGCTGCTGCTGCTGCTGCTGCTGCTGCTGCTGCTGCTGCTGCTGCTGCTGCTGCTGCTGCTGCTGCTGCTGCTGCTGCTGCTGCTGCTGGTTTTATACCAACCGATGCTACCAGGGTATTCTTACAATATCACGTATGCCACCATCTCTAACTCTTCAGTTTCAGACATCAAAGTTCAAAGTTATGTAAGACATTTAGGAGTATTCAAAAACTGTACTGGTTCATATGAGACTGCTTTTAATATCAGAACACAGATTAAGCGTTTAGGCGTGACTAATGCTTGATCTGGAAGGCATCCCCTTGCAATATCCGAATATACCTATCATATTATATACATTTCAAAAGACGAAACAGTCTATGGTCAACAGTTTACAGTCTGTCATCCTCCAACTAGATTTAGGGTCGAAAATTGAGATGATTCATATATTATGTTGTAATGCTGTATCTTGCCTCCGAGTGGTGCTAGGACCTTGGACCAAGGTTCACCCACATCACTACCAAGGCGGGCCTCTAGCCTTAGGCCATTGCTGCCAGGTGAGTCCGTAACCTTAAGTACTCATTCACGACACAGGGTGGGGTAGGTTCCCCGAACCACCCCACCGACTATATTGGTACTGCAACTAAGGCTATGCGCTAGTAGTGGTCTCCCTAATACAAGGAAACACAAATCCTCATGAGGTCACTTGCAACAGGTCTGCACCAACAAGATCATGCATATGCATGATCACTGTGTACATAAATAACACAAGCCATCATTTCATGCGAATGAAGCGAGCAAATATTCCAGTGAAACTTGCGTGGCAGACCAAGTACAAAGTGTTTGTTATGCCCATTTCTATAGCATGCTGTAATCGGGGAGGTGCTAAAGTGAAACTGGATAATGTCAAGATATGGTTTTCGTTTTAATAATGGTGACAGTTTGCTTATCTATTCTGTAGTTTAGATGCTATTGACCCCTTTAGTTCTAGTACGGTCTTAAGAAACTCTGTAACAAATTATAACCCAATTCATGAAATAATACTATTCCAGCTCATCCAAATGTTCCGGCTGAAAGATTCTATGTATGTGCGATGTAAAATATTGTAGTAATTGGGCTACTAATCGCTATAGTAATGGTATAATAGTAAACACAGGTAGTGCTGAAATCTTTTATCACGGATGATTTTGCCTTAGTTTTATATTTCAGTAAAAATAAACACAGACTCGTTTACAACTATGCTGTATGTTTGTTGTATCTTGTTACATACAATGCATTTTCCCGAGTAGCTTGTTTTGGTTTCTGTGACAAACTGTGTAGTCTGTGTAGTACATGTAGAAGTAATACATTTTATTAACACTAATCAGTTCTACACAATTTTAATATTTATAACACATTGTAGGGCCTATTATAATACATGCAGAATCTTTTTTTCAACTTGTTCACTAACATCAGCTTATAGATTTCTGTCGGGAAATTGACCATCATCATGTGGAACAAGATCACATCATCATAATATATATTCAATTGTTGTCACCTAATGAAGGATTCCCTGTTGAAATGAAAAAGACACAATAATGTACACAAGTTATATTAAATATTGTCCCAAAAATAGGATTTTTATAAAATATTGCAGATTATTTCAGAAATTTTCAAAAATCAATAAAAATGCAGTACCTGAGACATACATGTAGAATAAAATATTTGTCAAATAAGCTATAAACTTGTACAACCAAAATTACATGTATATATGCCTACATGTAGGCTCTACGGTGTACGCTGTAAATAAATAACATTGAATTCATTGTAACGTTAAAGGAAATACTACTGGATAACAAAATTTGCTTAGCATTGGATAGAGGTCAGGTGGCCCAGTGGTCCGCTGAGTAAAGTTTAGGTTTAAGAGAGGACAATTCTCAGCTTGGCTGATCCACGGTGGGTTGTGGTCTGTATTAGTGCCAGCCATACAGTTTTTTTGCTTTTTCAGCAATGCAAGTGTAGCACTTCATGGCTTTAGCCAACGCACAGAATACCTTTCTGCCTGACACTAAAATACATCACACTTGGCAATATTAGCATAATATCACAACATTGCTGATACTTAATACAGAAATTTCCCAACAACATGAACAGCATGAACAGCATGAACATTATACATGTAGATTATCTCACCTGTACATCGATCTCCATTTGGGTTATCCATCAGTTTCAGTTTTCCTGGGTCACAGAGGTTATGAAAACCTCCGATAGAACAGATCATGTTAGCATTGAGCTCTAAGAATGTGTTTCTCTCATCAGGATTAAGGATTCCATATTTTTGCAGACAATTTTCAAATTCATGATTAGAACTCGCCAAGTAGCTACCAATCTAAAAAAGAAAGAAAGATGCATAAACTTCTCTGTCAAACTTTAAAACTTAAAAGACCTTTAGCAATTAGAAAAGTTCATTAATGGTGATATTGTTGTGATAAAGTACAATGTCAAGTAGAGTAAGGTTGCTGATTTTGCCATTTTTTGAGTGTGGTCCTAAACTTTTGGTAATGACTGTACAACACAGTCATATATAGCAAATTTTATAATAGTTATGTGTATGATGTACATGTAAAATGCAGATAGCCCAATACTGTTACCTACGTTCACTTCGGCCCACTCCGACACCAACTTTTCACAGGTGTCGAGCTGGTTCTGACACTCCCTGGCCTTATCTGCCATGTTCTCAAAACGCATCCGAGAATCCTGAAATGTGATAGCCTACAGCCATGTACATCGTAGTCTTACATGTAGAGTAGTACACTGTAGGCCTACACTGTGCACAGGTCTTTGGTTGTTCAATATACTAAATATTTGTGTAAAACATAACTATATATTGGAAATCGTCAACATGCAAAGATTTAGTATATTGAGCAATTCAATACTAAATCCTTATCGTACATGTAGAATGAGATTAGGTAAAATAAGATTTGGTATGATATACATACTTACATATACATTTACATATATGTACATACCTACATACATGTACATACGTACATACATGTACATACATGTACATACATACACACATGAGAATAGGATATACGACAATCACACTTACCAACCATGTTCCTGCATGCGCAGACAGTGTGATACTCTGCCTACCAATGGATCTGGTGATGAAACTAGGCAGCTGTACAAATCTACTTTCAGATAAATAGAGTGACAAGGCTAACAGCACTACAACACAACAAACATTACTAAAAACTAAATAGGTCCACACTCCAGGCTAAATATCATACACATCAGTAGCATGTACATGTATGTTTTTTTTAAAAATATAGTAGTGATATTGTTGAAACTGTGAAAGTCTTGAGAAGCACTCAAAAAAAAGCTAATTCATGTAACAAAATAATGGTAATCTTATCATGGGTACTCTGTTTAAAACAAATTTAAATTTAATTCAATATGAAAGGAAACTGTAGCAACGGGAGCTGGTACAATGTAGATTTGACATGAATTGTAAATTTCTAGAGGGTGTAAAAGTTATTAGAATTACCTAGTGAGTAAACTTTCATCTTGGATATTTTCTTGTCTGTATTAAATATTGTAAATCAAACTCTATCAGGCTAAGGGGGCGCTATGTCTTCTACAGCTAACTAGCACCTTGCAGTCTCTTTTATACCACATGTAGTTCCTCAACCATTCCTATATACAATGTATTTCAAAACCACCAACTGTTGTGTATTCTATAATCTAGTGTGAAAACATAAACCAAACTGTTCAAATCTATAACCATTATGCATGTATTATACTTTGCTTGTACTTATACTTTGACTCATCAATATCTTCTTATTATGCAGATTATCTGTGCCTCCATTGTACATGTTATGTAAGACATTCTCTTAGTACATTGCATAGGGCAAAGTAGACTACTAAGCTAATATTGCTAATTACCCACTTACAGCTAGTTAAATATGTGGTGAATGGTTATCTTTATGTTTATGTTCAAAGCAGCCACTCTTATTTAGGGTTACATTGTACTTAGTGCTGCTATCTAAGAAGAGTTGCCTTCTCTTGCTCTCATTTGACCCACTAAAACTTTATTCAATGCTGATTTGAAAGCAACATTATTTAGAACCTGCAACTACTATTTGCACTTTGTCTTATAAAGAGAGTTCTTAAATTCAAATTATTTGCATAGTAAGAGCATAGCAGTTGTGAGGATATTAATCACAATAAAATACAGCAATCATGACCAGCAATAATAACACAACTTTATTTAGGTCTCATCCAACATGTAGTTAATATATCACACTGTCCTACGGTGTCTCCCCCCCCCCCCCTCCCAGTCTTCGCTTTGGACTTAAGTACTACGCAATGGTATAAAAGTAGAAAACGTTGTGTAGCAATTTGCAAACTGTAAACTTCAAATTAATGAACTGCAAAAAAGTTCTTCTCTGTTTGGCTTGGCCATGACGTACCTTTGTTGTCACTTACATGAAGTAAACCTACGTGTACAATAATGCACAGAGAAAGCTAGGAGGAGAAATGATGGAGAATTAGTTGGTTGATAAAGATGGAAAGGATTATTCTACAGTAGGTTTCCCTCCTCTCTCTCTCTCCCTCTCACAGTCAGTCAATGCCACTAGGACTTGCTTAAGGTGAAGGCTTGGGCTTTATTGCAGCTATTCATACAGCTCTGTTGGTTGCCATGGCTTGCCAGGTATTAGGAATAATCTCCTTTTATGTGTCTTTAATTTTTTAAATCTCAACCTAGGCCTGCTTAGAATTTAGGTTTCTTTTGTCAGTTAAGAATATCGGCTACGTAGGCTATGAGCTGTCTTTGGAGCAGGTCATTGCCCATCCTGTTCACACTGCCCAAACCCTGTACATGTTTTAAAACAGAGTTCGGAGTGGAACAAATGAGATGGGTGGGTACACTGTGCATGCAATCTTAGAGTATCCCCCATTAATACATGTAGTTGAATGTAAAATTAGACAAGCAGTGATGCCACCTTACAGATGAGTTTAGTATTGTATCAGCTATGGCAGTTAACAAAATGATTGCATCACTGAAATGAAACAAATTTCCTCAAGTAGGAACTTGTTTCCCTAAGCATAAAGACTGAGTACTCTACCCATTAGTCTACAATATCAGATCAGCAGTGACTTATCGCTAAACGAGTCATCAGTATAATGATACACATACATGTAAAATAATAGCATCATCTTCATTAGAGTTTGTTTGTATAATGCTGGGGAGGGTAGCTATACCTTCCGATATTGGCTCAATCTATTATTCTTTGGACAAAATGCTCAGACAGTTAGGGCCGCCTCAGCCACCAATATAGTTACGGCCATAAAAATAGTCCCAGATTATTATAACACGGTTAATATTGTACCGTGGTTTGTATTTCATTGAAAATAAAAACTTTAGATTCACCAATATGCTACTAGGTCTGTTGTTTCTTGCTACTTATTCCTCACAAGCAAAGTGGCTAGGTTTCTTTGACATGCTGTATCGTAACAGCATTTTATTAGCAATATACACAATCTTGTTATTGCTATAATATTATACAAGTGGAATGTTTCTTCAACTTTTTCAACAACTTCCACATTATCTTGTGCAAAAAAAATCACATCACAATACATCTAATTATTAACAACTGCATGAAGAAGGATTCTCTGTTTAAGATGAAAAGACACCACATGTATAATGTATATAGTTTAAACAATAATAGTCCTTATCCTACAAATAGCGCTTTTGTGGAGTAGAAAAATTTCACATACATGTGCAAGTACTCATGTACTCCGTAGAAATAGATACATGTGTATCACCTAAAATACAAACTATTTCTAGAACAGTCTACCCTTGCACAACTACCATATACATGTACAGTGCATAGGCCTATAATGTAAATAACATTAAATATGAGGATGTCGAGTCAAATTAAGGGAAATAATTCTAAATAACATTAAAAAATGTCAGGTGGTCTAGAGATCTACAGTGTAGAGACTAGGTTTCAGAGAAGACAATTCTTAGCTTGACTGCATGCAAGGTGTCATAACAGCTGATTTCAAGGTCGTTGCTATCTGTATTAGTCTGAGTGATGCAGAACTCCGTGTACTTCTGCTTCGTTAGCAATGCAAGTGTAGTACTTCCTGGTTTTATACAACGCACAGACTGCAGTACTGGGTATCACTAAAATCGAGAACACTTAGCAGTTAGTATACCATACGTTGTTGATCACATCTGCTATAGAAATTTTAGACAAGGAATTTTTTGTTAACATCGCCGAAGGATGAACATTATGCCTTACCACTACACTGAGCTCCAAATGGATTACTCCTCAGTTTCAGCTTTCCTGGTTCACAGTACTTTTGAAAACCCCCGAGGGTACAGATCATTTCGGCATTGAGCTCTACGATTGCTTTTCTCTCACCAGGATTTAGCAGTTCATATAGTTCCAAACAGTTCTCAAAGTCGTGATGAAAACGTGCTAACTGTTGTGCAATCTGAAATACCAAGTAGATTACATAAAGTCCTTTGGTTAGGTTAAATAAAGCTTTCTATGGACGTTTCGCAAACATTTTCTGCAATATAATAATCCAAGAGTAAATTAGCTTAATGATAATGTGCAGAAAGCATGTGTGTTCCGTAGTTAGTATCTAGCCGTTACCAACCTGTGATTCACCCTGTGACAGCAACTCATGACAGATGCCTATCTGGTCTCTACACTCTCTAGCCGGATCTGCTGAGTGCCCAAAGCGCAAGCCAGAGTCCTAAACGTAACACAAACATGTAGGCTACATGCATAGATATAATATAAAGACTAGATAGGACACCCTGTGTTAACGCTCCAATGCCCAAATGTCCTATTAAATTGTTGGAAAAACCCACAACGTAACGTAATCTCACCATGGAGTTGCAGGCATTCAATGATGGCTCACACTATATGTTATAATGGAATACTGCAGCCTAAACTAACTCCACTTTAGTTTAAATCAAACACTGCTGCCATAATATTGGTGTCCTGGCAAATTAATGTCTACATAGCACATCACCACATGAAGGCCTATCAGCTGGTACTAAACACCACCTATTTACACTGTCTAAAAGTGCTAAAATTTGCTAATATGAACATCATATAAATACTTCAATAAGTCTCCAAAGTCCTTGGCCTTGAGAATAATACATTACCTGCTGTCAGCAGGTAATGTACTATTAGCATACGTTATCAGGCTGCTAATGACTGTCTTTATAGGAGAGATGCTATTACTAGCACATAACAGTCGCTGGGATATGTTATTTGTGGCAGCATAGGAAAGTGTTCATATTAACAGCTTTTTGATGTATGAGCTTACACATTCTTTCAACTTGGAGGATCTGTCTAATAGATCTTTAGCGATCTGGCAGAGTTCAGAGACATAGGGTTGGGTTGTGTTAGACCTCCACAGGTTCTTAATAGATGTTAAGATTAGATCATAAGCTAATGCAAAGTGAAGCATCACTAGAGTATGGAGTGTAAGTGCATGAGGCTACCTGCTGTGCACATGGGCTATTACATGTACTTTATATCAATTGGCGTAACATGACAAGCTGTAGGCTACCCATGTGCGTTGTAATTTATTATAAACAGCATGAAGTGCCAATAAACAAGGTTATAACTGTTTTACTCTCACTTTACAGGTTTGCTGCTATCTGTGGCACTGTGGTCAACACATGCCTAACAATACGTTAATGTGTGAGACCAAAACAGCATGCTGCTCCAATCATTACACTCAGTACTAACTACTAATATGATTTCAAACATTAGAACCAATTAATTGCTTTTAGGGAGTGTGGCAATAAACATTTAGCCTCACTTGACATGTTTCTTCATGGTAATAAATTTGCAAAAGAGTGATATGTCAAAACACAAAGACTGTGGAAACTTTGGAAACTCATTGAAGTGTACAACATGTTTAAGTCATGTAGGCTACATTAGTAATTTTGAGTACTTTTAGACAGTGTAAATAGGTAGTGTTTAGTACTAGCTGATAGGCCTTCATGTGGTAATGTGCTATGTAGTCATCATTTTACCATGCTAATAGTACATTACCTGCTGGCAGCAGGTAATACACTATTCTCAAGGTCAAGGACTTTGGAAACTTATTGAAGTATTTATATCATGTTTATATTAGCAAATTTTAGCCTTTTTAGACAGTGTAAATAGGTGGTGTTTAGTACCAGCTGATAGGCCTTCATGTGGTGATGTGCTACGTAGACAATAATTTACCAGGACACCAATATTATGGCAGCAGTGTTTGATTTAAACCAAAGTGGAGCTAGTTTAGGCTACAGTATTCCATTATAATATATAGTGTGAGCCATCATTGAATGCCTGCAACTCCATGGTGAGATTACATTACGTTGTGGGTTTTTCCAACAATTTAATAAGACATTTGGGCATTGGAGCGTTAACACAGGGTGTCCTATCTAGTCTTTATATTATATCTATGGCTACATGTCTTACATGTATGGGTATGGAACGGTACTCAAATACAATGGACATTTGAGTAGTTATTTGATTGAAGTTGAAACAGGTCTCTGTGGGTGCTCAGTATAGTATTTGTTTGATAAAACATCATAATTTATAAATGTATATTATTACTGTCACACCCACACTGTACATGTGCTTAGTGGCCACCAAGCTACTGCTATAATTATAATATTTTTACAGTTTATATCCACAGTGTATATACATCTAATGTACATGTACATGTATGTATGTAATGCAGTGGCGTGCACTTTACATGTATATAGCGTGCAATATAATGTCATTTAATATAATGGCACATGTACATGTGATGAAAATATGTTTAACATATCCCTTACACGTTTGAAGTGTCAAGCACAGGACATTCAACATAATATGTAGATATGTAACCTACACTACACACCAGACATACTGTGTATATGCATCAATTATATATATATTCATACAATACTCATACTGGAGAGTAGGATATATATTGTATATTTACAAAAATAAACCTTACCATCCACCTTCCTATATGCAGAGAGAGTACAACACTCTGCCTACCAACAGCTCTGGTGATATAAGGATGATGGTCCGTGAGCTGGCTTTCAGATAAGTAGAGTGATAAGGCGAACAGCACTAAGAAATAACAAATATTACTATAAAACTAAATAGGTACTGAGTATCTCAGACAGCAGTGACATCTATACAGTAGCATGTATATGTATGATTACGTTACCAAATCAGTGACAATATTATTATCATTTTACATGTTTAAACAGCAAAATCTGCAGATGCATTAAGAAAGCTACATTTAAAAACATCCTTATCTAATTCAAGTAAAAATCAACAATACGGGTATTATGCATTATGGATGCTCTTGTTGAAACAAATTTAATTGAATTCATTGCGCAATACTCAATAAACCTTAAATCAATATGAGAAGTTAAGCTATAAAATTCGAAGCATGAATTGTAAATCGGTACAATTTACAATACAGTATCAGTGTACTTACCCAGTGAGTAGATCTTCATTTTAGAATATTTCTTGACCGTATAAAATGATGTGTACCAAACCTATCTGGCTGCGAGGCGTAATGACCTCTACAGCTAACTTACAATCTCTTTTATACTAGTCAGTCAACTAATTCTTAATATATGAAAACTATCAACTATCGCTAGTCTTTATAATCTAGTGTGAAACCATATACAAACTGTTCAACTAGTATAGCCTTAATGCTTGTATTATATACTGTGCTAAAACTTTCTTTTGAAATTGGAGCCTACATGGTACATCTTATGTAAGACAGTCTCTTAGTACATTGTATAGCACAAAGTAGATTACTAAGTTAATACTGCTAATGCCCTACCTACAACACAACTGGTTATATATGTGGTGACTTGTTATTTATGCCTATGTATAGGTTTATATTGTACTTAGTGTCTGGAGTTGGTGTAGTGTAAACGCAGCTTAGTGCTGCTATTATAGACACTGTTGTGCCCTCTTGCCCACACTTGACAAGCTATCACTCTATTCAATGCTGCTTTGAATACAATTATATTAAGAGGACACAACTGTATGCAGAGATTTATTAAATTCAAGTTATTTTTATAGTAAGAGAATTATATAGTTGTGATGAATTCTAAACACGATGGATACCTTAAACATGGCCGATAGATACCTTAAACATGGCCCGCAATAATAATATCATTTCATTTGTGTCTCATCTAAAATATAATTGGCATTAGACTTCCCTATGACGCCTCACCCACCCCCCCCCCCCCCCCTAGTTTTAGGTTTGGACTAAAGTGATGTCAGTCTACTCAATATGCGAATCTACAGTAGTAATACATTAAGGAGTATTCAAAAACTGTACTGGTTAATATAAGACTGCTTTTTAATATCAGAACCCAGGTTAAGCTTTCAGAGTAATGCTCGATCTGAATATTATTACCAGGTCTGCTTGACCTAGCTTACAAGCCACTGTGTATTATTGAATAAAACAAATTTTTATCAATACAGCTTTCTATTTATAAACCTTGCACTTAATTCAATAGCATGCTGTAATTAATGCAGTGTATACCTTTACATAATAATATGGGTTTTAGACACTATTGACACCTTAATTGATTTTACTATGGTCTCAGCAAACTTTGTAGCAAATTGTTACCTTATTGAGAAATTAATAATTCCAGCTTATCCAGCAATGCCAGTTTTTAGATTCCAAGTATGTAGATTATTAGTAATACTAAATTTCGTACTAGGAGTAGGCCTATATTAATCGCAAATAGTCCTGAATTCTTTTGGCACAGTTGATATTATACTTTGGTATTAAAATTTCAGTAAAATTAAACACTGACACATTCACAAATATGCTGTTTGGACTGTTATTTCTAGTTACTTATTTCTTGAGTAACTTGGCTAGGTTTCTGTGACATGCTGTGTAATACATGTAGTTCATTTATTAGCAATATACACAATTTTAATATTATATAACACATTGTAGGGCCTATTATAATTATACATGTAGAATGAACAACATCATCTTGTGGAACAAAATCACGCCATCATAATATATATTCAAAATGTTGTCAACTGAAGAAGGATACCCTCTTTGAGATGAAGAAGACAACCATTATAATATATCTATAATTTAAATTAATAATTACTATTCCACAAATAGCGCTTTTATGAAGTAGATTAATGTCACACACATGTGCAAGTACTCTTGTACTCAGAATAAAAAAGTGTACTGCCTACAATACAAACTATTTCTAGAACAATCTTTGTCCTTGCACAACCAATTAGTGTAAATAACATTAAACACGACAATGTCATTATGGGAAGTACCACTAAATCAAATATTGTGTTCAGCATTGGATAAAGGTCAGGTGGTCTAGAGATCTGCAGCGTAGAGACTAGGTTTAGGAGAAGACAATTCTTAGCTTGACTGCATGTATGGTGTTGTAACAGCTGATCTACAGGGGTTGCTCTCTGTATTAGTCTAAGTGATGCAAAACTCCGTGAACTTCTGCTTCCTCAGCAATACATCTGTAGTACTTACTGGTTTTAGCCAACGCACAGACTGCAGTTCTGGAGGACACTAAAATCGAGCACACTTAGCGGTTAGTAGCCTATACCATACATTGTTTGTCTCATCTACGTTGCTATAGAATTTTCAAACTTGGAGTTTTTTCACCATAATCGAAGCATGAACATGATGTCTTACCACCACACTGATCTCCATATGGATTATTCTTCAGTTTCATCTTGTATCCTTCACAGTAGTTTTCGAAACCTCCGAGATTACAGATCGTGTCGGCATTGAGCTTTGTGATTGTGTTTCTCTCATCTGGATTTAACAACTGATATCGTTCCAGGCAGTTCTCAAAGTCGTAATGAAAACTTGCTAGTTGGCTTGCAATCTGAAAAAACAAGTGGATCACTTAAATGTCTTCGTTTAGGTTGAATAAAGTCTTTAAAGAACGCTTTGTAAGCATTTTTTGCAATACAATCATCCTATAGTAAATTATCTTAACCATAGCGAGTAGGTTGTACATGTGTTATGTAGATAGCGTCTAACTGTCACCTACCTGTGGTCCGTCCTGTGACAGCAACTCATGACAGGTGCCTAGCTGGTTTCTACACTCCCTGACCTTATCTTTTATGTGCCCAAAACGCATGCCAGAGTCCTAAAATGTAATAAAGCCATGTTAATTGTAGTCTTACTCGTATGACTACTCACTGTGCATGCTATTTGATTGTAGTTGAAACAGGTCTCTAATTGGTCGGTATAATAATTCTTCCATAAAACATCATAATATGTTGAAAATGACCAAATAAGATTTGGTATGATATGATATAGTAAAAAACATGTATTTGTAACACCCGCACTGTACGTGTGCATAGTGGCCACTATAATCAATATTTTGTGATATTTTTGAAACTTGCATGTACACTCATATACGTACATGTACATGTAGACGTACATGTATCAAATACAGCAATTGCATTTTACATGTATATGACATGCAACATGTCGTTTAATATAAAGGTACAGTACATGTACATGTAGATGCATATGAGATAGTGCATGTACATGACCTGTGATAAACATATCCTTAACATCCCTTACAGGATATACTCATGTACATTCAATTTGTGCACTACATACCAGACGCATGATTCACACCACAACTAGTAGACATGTATCATACTCATACTGCAGAATAGGATATACAACAATCAAACTTACCAGCCATCCTCCTATATGCAGAGAGAGTGAAACACTCTGGCTGCCAACAGCTCTGGTGATGTAAGTATGATGGTCTATGTCCTCACTTGCAGATAAATGTACGTAGAGTGACAGGGCCAACACCACTACAACATAACAAACATTATATCAAGCGCAGCAGTAGACATGTTTGACTTTTTATCAAATTATTATCAATATTGTTATCATTTACATTTTTAAACTGCATAAGTCCACAGAAAGCTACTTAAACAATTTTGTCTAATCCAAGTAAAAATCAACAATATTCTGCATTATGCACAACGGCTGCCCTTGTTAAAACAAATTTAATTCAATTTATTGTGCAATACTCAGTAAAACGTAAATGAAAATGAGGAATAGCTGTAACATTCCAAGCTGACAGACTGCACATAAATTTGTAAATTGGTAGAAGTTACAATAATATTGTATTATTACTTACCCAGTGAGTAGATCTTCATCTTAGAATATTTCTTGCACCATGTAGAGCGTTGTGTACCAAACCTATCTGGCTGTGAGACGTTATGACTTCTACAGCTAACGCACAATCTATTTTATACTAGTCAGTCAACTAATTCTTAATATATGAAAATCATTAACTATTATTTTATAATCTAGTGTGAAACCATATACAAACTGTTCAATTTGTATAACCACACAATGCAGGTATTAGAAAGTACTCAGAACTTCAATAAAATTAGGGATAGTTACAATCAACTTGTATTAATAGATTCACTAATAACTGGCCAATCAGAATGAAGTGATTAGCAAACTAGTAGACAATATTAATTCCACCACAATTGAATTACAAGAGTATAACACATAAAGGGAGAGTTGAGCTTTAGCAATCAGCTTTGTTCTTCACCAGGTCAGGCCTGTATATTTATTATAGGCAATTCATAGCGTCAGTCCACCAGCAGGCTCAAATTTTTTCAGCCATAAGTCAAGCTAATTTAAAATAAATAAAACTAGAGTTAGCTCATTCAATATTGACCAATCACAAGGCCTAGACGCTGAATTGAGATATTATAACATAAAATCTAGCAGCTTCTTTCATATACCTTTATGCCACAGCATGCAAAGCGTAAATTCCCTATTGATAGAACACATGTACAATCAGATATGCTTTAGAATTCAGTACAAGACATGTTAGATTCTCACAATGAGCACTGGTGGTTAAGATACTCTGTAACTCTGAGTATTGAGGCATTTTGTTGATACTGTAGTAGAGTAAATAGTGGTATTATCAGAGTTACCAAAACATAACCAAATAAGGAGTTACTCTAGTTGGTTTTGATTACGAATTATCTTTAGAATTCAGCAGATTCCTACAAATAACACTGGTGGGTAAACTGAAATTACTTCATCCTCAAAGCCTTGTTTTGGTAGAACTATAAGCTGTGCTAGAGTCAAACCAAAAGTCTTTGTGATCATCAAAGCCTAATGCCAACTAAACCTTCAATAGACTAAAGCAAAACAACAACATGTTGTTATATTTCAGCTTGCCCTTATCACACGGATGTTAAATTTCTAATCCAATATTATTATTTGCTTGTTTGCAATATTTTCATCAATGCTATACATCAAATAGAGATCATAAACCAAGCGATCTAGAGCTAGTAAAATCAGGTCCAAGCAGTGTGTCTAGGTCTCACCTCTTCGTACTACAAGAGTTTATTAGCCCTGAGTTGAGTGCACAAATATACCAGTCTGTTCCATGGCATCGAATACTGATAATCATAATGGTGTAGCACACAGTCATTTAGTGTAGCAAGAACCAGTAATTGGATAACAAACTGTAGTCTACATGTTAACACAGTTTATACAGAAATGTACATCTGGTTTGTGCAGTTCGCATTACATGTCTATTACATGGTCAATCAACATTATAGTAACAATATAATGTTGACAGTTAATAAGTCATTTAATTTCTAACTACGGATAACAAATTAATGATGAGTGCACCTGGTTTGCCACACTTCATACTTTTCTTCGTACTTCTCTGGGTTGTTTTATACAAAAATAAAATTGGTTAAAAATTTGTATTTTCTACCCCTCGTAGAATCAGCTACCTTTGACGGAGAGAAGTCGCTTTTTGAAACACACATTGGGATTTTGTTACCCTTGTAGAGTGGAATTAAATTTTTTGAATTTCAGTGACATTTTTATGCCTTGTCCTGTCAAACTGAGGCTTAATTAGTGCTAATTACTTCCTGCATTCTATGCACGTACATACATATACACCGTACAATTTATATCCACTCTTATGTTAGAAATAATTGTCTTCTGTTATATGATTTACCTTAGTGAATACGCATTCAATATTCCTTGTAAATTTAACCTGATTGCATGATTTTGCAAGGCCCAGAGCCTACTATATAGTTTTAGTTTTGTAACTATTGTAATTACAAGATTATGTAATTTTTTCCTGTACATGACCGACCATTAAGCGTCTGAATTCTTCCTTTTCTGTATTATTGTGCAATACTTAAAATCGACTAGCGGTTAAAGCTAACCGGCTGTTTTCACGAAATTAGAAAGCTATACAAGGCGATCAATTTTATGTTGTCAGTTCAGGCGGTGTTTAGACTCCTCTAACACTTCGGCAGCTTTATTTCTTATTATTCACATGTTGTTATGTAATATGGTCTCTTGCTTACATTGTATAACATTAAGTAGAATGGTGTTATACTGTTTATGCAGGCTGAATAAGCACTAGCTCAGATTTACAACTTATTAAAGAGGTTATTGCTTTGGGTATATGTCTATGCTTAAAGCAATATCTATTATCTAGGTTGTTTGTACTTGTACTTAGTGCTAATATTGTAGGACCTTGACCAGCTAACACTACACAATACTGCTTGAAAGCAAAGTCATTAAAAAGACACAACTGTTGGCTTTGTGTTGTGTAACGGAATCACTTAAATTTAAGCAGTTCACATGGGAAGAGAATATCAATTACTCCACAGAATTTACCAATACAGCAGTATTGTAACATGTACATGTGCAGTACATGACTGCATACTATAATTGGTGTCAATCACACAGACCAGGCAATATACAATGCAGAGCTACTGTAGCTACAACATGTAGCTAAGCCGAGTTAGTGGAAGTGGAAAAATTTGAGATAGCCTTTGTTTTTCGCCAAAAAATAAAGCAGGAGAAGTTGTCTTCTCTATATTTTGCTAGTTGACCACCCTTACCCCAAGCCCCAACCAAAAACAAGGAACTAAAGCTATCCAAATTTCTCCACTACTGCACCTAACAGGCTAAACCATGTAGCTGCTTGGGTCTCTACTAGTAGCTGTTGGCATTTTATATAATGTGCACTTAGACTATGTGTTTGACTCTAGTATAGTCTAGACAAGTACTGAGTTAAACATAAACAACACTGAGGTCTAAGCATATTAATCCAAGCTAATCCCTGCTGACTGAACAATATAAGTTGTTAGAATCTATTCACTTGTCATGAGTTCTAAAGAAAGGGTGAACTGCCTGCTTAAGTTATAACACGTAATTTTTTAATCTGTGTGAGAACCAAATAAGAAAGATCTCTCCGTTATGCTGAATTCTAATAGACATTCTATAATCAAAGCCAACTGGAATAACAACAGTTTTATACTAGCAATGCAGATAATACACTGCTTTTAGACTTGCATAATACACTCTCAGTATAGCTTAGTCATTAGTAGAGTATAAACCAGTTGTAGTTGTAAACTTCCCAAAACAGAGTTTTGAGATTTAAATTCCAGCTTAAAAGAATAAAATAATGAATACATTAAATAGCATTTTTCATCAGCGGAATTAATTCTGATTTTAAAGCTAAGCTCAGCTACATTGGTTAGGTTTTGAGATCATAAGACAGTATGGAATGAATAGTAACTCTCAAATATTGAAATATCATGCTTGCACTGACTTACACTACACGCTCATAAAGTTTCACAAATTCGTAGGCTCTAGCGTCAGCCACGTTTCAACATTTTTGCAGATAAAAAATCACTAATCCACAAACCCTAGGATGACCAGATGTGTGCCTTTTACTGATTTCAGCAATTGAGGTTGATTAAGACTACTTTAGTGTAAACTAGGATTGATGAATGATCGGCTTAGTTACTATCTTTTAAAACAAAGACTAATTAATTGAGATTAAATGGAATGTAGAAAGAAAAAGTCATTAGAAATAGACTAGTTCAAATTGCCTGGTTTAATTTCGATCTAAAATAGGATTGTATTTCTCGGGTGAAGTGTTTCTAGTTACGCAGAATCTCATCTTTCTTATACATTACAAAGTAGTTATGATTGCATACCAGTGTACTTCTGTACAGATTGCTAGTTACAAACAATGAAGAAACACATATAAGCTCACAGCATACTAGAGTTGTTTATTCCTTTTACTGTTTTGCAGCAAGCAAGCAAGCCAACTGCAATTCACTAGTAACTCAGATTTGAATATTTAAAAACAAATGATTAGGATTAAGATCTACCTGAGATATAGATAATTAAATGAATAGACTTATAGCAACAATTTCCTAAACTGATTAGAAATCCAAACTACTAGAAATTGATTAGAACTTTGTTAGACCAATTTGAGTCGGTTATCACAAGTACTCTGGTATAAACTACCATTACGAGTGACTGATATACTGATATACCTGTTGTGAATCATAACTAGGTATGAGAAATTGCCAGGTTAATAAACACATTTTATTAGCAATAAAATATAGCAATTACACAAAGTTTATGCAACAATTAAGTTTGTGTTAATAGTTGAACATTGGCAAAAAGAAAAAGTCACGTACATATAATCATCACAGACATGAGTTTTAAATTTGTCACTTGAGGTATGACCTTCTATTAAAAATTTGCCATATACAATTTACAATTTAATCATAATCTGTTATTGTACATCAACTATTTCCTACAAATGCATCATTACGGATTAAATGGATTAACGTGTTTATAAATAATATAACATAAATAAACATGGGTTTTTATCGAGGAAATCACAGCAATCATACTTGAAGCATAAACAATCCTGTAAAATATAAGCCATAAGTAACATTGAAGAAGAGAGTCACATGTAAAACAAAAAAATTAACAATAATACTAAATAACAGAATCTGCTCTTCATTAAGAATAGTCAAATTGCAGAAAGATTTTTAGGACAAAGCAGTGGTTCAGAAAAGGGCTTTGACTTCATGTAGAGATTGTGGCGTTGTAAATTCAGCACTGATTTCTGCCTCAACTAGCACAAAAATAAATCCACTCCACTCTTGCTAGCTTCTTCAGCAATACAAGTGTGTTCATTCCAAGTTCTAGCCAACTGACACACTGCATTAGTGGTGGAAACTAAAACAAAGCACAAAACGGCAAAAATTCTCCAGCAAATTTACACAATTGTTCAAGTTGCATCGAATTTTGTATCAGAACTCAAAACGGAAGATCACTGCTTACTTGTACAACGATCTCCACTTGGATTGTTTTTTAGCTTCAGTTTTCCTGGTTCGCAGTGATTATCAGCACCCTCGAGAGCACATATCAAATCAGCATTGAGCTCTAATAATGATTTTCTTACTTCCGGAAAAAGAAGATTATAAGGTTCCAGACAATTCTCAAAATCGTACTGAAAGCCTGCTAATCGTTGACCGACCTGAAACAAAACCAAATAGAAGAAAACATTTTTCTATCTCGAAATGTATTTGCTGGAAAACTTCTTGCAACCATTAACATAAAATACTACTTGGTAAAATAATTTAATAAAAAGTTTGCAAGTTTTATTATATAGATAGATTATAGCTGACGTCTACCTGTGATTGGTTTAGCGAAAGTATATGAGTACAGCTGTATGACTCATTCTCACATCTGTCTGCCGCGCGGCGATACACATAATCCGAAGGGAGATTTTGCTGAAATATAACTTATTGGTATATACACGCAACATAGATACACTATCAATAGGCCGACACTGTTTTTTAATCAACATGACTTTGTATGAAAACTTCTTGCTTTCATAAAACAAAAATGTCAAATAAAAGCTACAATGCTCTAGTCTACCTTATTTTAAAATAATCTATGCAGTACGCAGTGTTACCTACATGTACATATTAGGATGCTATGTGAAGACAAAATTATAGTACTTACAATCCACCTTCCTATTTGTGTTGAAATCCATAGGCTCCCCTTACCAATTGATCTTGTGAAGAATGTATTGCTCTCCATAAAGTTACTTCTTGTTGAGCAGAACAACGTGGCTAACATAACTACATGTACAACATGACAAGTAACATAACATAACATAACTACAACATAACAAGTAACATAACATAACATAACTACAACATGACATAACTTGACATAACTACAACATAACACAGAATGTTGACCACTGAAACATCTATGTATCATGTTTCACAAATTGATGGGGACAGTAAACGTGCAAGAAAATTCGACAAATAACGATAACACTTTTTAATGATTTAAATCCAACTTTTAACCACAAAATATTTTGAATAAGGGCTCAAATACATGGGAAGCTGTAAACTTTTTCCATCCCTAAAATATACATCTATCACCCAAAATAGATAGCCGGTACACAAATGCTGAAGCTCCCTGATTATTACCAGTAGAGCTTACAATAATGTACCAAGCCTGACACTATTAAAAACAGATTAATTAATGCAGAAGACGTCTTTGTAGTAGAATGCGTAGATATTTTAGTAACTGGCAGGATCTAAATACTACATGTGAGTGTAAGAACTACTATCACGTGTACATGTACATGTAGTACTCACCTATTGAGTAAACCTTCATCTTGGAATCGCTACTTCACCAACCTTGTACAATATTTCAAACAAACTCTAACTGACTGGGAGAGGCTATGACTTCTGCATGGAAGTATTTTGCTCTTATATACTTACAACAACTAATCCCCATTACATTGAAAGCTAGTCAACTATAAGCCATTGCAATTATGCATATTCCAAGTTATTACACATTAAATTTCAGTAAACCCTGTTAAATACAGTACCATAATATTTGCATAACTTATACTTGTTAACTAGTCAAACGATCAGTTGGTAAGAAACAATTGACAGGTGCTACAATGCAAGCAAAATTCAATTTATATTGCCTGTAATCCATATTTCTTGTAGCTTTAGTTCCTTGTTATTGCTGTAGCCGAGACATACACCATGTTATGCATTGTCTGACTCACTCCAGGTATCTGATAGGCCAATAGTTTTAAGATTATTTTACATAATTATTATGGTGAGGTTGACATTAATTCTTATATTAGCAGCCCTACCCACACCAAACAGACACTTACTAGTATTAATTGCTTCCTGTTGTCTAATACATTGTCTAATTACACTTGTACTGCCCGATGTTGTGCATATCTATGCCACTCATTATATCATTGTAAGTTTACTTTCTTACCGGAAGTTTTCACTGGAAATGCAATACTATATACATATAAAGAGATTAATCTTCATGTTATTATTCAGTTGTTGCTTGGACTCCAATAAAGACATACACATGTTGTATGTACAATAAGAAGTATCGGGAGTTGCTTTTTCTAGAATAGCACAGTTCAAATTTTCGGACCCATTGGGCCTTGAAGCCTGAATTGTCTAAATTAGCATAGACCATACTCATCAGACTCGAATCTAAGCAATAACTCGAACCCTATGGTTCGTACACGCAACATACTATCTACCATAAAATTACTGCACAGCCTTTCACGTTTTTTATTTAATTGGACGCAGGTCATGTCAACCGCTCATTGATGACCCTTGATTCCTTGACTTCATCGGCACTCGCGTGTCGCATTACAATATTATAACCTGTTCGATCCACACTTTGATGTGCTCTTCCTACACTCAGCACTAGTGTGACAACTCTAACCATGGTGATTTTACATGAGCTTGGGTAGGGTAAATTTTACTACATAGTTATTCAAATTGAAGTGATATTGATTATATTTTAAAATTAAAGCTATTCCATTTGATCACATATTGTGGTGTAGGCCATATTATATTGTGGTGTAGACCACATAATTATGTGATGTAGACCACATACGATGTAGACCATGTACGATGTAGACCATATACGATGTAGACCACATGCGATGTAGACCATATACGATGTAGACCACATAGTACGGTGTAGACCATATGCGATGTAGACCATTTAGTACGATGTAGACCACATAGTACGGTCTAGACCACATAGTACGGTGTAGACCATATACGAAAAAATATTGCAGTCATAACATAATAATGCAGATAAATTCATTTTGGGCGGTTTAAAATGTCCATATCCTGTTCTCTTTACCAACTGTATTATACTATCAGGTTATAATTTTACACTAACCGCCTAAACCAAATAGAATGGTGATGTAATACATGATTGTATATATTGGATTGTCTACTCCTGCCAAGGGAGCTGTATGAATATGCTAATTATAATATTTTAGTGTGCCATCACAACGCTGTCTCTCTGCTCCACTAATAATTATGAATATACATGTATGCCATAGCTGTGCTCCATAGCATATGCACAGGTGTCCACATGGTGTCATCTGCTACTTGGCGATTAAGATTTACATGAAATGTAAATCTGAATCGCAAAGCAAAGAATTGAAATTCGGAAAGCTCTGTTACAGGCAGCTAAACCTCATCACTGACTCCTTGGATTGCTTATTCAATAAATATTTGTATGTTCTCTGTTACCTGTACATGGTGAAAGCATAACATGGATGAAAATAATGCAAGCAAACAAATATTGATTCTTAAGTACAGTACTGTAATACAATGTATAATCCAATGAATAGCACAATGTCTCTGTTTGGGCTTACTATGCAGTTCAGTTGGTATTCAGACATTCCTACTGTACTCACTAAGTCTCTTGGTTTCACTATTATTATACAGTCTGAACAATTTATGCAAGTTCTAAGTGTATATGAAAACTAAATTTTGTTGCTGAAGTAAGTCCAGCTTACCCTACAGTGTCCACCATGAGAATTGTTGCATGTGGTCTATCCAATTCTAAAGACATGATATAATCCGACCAACTAGAATAACAACTTTAAATAGTTTAAGCTGGTGGTTTAACAGTTTACACAATAAGTAATGTTGTCATAAGCTGGAGTATAATCAGCCTATACCAACTATCATACATGTATGTTTTCAATGTATGTCAAAATAAATTTACCAGCTTAAATACCTTTAAGTAATGCCACAACGTACAGTTACCATTGTGAAAATATATTATGTACAATGTATATTGAATACATGCACATGCCCATGCACATTGTACTGTATATTATACATGTATTAATATAATAACTCTTAAAAACAAGATATAGTCACATTTACACATTATTATGGTTTTATTCTAGTACTGCAGATAAAACATTGGTTTTAAAGTTATATAATACTGCAATTGAGTCTAGAACAGTCTGTGCTAACCGGTATTGCAAAGTGTAACAAAACAAGGCTCTGAGACTGAAATAATAGCTCAATATTCTGCAGCATAACCACTGTTAGTTGTGAGAATCTATATAATTAATAGTAAGTTTTAAACAAGCTTTCATTGACTGGAATTACATGATCATACAAAACTTGAAGAATTGGTTTCACAAAACCTTAGGCTCTGAAGCCAGATACAGATAGATATTTTATTGATGTTGATATTTTATCTATATCTATAATTATTACTTTTACATGACCCAAGAAATTAATCATTATGATTCCTAAGCCATCAAGTCAGCAAACAACGATTCAACTTTTTGGTCTAAGGTTAAGATTTTTGAAGAGTTAAGGGAGCTGCCGGGGCCTAGTGGTAAGGGCTCTGGACTTCCAAGTGGGAGTCCCAGGTTGGATTCCCATAAGGGTCATTGGTGGTGTTAGGAAGGGCATTCACCCTTTAATGCTCCTGTGCTACTTTAGTCACTTTGCCATTGGTGAAGTGCCTTCTCCACCCCAAGTTAGAACAAAAAACGCAGATTTCTTTAGATCCTTGTTTCCTTTCCTGAGATTAATGTTGGCAAAATACTTTAACTAAAGTAAAGCCATATGTTCACATTTTAATGGCGGTGTGACGGTGTGACGGTGTGACGGTATGACGGTATGACGGTGTGACGGTGTGACGGTATGACGGTGTGACGGTATGACGGTGTGGCGGTGTGACGGTGTTAGTGTAAACGATGGTAGAATTTGAATAATTCTGTTTCTGTATATTTCTATTCATTGCATTTCATGGCTTCTCAAGTTTACATGAAAACTTACAAGTAAACTTACAAGTTAGAATAAAAATTTATTTGACTGTAATCTTCACTATCTGACTATATATTATGGTTGTCCTATTGTGCAAGTACTGCAACATAAGCAGGGAGGTGCCAAGTGAATATTTTCATAGGTACTCTAGCATATATACATGTAACCCAATGTTTATTGTCAGTTATTTGATTCCCTGTTTTGACACTTTGACAATTGCAATTTTTTTTTGAAGAAATTTTTGTGGTTATAGGCAAAATGTTTGCATGGATCATCGAAGATTGCAAGCATGCTGCATGGATTTTGAATTTTAGTGCAGTTATTTGTGCTGTAGGTAATGTAAACCTAAAAATATTGTCTAGTTTTAACATACATTAAGTATCTAATTAACAGCTGGTATGTGTTTTTTTTTATTGCCGGGAGGGGCTATTTAGGCTTTCGGTGTGGACTTGAATTTGTTTCTACCACTTTTGAGATATCTGATCACTTTAAAGATAGAGACTATGAACCAGGCAGAAGAAACTGTTACTAAACTAATGCAACAAATTAAGGAAAGTTTTTGTAAATAAAGTTAGTACTAATTTATAAGCTGTGTCCTATATTCTTTTTTGTATTGTACTATGCAGACACTTGACCATATACTTGATAATTTTGACTCAAACAAAGATGGCCGCCACGGCTCGATGGCAATTGGGCAAACTTTGCTAGGTACTGCCTCTAAGTATACCAAACCCTATGACATAAACCAACTAATATACATGTACTTCTTCTGGTTCAGAACTAGGTAAAAGAGATAACCAGGGATAACTCTTAGTGTATTAACCACAATAATAGGGATACATGATTTATAATACACACAATTTATGCAGCAATATAAAAGAGTAAGTCACACAGTTATTATGTGTATATAACAATATAGTGCACATACACGTCGGAAGGATTCACTACTGAAATCATGAAGGTGTGATGTACATGTACGTGGCCATAATATTCAGAAAATGCATAGCAACTATTTTTCGATAAATATTATTTATATAAGATGAATGAACATATAAGTACCTGTAAATATATAACACTCTGAACATAATATTTTTTCAGGAAATGAAGGAAAAAATAGTGTTTTCATGGACTGTTACTATTACAATTTACTTGCTCAAATATCAAACTTGAAATCTTGTGTTTACTAACTACCCACCAGCATTGTAAATAGCATCCTTCAGGGGTAGTCAAAGTCAAAAATGGCAAAAGTAATAGCGAATAAAAGAACAATGTGTTTCTCATTAAAAATAGTCAAATAGCAAGAAGATTTTAAGGGCAACGGCAAGTCGGTGATTGAGAGTAGGCATCTGGCACTCTAACACTGTCAAGCAGAACAAATCCATGTCTTATAGCTTCGGCAACAATACATTTGTGGTACTTCTTGGTCTTAGCCAGCAGACAAACTGTAGTTCTGTACTCCACTAAAATTTAACACAGAAAAGCAATTAGCATTTTAGCATGAGTCCTCTACCACCGTGTTAAAGAATTCAAAGTTTCACTACTTTAATCAGAGCTCAAGAGTAAAGACAATCCTTACCTATACACACATCGTATGGATTATTCTTTAGTTTTAGTTTCCCTGGTTCGCAGAAATTCGCAAAACCTCCAAGACCACAAATATAAGCAGCATTGAGGTCTAAAACTGCTTGTTCAAAAGGATGTTGAAAAACAGTTTTAAACTCTCCCAGGCAAGCATCAAAGTGATACTGATAACTTGCTAATCTGCGAGCAATCTGAAAAACAATAAACGAAAAATTTATTTTTCAATGCTTAATGGCAGGCTCCATAAAATGACTCAAAATCGTTAATATACATTATACTGTACAAAGTCACAAAATATAAAATAAATTAGTTTAACAGAAATTGGCAAGTTTAATTACACCTGACGACTACCTGTGTTTGGTTCAGCGACAGAATATAAGCGCAGCTGTCTGCTTCTTCTTCGCATTCTTTGGCCTTTTCAGGAAATCTCATACTTTTTGAGCTGTCATTCTTCAATTTACATGTAATACAACAGACATATTATGTGAGTTTTTGTTTTATCAACATGATTTTGCAATAATTTTTTCGTAAAACAAAATTTTAAAGTGTGGGATAGAATCCTTAACATTGCAGATACATTGTGCTTTGTTTTACTGAAATGTATACAGAAAAGACAAATTGTCAATTTACATGTACATGCACATTATCTGTATACACTTTTACCGTAGTGTGAAATATGTTATGTAGACTACATGAGAAATGTACGTTATACTTAATACAATTCTTAATATTGCATGCTCATACATCATGTGAATGTACATACATGTACATAAACTTCATAAAAAATCCCATAAAGCGTGTGCAGGATAAAAACATAATATTTACCTGTGCTACAAATACACAGAACGTATTACATAATGTATGTAGCCACATTACAAATTCTCACATAATATTAGAATATGAAAATACAGAATAAGAAAATTTTTCTCACAATCCATCTTTTGATCTGCAACATGAGTTCCAGGCTTTTTTTACCAAGTTCTTGGGTGAGGAAAGTATGAGAGTCTGTGACTATACTCTCTGTTGACCACAGTAACATAGCTAACACCACTACAACATGAACAAATATTATCAGCAATAAAATATGTTTATACTAAAAATAAAATAAACAGACATGCAAGTTATATACTCAATCTTAGTGATTTAAGTGGCAATTTCAAATTCAGTTCAAATTCAGATTCAACGACATCTTGAAAGTTTCATGTAGCACATGAATATTAATTCAGAAATCAACAAAGCACACTCAAGTAAGAGATAGCACCATTCAAAATTTCAGTACCTTTCAAACAAGTTTTAATTAATTTATGGTAAAACACTTGGCAAAATAAAATTTAAACACAAGTCATACATGTACATGTACATGCACTTATAGTGGCACCAACATAGTATATAGTTAATGCACTAGTGCCAGTACCAACTGCTGCTATGACTTACCTAGTGAGTAAATCTTCATCTTTGAGTGCTCTATTTGCTGTATACCAGAGCTATCAGACTGAGAAAGGCTATGATTTTTGTAGTCAACTCTATCACTCTGTCTTATATACTTCTCTGTCAGCTAATCCTTAACAATATCAACTACAAACCATTGACATTATATGTCAGTAAGCTATTATGTTTATAAGTATTCACACCAATCGGCGAATCAGAAATAAGCAGTTAGCAAGTAGAATAATCGCAATGCACTTATTTCCTATAACCCACACCTACATGTTACATGTACATACCTTTTGAACACACCACGTGGACTGAGGGCTTACTACTGGTGCCTCGCGTAACCACAGTGATACAATATGAGCTTGAATGGGATAACTTAACTATTCAGTCATTCATTATTGGAATACTATTGTCTACTTGAAATGAAAACTAGGTTGACCTATGCATACACACAGTCACTAAAACTCATCAAATTTACCAATACGCTACGAATAAATTGTACAAGATATACAACACAAAGCTTTAGAACTGAAGCTTAAGCATATTGATATAACCCAAATTCTATAAATAATATTTTCCATTGTAAAAATCTGTTTAAGGTACTTTTACTTCTAAAAACATTGCACAATGAATGCCAACCACAATAACTGCACCTAATAATATGGTTTCTATTTCCCTAATGCAGATAATACTTTTGTATTAGAAAATGGCTTAAACTCCCATTGACTCTAGCACAGTTCCAGATGTTACTAAAGTGAAGTTTTGAGACTTGTTTAATGCTATGACTGGCCATCAGTTCTCATTATGAAAGCCAAGGGTATACTTAGCTCCTTTATCTCAAACTGGAGAAACTGAATGTAGTCATAGTTTTATGATTTATATTTACTGTATATTTCCTTTGTTCACTCCAGCTGGTGCAGAGTATGAAATATCTATCTCGCTTAGTATTGACAGAAAAAAAACATTTATATCGGTATATATATCGGTTTTTCACTCAACGTTCAGCTTTGTGCTTGGTCTGCAACACATGTCTCAGTACAATAGTTACTTGCTTCACTCAAGTGTAATGATGGCTTGTGTTCATGTAATGTGGTCATGCAGGTATCTCTCAGAGACTCCATGAAGAGTGTGTTCCCTTGTATTAGGGAGACAGCTCATGTCTATAGCCTAAGTCACTACACCAGTAGGCTATAGCAGAGGAGTGTACCGACTACTCACTCCGCCCTGGGTTCAGTCCGAGGGCCTAAGGCTAGAGACTCACCCTGGCAGCGATGCCTGGATACTCAGTCTCAAGGTCCTACCACCACCAGGAGCAGAGACTCTGACTAGCATCATTGCAATGCATGAAATTGTCCCGATTTTTGACCCTAATTCTGATTGAAGTGTGGCAGGCCGTAGACCACCGGCTACAAATTGTTTCGTCTTTTGTTACATGATGATTATGGCTAACCAAATAAAGCATCATTCAAGCTCATCAAATAGATCTGAGCTTCAATTCTGTGTTATTGAGTAATAAATAAAACTGAGTAGCTGTCGTACCTAACCAGAAGTTTTCATCGAAAATGTAATCGCTTTCTGTTATCAAGTCAGTAGTTGTTACTTGGAGTTTAATAAAGGCGTATATATACTGCAAGAAGCATTTAGAGTTGCCTTTTCTAGAATAGCATACTCCCACTTTTGGTCGCATTGGTTTGGGTAGCTTGAAGTACCTAGACTACATCCAGTACAGGTCGTGAGAACTTTTTAGTTGATAAGCATTAATTAGAACTAGTGGGTTATACGCACATTATTATCAGCACAGATGTAGGTTTAATAGAGCACTCGTGAACCATAATATACATGAAACTTCATGAAAGCATTGCCATGTGCACCTCTGTATGTAAAACCAGGGAGGGTTGGCGATGAAATATTGCACAATATATTTGTGTTTCTGCGGTCTCAAGCAAAGAGAGTAAAAGGAAAGAGGGATCACTCTGGCCAAGCAGTCAGAGGTTAGTATTAGTAACATAGCAGAAAAGTGCATACAGGCAAGGTTAAAATGGTTTGACAAGTAGGAAACAGGGAGGACGATAAATGGTGACAAGAAGAATAATGAGATGTAAAAATTGCAGATAGTTTTAGGAAGTTTTTAACACCTTTTACATTTCTTTAGCAATTTGAGTGTTCTAAAAACTTGAGAAATGTTAAGAAGCATTACATTTATTGACAATTTCACAATTTGAAATGGATCATGACTTGTGTTCTTCAACAGTATAAACAGTATAAAACAAACGGAAAAATAACTTAATATGTTGAACATATCACAAAACCGAACATATTTAAATAAAATATAAACTGGGAAAGGATATGCCATTTTTGATCGCAAATTCATATATTATTATACTACATGTATATACTGTTGCACTAACATGAATGTTAGAAACACATTGAATCAACATTCTAGAGTAGATTATGTACAAATACATAAACTCTAAAACAAACTACTTATTCACACAACTATCAATGTAAGTAACGACACAACAGGGGAATAAACACTGTAGTTCTGGCTAGCAGGTGCTTCTCATTGTGAATAAGTCGAGCAAAACTAAAGTCTTTGAAGTAGGGCTTCTGTTCAGAAGCAGTCAATCTGTCTAATGATTTTATGTCCGGAACTTTATTAGCGGTAGATGTCCAAATGTCCGTGTCTTTCACCCTCTTGGGCAATGCAAGTGTAGAATTTTCTAGTGTTACTAAACAGGCAGATTGTATCAAAGTCTGACACTAAAATTAGAAAGCAATTAGCAATTGGTAGCCTATTATGTAGACCATAATTTACGTTCATTATACATAAATCTCTATAAACACTCAGGAGTTATCGTAGTCTCTCACCTACACATCGATCTCCATTAGGATTGTTCTGTAATTTTAGTTTTCCTGGTTCGCAGAATTCCTCAAAACCTCCCAGATTACAAATCAGCTGGACATTGAGTTCAAACAGTGCGTTTCTTCTATCATTATCCATATTTCCATATCGTGGTTTATTCAAACAATTAACAAAATTATGATGATAAGCTGCTAATCTCCGTGCAATCTATAAAGACAAAATAGAAGCAACGGTTTTATAGGAAAGCTACTTATTTTGTAAAACTACTTTTAACCACTCGTCCACAATACCACCAAAAACATACACATAGATATGTAGAGTCTAAGTAATCTAGTAAAAGGTAAGTTTTACTCTGGAATTGACAAGAGTTGCTTATGTTTACCTGTGTTCCGTTCAATGATAGTAAACTATCACATGTGCCTAGATCTCTTTCGCAATAACCAATCACACCTGGCATCCAGCCATTATGTCTGGAGGATTCGTCCTGTGTGATAAATATGCAAACCATGTGAGAGCAATTTTGTATTATCAATCCTCAAGTTTATAGCAAGATAACTGATAATGCAGTCTAAAGTGTGAAGTATAACGCATAATTTTCTCTAGGTATATGTAGCTTTAGTACAGTTTTAGTCAGTAGTAATTTATAAAAGTTGTTATTGTTAAACCACATGGAATTTGATCACCAATACTTCTTTATCTCAGGTTTGATTTATCAATATAATAATATGTGTACTATAATAATATGTAGAGTGTTCATGTACATGTACATGAGCTTTCAAACTAAATTTTATTTTCAGCATGATTAAAACCATCAAATATGAATATATATGCAAATCCATTCTCAGTATAATATGTTGACAGATATACAGATATACATAATCCACGTTCAAATGTATATAAAAAAATATGATTAGTAATGGTACATTCGAAAATCATGTATGCATGTCGTCTAATAATAGACAGTCATACAAATATTATAATAACTGCAAAAATACACATAATATAGGCCTACTGTATACACTGTACATATACAGTATATGTACAGATTATACATGTACCATATACAGAGCATACATGTATAAATGTATACAAATTGAATAATCATTTTTTAATAATTGAAATAAATAATAATAATATATTAGGACAATCGTAACCCTTACCAACCACCTTCCTATATGGAGAGAGAGTGAAAGACTCTGCCTAGCAACTGATCTGGTGATGTAAGGATGATGATTTACATGTAGGACTGTACTTTCTGTTGGACAGAGCAACATGGCTAACATCACTACAACATAACACATAATTTTATCTACTGAATAAGTTTGTACATTCTACATTACATAGGCCTACATGGTGAATCAAGCGATCAATGCAAAGGATTTGTAGGAAAATCAATATTTTTATTGCAGTTTTTTGTTGTGTTAAGAAGCTATCTTTTTGAGCAGTCGGAAACTTGTTTCAAATCCATGAAAATACCAGTCCCTGACTGGGGTTTGAACCCAGAACCTCTACGGCACCTGATCGCCTAGCACAGTGAACAGAACATGCTACCACTACACCAGCTCAGCAACTTTAAAAAAGAAAGCTTCACCAGTGGGCAGTAGACATGCTCTAAGCCAACTGCACACAAGAAATTGCTCATATTATGGCCATGTTGCTACACATATTATATAGAGTGTCAAAAAATTTGGCATTTCCTATATCCACTGTTAGGATCTACATGTATATAAAAAATTGCGTAACTCCCTAAAACCATATACATATAATGATTTACAAGTCAGAGTGAGTCTCAAGTTCATCAGTAGGCTACTATTTTGAAGATCACATCATAAATGTTTAACTCAATTTAACAGTTGCTACTTACCTATAGAGTAAACCTTCATTTTTGAATGCATGTTCACAATATTATAAACTTCAGTAAATCAAGCAGAAGATTTCCACAGCTAAGTATCTCTTTCTTATATACTGCTCTGTCAGGTAATCCCCAATGTGTTGAAAGCTATTAGTAAAACTACATGTAAGAGCTATTGTCATAATATACTACTCTTTAAACTTTAATAAACTGTTAAATAAAGCAATAGTACCTATAAGTACATGCATATACACACAAATCAGCCAATCAGAAAGAAGCAGTTGACACTATAATTCATACCTCTTGCCCATACCTTAGTTCCAATTGTTATTGCAGTAGTCTGAGGCATACGCCAAGGTTTTAAATATACAAGTACATGTACATGTACAAGTACATGTATATGTACATGTACTCGTACTTGTACTTCTTGTACATGTACATGTAAATTTACATTATCTGCCCCACTGCCTGAGAGGTTGATTATGCCATGATTATTTGACAGAATATTCTAGTATCTGTGCCTCACGAGTAACCACGGTGATGTCATACTAACTCAGACTGGGTGAATTCTACTACATAGTGTATATTGGTTATATTTCATATCAGAATTATCTTGGCTAATTTTTGTAATAAAAACTAATTTAGATAAGCAAGCATATGACAAGTACCATTCTTATGTCAACATTGTACATAATATCAAAGTAGACTAAGACACAGGTTGGCACACTCATAATCACAAGCAGTTAAAACTTTATACATGCATGTACATGCATGTACATGCACGTATAAACATGTACATGTCATTTTTTTCAGTGAGTGCATCATATTACTGTAGGTTGTACTGAAATGACAAATGCAGCAATTAGCTATTTAGGTGATGTAGATACACTGTACATGTAACATGTAACATGTAACATGTAACATGTAACATGTAACATGTAACATGTAACATGTAACATGTAACATGTAACATGTAACATGTAACATGTAACATGTAACATGTAACATGTAACATACACTGTACATCCATTATTCTGCTCCATTTAAGTAAGCTGTGACAAGTTCATAAATATGCAAATATTTTAGTTAGTTGTTTTTGTTGTATGTTCGTATACGCTATTAATATCACACCATGTCAGTTAAATGTGATAGTGCCTCCACTATCACAGCTGTACTTCTCAGCTTTTACTATGCACAGGTGTGTTTTTATGGTAGTTAATGTTTTGAGATTTATAACTTTGTCTTATGTATCCTAATTCTGTTTAGTGCTATATATGGCTTATAAAAGTTTACATCATTTTCACTTTTTCTGTATTTGCAAATAATGTGTATATGATTTATGATGGTGAAACAGCCAAGTTTCACACATATTGGCTCAACAAGTGGTCACAATAGAGAAACATCAAATAAATTTGTCACTTACTGTATAAAAAGTGGTGGAAAGCATCAACATCACCCACCCCCTCATCCCCCCCCCCACATAATTTTTTTTCTCCAGATGTACTGCAAGTGTGGTGTCCAGTGTTATACTTTACATACAATGTTCATACGTGTACATGTAGATGTAGGTACACGTGAATCATTAATTCTAAACCTACAATACAATCAAAGTTAACTAGAATAATAACTTATAACCTGTTTTATTCTGGTAATACAGATAATACATTAGTTTTAAATTTTCGTTATATCTTTTATAGACTCAAGTGCCGCTTATACCAACTACATGTATTAATGTCTAAATCTTATTCTCGAATACAACTTCCAGACTGAATTTAAAGGCTAATGCTCCAAAGAAACTATTAAACCAAAGAAGTGTTCATAGTGAAAATCTAAGCATGTATTATACTGAATTCTAAAGCAAGGGTATATTTAGCTTTGTTGTGTTGGGTTATTCTACTACAGCTGTTTAAATAATTATGCCATTATAATCCATACTAATATTTTCTTGTTGCCTGAGCAACAAATTTTTCTTATATCTGCAGAAACAATATTTTTATTGGTCTAATACATGCAAACCATGTACTTCGGTGGTAAGTTCCAATGAATAATAGTTACTAAGCAATGCTATGTTTAGTTCAGTTTAAATATTATTCTTAAGGCATTTAAGTAATCCCTGCAAGTATTCAGCTATTTGACTTCATCTTAATGGGCGTTGATCCAACCTAGTCAACCGCATCACAACATAATAACATACTTTACTCTATGCTGTCAAGCGTATTTTTGTGTTCAATTCATAACTGTGTTGCAAGGAACCTTCAGCCAAGCAGATTGTCAAGTCCACTACCTAGTGGTGTCGGGAGTTTGGAGTTAAATGATTTGCATATTATTCATCCCCTACAAATTTTTTTCACAATTACAAGCAATGCAGTTGGTTACCACTTTATGTCAGGGCTGCTACGGAACCAATAATCGAACCCCTGGAATTGTTAGTAATTTACGTTTTCTTTCAACTTGTCTCTGCTTTTCATCCTCTGCACTAACAGTGAATTCTGAATTTGGATATTTGTTTTACGATACACTACTAGCAATCACATCTTGTCTATCTCATATTCTGATTGGCTGGTCTTTTGCTCACTCCAGTCTCCATGTTTTTTATCTGCATCTACCAAATCACAATTTCTACAGCTATTATCACATGCTATAGTAATGTGAACAGTACGCACATGTACATGTAGTACTAATAAAATGCAAATGCCATAAACGGTTTATGTCAAATTCAATCTAGCTAAGCGGGAATTTGGTAACAAACTCAGTTGACTTAACGCTAAAAGAAATTAATTAGGTTGGTAAATAACTAGGTGTGTGGCACAGATTAGAAAAGTGAGAGACTGCACTTCTGTTCAGAAAGAACATAAGCTCAGCATTTAGCTTGCCAAAAGTGGCAGCTGGTGAGAAATTCTTCATTCTCGATCAACAATTTTTACGACATATTTTGGTCAAATAACAACAGATTGGTAGATCAACTAATGTAAATCTACATACAAAATAACTCTGCCCAGCAACAAATATGAATGCGCTTTACTAACTACACGTATAAATTTTGATCATTAATGCAACATAAATTCACCGAGCAATGTCCTTAGCTATGTTATGTAAAGATTTAAGCTGTTCTCTAGTTTGAGCTGCAATAATAATTGTTTTGCTATCACATATTTTGGTGACTTACAACAAAGATCTAAAATTCGGAATTATCTGTTCTTTTTTACGATCCCTTAACTCAGTCACGCTCTAGAAATTACCCAATTAATATGGTTTACAGTTACAAGTAGGCAATAATTCCAACAAAACAGGACAATTGCATGTGTGTTTGTATAACACTGTGACACCATTAATGCTGACCAGATTATGGCATTAGGAATAATATATATATTTCATTAACATAGTACACTATTCAAATACGCATACTTGTACACAGCTTTGTAAACAGCTCTATTTGTACAAGAAAATTGCGGCTCATTTCCATTACAAAGCACATACATGTACTTGCAACTATATTTAAATACTGACAAATGAGGAAGGAATCACTATATTGAGATCAAGAGTGTAAAACATTTAAAATGTCTATCAACTTTAGTTTTATGAGTACACCTAGCGTTATCATGCAGTAAAAATAATTATACGTAATTATCAGATATAACTACCATTCTTATTTTAGAATGAACTGTATACAAGTATAACTACTTAAGTAAGAATAAATAGCGTTAGGCATAGTGAAATGCAGAAATGATGCTAAAAACTGGATGTACTTTAAACTTACATGTAAACTATTTGGTAGATTAAGCTAAATGCACCTGCTAAACCACACAAATAATATTAAATAATAAAATAAAGATATTATAATAATATTAAATAACCGAATGTGCTTCGTGGTTGGGAACAGGTCAAGTAGCACAGAGATCTTTGGAGTAGAGCTTTGGTTCAGGAAAAGGCAATTCCCATTTGAAATTTATGTACACAGTATGTAATGTAGATAGTTGTAGAGCAAATCCACAAGTATTTGGTGCCTGTATTACCGCAAGCTACGCAAAAGTCCAAGCCTGTCAGCCTCTTCAGCAATGCAAGTGTAGTATTTCTTGGTTTTTGCCAACTCACAAACCGCATTTCCGGCTAATACTAAAAGCATTACACAATGATAATTAGTATAATAGGATGCATCCATGGCTACTATAGAATTTCAGACTTACAGTGAAAGTTGCATAATACTTTATCTGAAATCAAGAGTGATGAAGTTGTCTCACCTGTACACTGGTTTCCATTTGGGTTGTTCTTTAGTTTCAGCTTTCCTCGTTCACAGAGGTTTTCAAACCCTCCGAGAGTACAGATCATGTCTGCATTGAGCTCTAAGAATGTTTTTCTCTCATCAGGATTGAGTAGTCTATGTGGTTGCAAGCAATTCTCAAACTTATAATGGTAACTTGCTAAATGTTGAGCGATCTAAAACATAAAGGATCATACTTGAAGAATGTTTTTGTCTAGATTGAATGTAGCCTCTAAATAACTGCTCGTAAACATCCTTTTACAATACAGCCAGCAATCAGTAATTACTAAATCTTTCTTGGAAGACATCTATATGTTGTGATTGACGCTTTGGGTAAGAGTGGAAAACTTATACGATGTAGAGAGCACAACTCTCATTGAGTGAAGAGTGGCAAAGGATTTACTACATTACACCTCATGCACCATTTATCTAGTAGACAATGTCAATAGTGATATGTAACATGTATATTAAGAAGGTAGTTTCCTGATGGTGCTTACCTGTGATTTGCCCTGTGACAGCAGCTCTGCACAGTCGTCTAGCTGACGCTCGCACTGGTTGGTCCGAACTGATAGCCCGACAGTGTGTCTGCCAGAGTCCTGTAATGTAATTATTGTTGGCCTTATTGAAATAACATTGCAGTAGAGTTGCTAACATTTTTATAAAATTGAATGTAGATCTCTAAATGCACTTAATTTAGAAGTATATAAATGTCCAATGTATATGAATACAGTACTAATACATTATCAACAAGATGTGAATCACATATTTTTATGTGTATTTTCTTTATATGCATGTACATGTATATACACTTATTACACACCTTGCATAGGCTATATATGTATACATAATACATACAGTATCATAGGCCACACACGAAACACATGCATGTACATGTACATGTATATGCACATCATGCATAGCATTGCCATAATCACACAGTAAATCGAATTGTATGCAATCTATGTACATGTATGTACATGCAAGTTATGTACATGATCAATAATAATCAGGACATTATTTTAATGTATAAAATATTAATGCATGTATAACAATTTTTCTTACCAGCCAACCTCCTATTTCAAAAGAGAGTAGAAGACTCTGTCTACCAACTGATCTGGTGATAAACGAATTACCTCCCATTGCTCTACTTCCTGTTGAGCAGAGTAACATGACCAATATTGCTAAAACATAAAAAACAATATAAGACACTAAATAGGTATGTGTCCTGCACCAAAAATCAAACACAGCAGTAAATTTAATTCTTAAATAAACAAAAAATATCAAACAGCTCAAAAAAGTCTTCAGGCAAATTTTTTCATATTCTTTTCATATAATATGTAGTCAGTGAAGCATATCCAAGTAGCATGTAATAATACTATGCAAAATTAATTCAACATAATTTGTTTAAAGTTTTAAAGCAGATTATAACAAAAATAATAAATTTTAAAGGCATTGGTAGCTTATAGAAACCGCACAGATATGTCAATGTTGTAGCAGTCAGTAGTACTTACTTATTGAGTAAACCTTCATCTTGGAATATTTCGTGCACGGTGTAAAATATTGTGTACTGAACCTATGAAGCTTAGAGAGGCAATGAATTCTGCAGCCATCTCTCTCCCTTATATACCTCCCAGTCAACTAATTCCCATAATTTCAATATAAAGTGTAAAGTCTTGAGCCATATGTTCTATTTACATCACCATTATATTGTACTATACTTTAAATTTCAGTAAAATATTAGATAATACAATATTTATAGATGTAGATGAATAACTAGCCAATCAGAGAGAAGCAATTGACAGGTATAACAATAACAGTAAATAATGCAACACTATTATAATTATTTCCTCTAATTCATATTTAGCTTTAGTTCCTTGTTATTGCAGTAGCCTGAGACATATGCCATGTTATACGTTGTCTGACTCACTCCAGGTACCTGATAGGTTAATTGTGTTCTGTTTCTTCAACCTATGGGTAGAAGATTCAATATATACAATATGTCTAACCTGTATCCATGGTGATAAATTCCACTACTTAGCTTTTCATATTTGAATGATATGGACTAGGTGTGCATATGAAAATAATACTGTTATAGGATTACAATACACCATTTATTAAATACACACAGGTGTAATTGTGCAGTTGTGTAATTCTAAAAAGAAATTCATCAAAAAAAAGCCCATATTAGTATTGATTTAATTTATTTTTAACAGTTAAAATTTTGAAAAGATAAAATTGTTTTTCGATAAATGTATCATTTGTATTAGGTTTTAATTTAATGCTAACTGCACAGACCAGATGATTTTGTTGTGCATATATCTGTGACTCTCTGCCACATCCAAATGATGTATCGAACTTATGAAGCTAAGAGAGACAATAAATTCTGCAGCCATCTCTCTCCCTTATAATTTACAATGGTCCGATAACAGTTATCGGACCATTGTCTAAATAGTTATGCTATACCACACCAAGTCACAGTTGTTTGTTGTCATCTTACATATGGCAAAGCTGTACTTATTAACGTGGACAGGTGTTTAAATTGTACATATTATGTAAACCAGTCTCTTAAATTATATAACATAAGGTAGATTACAGTAATCCAGGCTTAATACTGATAACGTAAGCATTAAGTAGATCTACACCTCAGCTATTCAGATTTTGAAATTGTCAAAACGCAGATTTACAAATATAATACAGACATGTAAATACAGTCAATTAAAGTGGTACTATTCCACATACAGCGGGTATTCCACATACAGCGGGTATTCCACATACAGCGGGCAATATGTACAGGTTTTATGTGAACTTAAATAGCATTCAAAGATCTTTGTTATATGACACTAGGTCGAAATATGTGACCTGCAGGTTTTAGACTCAAAATTCACTTCATACCATTTATTTTGACTTATTTATCTCAGCTAAAAAGCTCATTATAAAACACAGAGACAGAACTTCTGTGAAATGAGTGAATGCATCGGAAATATCGAAATCTTGGTTGAGAAATAGCATTGTTTTCAATTAGGACATGAGTAGAGATACAATTGTATTTTGGCGGTGTAATTACTAACATCGGTTTTCCAAAAATTATTTTCAAAAATTTCCTAATGAGTGCGCAACAGGAATATTTTATAGGTGCACAATTTCATTTTTAAGGATAAATCGTACATTTCCTTCAGTAATGTATGCAGCATATAACAATGTTTTATACCTCATAGCCCAATCAACCAATTACCTATAAGATTACATCTAATTAGCATACATGTCCTCCTATAGGACGTCAAGCCGTGTATGTCCAATCATTTGTTTTTCTCTAACCTAACTCTAACATAAGCATGTGAGTGATGATGTCATCAATCAGGGTGACTATGCCGTTCCTGATTGGTTTTAATAATTTTGCAGTTGGCCTGCCTCTACATCCGATAGGTCAGACTCGATACCGCCTAAATGGCGTTATACATAGTACATCATACAATGGGAACTGTTAACTTATCGACCAGTGCCATGGGCATGCTAGGGCAGGTCTCAATAATGACATCTGTTAAATACGATTGGCTTATATGAGTAACTAAAAATTCTTCTGGGAAATGCCATGATGTTTTGAAACAAGATTTATGAAACTAGGCAATATGGTCATACAGTCAATGAATAAAAATATGTACTATAACAGTGAAATACCAGAGTTACTCCAGCGTGAAGGACATGATTATAAGCATCTATTTCTAGCTAAATTCCTAGAAACATTGATTGATTAGTTTTGCAACACTTGAGTTCATTTACAGTCATGTCATTTGATGGTCAAGTTACAATTTGTGTGTAATGCAGGAAGTCACTAGCCCTGTATGTAATTATTCATAATAAAAGTTTACAGGCTACTTTACCTGTATCTCAGTATATTTCATGAATACTGCTTGATAAAGACCAGGCATTGTTCTCTATACCAAAACTAAGTTCATCAAGCAGGCTAGTTTATTTTGGGTACATGTGTAGCGAGCCAAGGGCATTTCAAATAATAAGATAGCATCAACGTCAAGAAATAATATTGTGTGAAAAAAGTTGCCTACACAAAATATAATACAATGTTGGCGTCCATATTAATCTATCAACATTAAACTTATAATATACATGTACTATGTTGTATTTACACTGTTCAAATGCACATGCTCATGCACATACTGGTTAAACTTTCAGCTCACTGTAACAGTATGGTGTACATGTAATATTAGCAGGGAAATAATATACAGCACATGATGTCTATAGCCACCTCATCATCACCTCATCATCACTTCATATGGTCAGATGTTCATAATAATTTATTGTTTACATTTAAAAGGAAATAAAATTTGGCCCAAAAATGACTCAACTGTGTCTCTCCTCCCCCACATTTGTGTCATGATTATTATTTCCTCTTTGTACAGTCAGTGTTTGAGTACACAGCTTGTAGCTTTAGTGTAGGTCACATGGACAGATGTTCAAATGCACTTAGCTTGCTTGCCCCAGACCATTCAAAAATTCTAGCTGCAGTTAAATTACACTACACTATACTGTCTTGCATGCAAGCAATACAACACTGACCTCTACATGTACAATTTGATTTGTTGTGCATGTACATGTATCAACTACTGTGATGTACTATCATAAGATATATCTGCATAGTTCAATTATTACAGTCCTGTACATGAATGTAGGTTTACTACTTTGCCTAGCTTATTTATAGTGACTAGGAGTCAAAAGGCACTATTTTTGTTGTCAGATTCTTTAAAATGCCTCTTCAACTTTTCACCAGGATAACAATGACAACTATTATTTATTGTCATATTTTGAAACTACAGCATTCCTTACTCAAAGAATGCATGATACTATGATACCACTGGCATTTGGTGCAGCTGTAGATATACCTAGCAGTTCGATTTGCCTGAAAACCTGAAGTGTGGAGATGCTTGTATTGCTTTCTTTCTAGTCCAGGTCCTGTGTGTATTTAATCAACCATCAGGGGTGGAGGTGTAACTGGCTCAGTAATAACTATATAATGTCTCTGATTCCAGTGCTATGACATTTTGAGCTAAACATCCAAATTAAAATACTGAAATAACATCAATTACATGTACGGCCTACATGACTATACGCCAATCAAACATTATTCAAAGAGAAACAGTAAACCTCATGACTAGCATAATCTTACTACACTTATCTCATTAGAGGTCGGGGTAGCGAGAGGAAACAGCTACTCATCCGCACTATTCCCGGGTTTCGCCCAGTAAATAAGTGAAAGTTTTAGTTTTATAGAATTTTCAAAGTTTTATTTTTCTCAAAATTACAATTTTCTTGTTCTACGCTATTTGAGCAATTAGCACTTGCTAAATCATTCAGAGTTTACAAGACATTAATGTAATTCAAAGAATCTTATAAGTCGTATTATAGTATTAAATACCCATATATGTGGCCATAATTTAACCATTTTTAACTTTGGCTACACGCCAGTTAATCCAATACGGTTAAAAGCATTAGCAGTGAAAAATAATGCTCTATAATAACAATGCAAAGTTGTCCTCTCTCAGCTTATTTTAGTTTTGAGAGAAGACAACTTCTGGTGGCTTTAACTTCAGTTATTACACAGCTACACGCAGAATATAGGACATAGCTTGGCATCAATTACATGTAGCTTACTTAAATGTTGACTGTTTAGCAGAATGAAATCGTTTTCTAGAAGGGTTCCTATTAGTCTGGTTAAGAACAGAGGACAGTAATCTTCAGTCAGTTCGCACACAGCGTTGCCATTTAACAGTTACCAATTCACAGTTGCCAGTTCACAGTTGCCAATTCACAGTTGCACAGTTCGTACACAGGCGTTGTGCTGCCAGCCTCACATCCAGGCCTGTATGTTGCATGTTTTATGCATGTTGTTCAGCTACCCCCCCCCCCCCCCCCCGGCACAGTAATGTTTTTGGTTACTCTTTCAATAATAATATGCACAAATTAGTAAATATTGCTGTGCCCGGGCAGGTAGCTGAACAACATCCATAAAACATGCAACATACAGGCCTGAGTGTAAAAGTCTACAAATATAATTACAAAAGTATACAAGTATACACACAATATTTCAATGCAAACACCATATCCATGTATGTATATTAATGTATATGGTAATGCAGAAGAATGCCAATATTGATACAAGTGTGTTGGTGTAGGAGACAACAATAGATTATTATCGTCAGCTACCACGTTCCCCATCCGTTGGTTTATAGTCTCTGCCAGCAAAAGTAGCAATTATCTGGTCTGTGATGAACAATCCCACCCTTGAATTCTACCAAGTGTCACCATAAATGTGTCCACTCTGGCTTTTCTGACCATTTTAAATATCTCAATAATAATATTTCAACACCTGCATTAAATTGGCATCATGTATAACAACGCTCTTATAACACGGTGTTTATAATCCATTCATTGTAGGGACGATTTCCACTTTGCAATACTGTACTGGCCGTGTTAGTTTAGTATTCTCCAATCATCTGTGATCCAGTTGCCTAGAATGATTAAGTGTATGAAAGCAAGCATGCACTGGGACAGATCTGTAGAAGATTTTCATGGATGTGAAATCAACTTCCTGACTGCTCAATTGACAAATTAAAAATTCTTACATGATGTAAAGTGACATTGCATGTGACATTAAAACTACCAAACCTCTCATATAACTACATCTACGTACGTTGTACATGTATATACATGTAATTATTATCTGGCATCGACTCTGGTGCATCAGGGTTCCATAAAACAAAACCTATCAGCCAAGACCACTTAAGGCCAGGTATTAGTTTTAAAACTTCTGCAGACACCAAAAATGAGCACTGGTCTCACAATCTTTTCTGGTACTATCCACTATTTGAAATGAGTGTATCCACCAAAATGGGCAAACATGCTCTTGGACAGCATAAAACATTAAAAAAACTAGCTGCTACTGCTGCTGTTTCTGCTGCTACTGCTGCTTCTGCTGCCACCGCTGTCGCCGTTGCCACCGCTGGCGCCGCTGCCGCCGACGCCGCTGCTGCTGCTGCTGCTTCAAAAGGTTCGATTGTGAGGTAAAGCCTGCATAATAGATTATAACACTGTTTATGAAGGTATGCATATGATGATAGATACATGTAGATACTACCTAGTTATATAACAAAAACTGCTACTTTTAGCCGGTTGGTACAGCACAGAGCACACTACATGTACAATGTAAGTATACATACTACATGTACAGTGTAAGTATACATACTACAATCATGATGTTATTAGATTGTGATATCAGCACCAAACTGCATGTACATGTAGTTAGTGGTTGACAGCTATTGGATTGTCATCTGCAAACTAATCTGGACAGAAAGATTGGTAAACCATACACATAGTTCATATGCTTTGAATCAATATACAATATGTAAATAGATAATGTGCAGAGAAGTAATGACTCTTAACTCATTTCTCTGTGCAATTGTACTTAAAGGAGAAATTCACAAATTGTGCCCTACTTTGAAGTTAGTTTTTGTACTGTTCTAAACAAGATATTCAAACAATTATTGTACAGCATACTAAATCAACATATGTTCTCTTATTAATAATAAAGGATTTGTATTTTATGACCCTCCTTATGCCTCAATTAGTGAAATTAAAACTCTTTCTAAACGATTGAAAAATTAGGAGTTATCTCCTTTTTGAGATTTCGGCATACTATTTTGTGAGACTACGGTTTCCGGCGATCGACCATTCCTGGGGAGACAACTTTATACTATTATCCGTATAACATAATGCTATGCTAATTATACATGTATTTGTTTTCCTTACTTTCATTTCAATTTCTTGACTGCAGTTGTCAGTGCAGTGCAATCACATAGACCTTAGCATCGTTTGCCAACAATGCAAATGCATTTATACCTGTACATGTATCAGTAATATAATATACATTTTATCATTATAAAACTTATGTATGACAAATGGACGTGCATGTACATGCTGAAGGTACCATAATTATGGCACAACACACTGTATTTGTATAAACATTATATGTAATCACGAATTCTTTATTATATCTACATATACATGCATGTATAAAAGGTTCACACAATATCATTGGAAATAATTTCTGACACTTTGCTACCCATGAAAAACATTGGTAATAGTATTATTAAAAGTACACATTAAAATATCATACTGCAGGTGGCTAGGCTCCTGTGGATTCTATGATAGCTTTAACTGCTGAATCTATGGCAAAGCACTATGATTACCACCATGTAGCACTTATGTGTTACTATGGTTTTATAACATAGCCAACAGATTGTGCTAGAGAGTATTGAGCAGTCGGAGCAGAGGTGTACAAGTGGAGGGAGTTCCAGCAGAGTGCAGAGTGGACTGTGTTATGATCAAACTTCAACTTCACTGCCTGGGTTTCAACAGTTGAACACTTGCATAGTTGGCGAGGTAGAGGTCACTGGCAAGCCCTACAGTTATAGACTGACCTTGTTGACCATATTATGTTGACAGCTAACATAATGGCTGATAGCAAATGGTTGCAAGATTCAGGCCGTGGAGGTCAATAATTGTTTAGATGCAGAAGTGGAGAAATTTGAGATAACCTCTGTTTTTCAGTAAAACTTAAACAGAAATCGCCTTCTCTAGATTTATTCCCCTTCTCCAAAACCCCAACTAAGGAGTAAGGAGGTCTATCTAGCTTTCACCACTACTGTACCTACATGCAAAAGCAATGGACAAATATTTAACCTCAAGGAGACTGCCAGCAAGGATACCAGACCAACTGCAATGATGAATGAGGTTTCTTCCTAAAGTTGTTCCTGTTGAACTGGATAGTTTACCCTCCATCGGTGTCTCTTGCGATATTCCAAGGCTATAACATTTTGTCTGGAACATCTTACCAGAATCTGCAACCAAGAAATGACTGTCTCGTGTATTACTTTCATTTGCACATAGATCTGCCTACACACACAGTCTTCATGTGTAACAATGAATAATTCATGTAAGTGTAATTACTATAATAACCAAAGGAGTATCAGATTCTAAATCTTCTTTGCCGATAAAGCATCAATGTTTAAGATACAGGATTCCGAGTAGTTATTCATACAACTACCTACCTGAAGAGCTATATGGATATGAAACTGCATTTTCTTGAAAGCATCGGCTAGTGCATGGTAAAACTCATTAGTGCTTCAGTACTACAAACTCATAGAATAAAGTAAGAGAGCATATCGGCATCTGGTGGCCCAACTGCAGCAGGCACTGCAACATTCTACAACACAAGTCAACAAGCTGTATGTGTTAGTACCAGCTCAACATTGATAGTATGCCCACTATCTTTAGTATTAGTAGTCGCAGCAGCAGTTTACTAGCAAAATAAAAGAACCATTTGTGGTGTTAGCTGTAGTTCGCATTAGCAGTAGGAGTAGTTACTTATAGTAGTAGTTAGCAGTAAGTTAAAGTGATAGCAGTGTAGTAGCAGTATTATGGTGATTTCAGTAGTTAGTTATGGTTGCATTAGTAGTAATCATGCAAGTAGTTAAAATCAGCAGTAGTAATAGTAGTAGTCGGTTACAATAATAGTTAGTCGTAGAAAAGTAGTAAGTTGTCGCAGTAGTACCAGAGGGTCCAGTAGTAGCAGTAGTAGCTACAGTATCAATAGAATCAACAGAAGTTGAATTATCAATAGTAATAGTAGTAGTTAGATATAGTAGTCACCAAGTCACCACAGTGTAGGCCCAATATTCTTAGTCACATAGGCCTATGCCATTATAGAGAATAGTTAAGAGTATCAATAGGGTTTGTCAGTCACTGAGGCTAAAGTAAATTTCTTAATGGTCAGTATTGTGGAACAGATTCATAATATTGCACAAACATACATAGGATACTAGTTTTTTTCCAGAGATGTTTGCAAGTTTTATTTTGGAAACGAGTCTTTTAATAAGCCATAAAATGTTGCTTGAATTAACTGAGTCTGGCATCTCTGTTTTTTTCTTTCAGTCATTGGGCTTACTTACTGCTTATTTTAATTTTATTTATCTGAACTGACGCCATGAAATGAAAATTAGCAAGATTAAAATAAAATTAAAATAGGCAGTAAAGAAAGAAATAGAACACCAGGAAAGTATGGAGGTGAAGTGATGTACTGCAATCCAATACAATGGGAAAAAGACAGTTCCAAACTAAACCTCTCCGTGACAATTTGAACCCCTAACCCCACCCATTAATTTTCCTTTTTAATATTAATTTTTCATTTAATTAAACTTAATTATCGGTGAGTTGTATTCTAATAAATGTAATCTACACAGTTGAGAAACGTCCTGCTCGAACTGTCTTTTTTTGGAAATGTTGCTTTACCATCTCCAACTAACAGCTTTCATTATTTATATTTAGCCTGTTTTGGTAAAAGCAACACACTAAATAAATTGAATGATATATTATTATATTGATTTGCATTGCCTTCAATTGATTGTTTGACTTTTAATCATTAATTTACAGCGGCAAGTAAGCAGTAACTGGTGATTCATTTGTCTTGTGTCTAGTCAACAGCAATCTGATGCCAAAGAAATAGAAGTGATTTTATTGCAGCTTGAGTTCATGTTATATTTCCTATGGAAACTTACTGAGAGTCACTGCTAGCTGAATCTGACTGAGAGTCACTGCTAGCTCCGAATCTGACTGAGAGTCACTGCTAGCTCCGAATCTGACTGAGAGTCACTGCTAGCTCCGAATCTGACTGAGAGTCACTGCTAGCTCCGAATCTGACTGAGAGTCACTGCTAGCTCCGAATCTGACTGAGAGTCACTGCTAGCTCCGCTGAACTACCAATGAAACACATGGTAGAACAGTTATTAATTAATTACGTGCATAAGCAAATAAAAACAAACATAATTGATGATAAATAATTATTTTAAACAAATTGAAACTAGCGTTTTTTATAGTCCGTGAAACTGCAGTGACTGTCAGTCAGAGTCGGTGGGAAATAATCTAGTAGGATTAGAAAAGAATGAACAAATACTTATTATAATATAACTTGATTTGATTTGTTACCGACGGATGAATATGCATTGTAGAATATGCCGTGAGCTATATTAGTCAGTATAAAAGACAAGCAAGTGTAAGTAGCAGAAAACTTTGAAAATTGCTAAAAAACACAAGTGGCCGTCGCAAACCACTAAACTGTGAATGCCGAACTTACCGGAAACAGCACGGCTATAGCAATATAGTGGATTTAACGGAGCATATATTAATCACCTCGCATATCGGTGTAAGTCTGCAGATCTTAGACTACCAACAAGGATGCGCCCATGACAAATCAGATAAACCAATTTTTTGGATAAAAACGCGGATTTTGATATTTGTGGAAATGACGTCAGGAACCGCCAAATTTCAAACTATCACTTTAGAATCACTTCAAAATTTGTGATTTTCCCCTTTAAGATACTAGTGTTGGGAGTTATGTTACCACTGATTAAACTATTCCATGAGTAGGCAACTTCTCGTCATGAATGGTAGAAAAAGTGATCGGAATATGAGTAGTACTCATGTAATTGGTGGTAGACTAGTAGTCTGGTACTAGAAAAATTAGTGCATGGTTAGTAGGTGGTTTCTCACCTTTCTCACCTACATGTATACGGTCTTAGTGGATAACATAAATATGCTAAAACTAGTACCTAAAATCTCACCGGCTTATACTCCTTGGCGTTACCAGCCCCTTGCAGCTAGCACTGCCAGGTGCCAGTGCTGGCCAACTCCCTGTGAGAAAGGCCCAGATGACATGGCCTTTATTGGCAGGGGTAGAGGAGTTGCCTTATAGCCATGCTGGCTTGCATAACCCCAAGGACTTTTATATGAGGCACAGGAGCAATTGTGGCTGGATGCTCTTCCTAACACCACTGTAACCGGGATTCGAACCTGGAACCTTCAGCATGAAAGCTCAGCATTCTAACCCCTAAGCCACGGCAGCTAAAACTAGTGCCTAGAAGTTGCTCATATACAGTCATGTTACATTTACTCAAACCAGTTCTTGAAGTGTGGTAGTACAGAGTACCTAATGGAGTCTTCTTTGCTAGTCATACGTGAAAAATACAAATGCATAAAATGCTCTCTCCACTTACTGCATGTGTGAACTGACACACATAACTCATGGGCAATGTGTAGGAGAAAGTCACAAGAAAGTACAGAAAATTTAGAGTTTTGTTCTCCTTTCCTTTTCTCATTATAAAGAGGGAACAACTCTTTGAAAAAATTAATATCATTACTTATTTGCGAAAATATAACTATACTAGCATATTATTACTGTACTTTATGTATCAGGAGCGTAAGAGTGCAGCAAAGATCTAATGATTTCACAGATTATACTGATACATAGCTGTTTGGTAACTTTTGCATGTTTTCGAATTTTTATGGGCTTTCTTTTTCATGCCAGCGGGTAGCTATCTAGTTGGTAAGTCCAACAAGTAATCTGGCCACGCTATAAACATGTAAGACAGCTATTATATTATTTACTTCTATAGTTCTATAGTTCTATAGTTCTATAGAACTATAGCTGGCTGGCTGGCTGGCTGGCTGGCTGGCTGGCTGGCTGGCTGGCTGGCTGGCTGGCTGGCTGGCTGTCTGGCTGGCTGGCTGGCTGGCTGGCTGGCTGGCTGGCTGGCTGGCTGGCTGGCTGGCTGGCTGGCTGGCTGGCTGGCTGGCTGGCTGGCTGGCTGGCTGGCTGGCTGGCTGGCTGGCTGGCTGGCTGGCTGGCTGGCTGGCTGGCTGGCTGGCTGGCTGGCTGGCTGGCTGGCTGGCTGGCTGGCTGGCTGGCTGGCTGGCTGGCTGGCTGGCTGGCTGGCTGGCTGGCTGGCTGGCTGGCTGGCTGGCTGGCTGGCTGGCTGGCTGGCTGGCTGGCTGGCTGGCTGGCTGGGGCTGGCTGGCGTTCTCAAACATTGAGGTCGACTATTAATCCGAAAGTGTGAAGGTGAAGAACTCTTGGCAAAGGACCTGCTGCTTTGTTAGGCACAGTGAAGACATGTCAGCTTTGGTTTTGTCATTATTCGCTTCGAGGTGAAGGTTCAGTTAGCCCCCCCCCCCCCCGCCACTGGGTGAATTGTAGTTTCCTCCATTTTGGTTCTGTTGTATGTACTTGAAAAGTATGCGCTAACTAACAGGTGGTCTCATTAGCCATTAATTTCTATATTATGCAAACAGCTATAATTGGTAATTCAATTATTTCTAACAAGATAATAAATTTATCTCACTAGAATTTCTTTCACGCTCTAATCCCAAGTCAATGTTTACAATATACATGTGCATACTGCAGCAAGTCTTCAAATTGATGTCTACTGTCTTGATAATCAGATTGACTGTCACTCCCTCCACTTTCTCTGATTTTTCAGATTAGGACCAAGCAGTGAATTCTATTCTGTACCACATATGGTTACAATCAATACACTATTCACCATGTACATACAGTGTATATATGAACGTACTCAGTCTGCATACAGTGTACGTGTAGGTCTATAGTAGAACAAATTTTCTGACTTTTAGTCCTCAACTATAACCAGCACACTGAGTTGCATAACCTTGCAACAGAAACCAACTGATAGCCAGAACCATACGTGTTATTTGGTTGATTGTCAACAATTATATCTGTAATGATAAAAGATGTAAAAAACAGCTAATTTGACAGAATAACAAAGTATCCCCAGGCTTGCCCTTGACACTTGTGTATAAAATATAATCTTTATTATGGATAATAGATTGTTATAAAAGTCATAATAATTGCATTCATATGGCTTGTAATGTATGTGACTTAAGCATAAATAATGTAGAATTATGTAGAATTATCGGAGTAAGTCTATTAACTTAAAATGACCTTCCCTCATCAAAGATTGGCTTCTACCAGTGCGTGGTAGTATCGACTACTGCTGTGTCTGGCTGGGTCAATCTGGCACATCCACTCAACATACTAGGCCAGAGGAACAAGAGAGGTGGTCAAAACCGACTGAGCCAGCTGAAGATAGGAGTGAGTCTAACCAAACAGCGGCGTATCTATCGGGAATTGTGTGACAACCCCAGAAATAGCTGACATCAGTCGTGTATGCGTGCAAATTTTATAACTAGACTAGTGAGGAGCTGTTCCTATAGTATAAATAGACACGATTACATAATCAAAACAGACGGTTTAGAGAGTACTAAACTAGCATGACAATAAAGGTAGCAAAACGCCAGTAGAAAACGCACAGTAAAAGGCTTACCACCAGAACTGATGCTATTAAACATACATAATCCACAATGCAATGCATTCAAGTTATGACAATGTAATGTAGTAATGATCTTTGTGATAATGTTTAGGTTGCACTGGGATTATGGTCAATGAGAGGCAGTGTCAGCTGAGCACACAACAATATCATACAAAAAAACTCTTTTTTTGCTGTTGGATCTGAATGAATAATGTTTCTCATTTTCCATTTTTTTACTTTTCCCACGTCTTTGTATGACAATATAGGACACAATCATTATGATCCTTATCCTAGTTGAATTATTGGAACATCTGTCCTGGCACTCTTAGTTATAGAGGTGGAAGGAGACAGCATTTTTGAATTCGAGACGAGATTCGAGACACTACTTCTAAAAAGTTCGAGACGAGACGAGACTGGGTTTTAGGATTCAAGGGAATTTTTCTAAAAAGTTTGCCAAATTTTATATATCTGCATGTTGGAACTCCAATAGTTTCAATTGCTACTCTGTAAACTCTGTATTTTATCATCATGCATTTCAATAAAAGTTGAACAGGAGGCTGTGAAATATATTGCACATGTATTCCATGTACATTACATTGCATGTACACTGTACATGGGTACTAAAGTAATAAAATGTAATTTGACAAATTAGTATGGAGTTATGTTTCCTTTAATGAAATAATCTCACGAGTAGACAACTTTTGGTAAGGACGTAACATTGCATTGTGAGAGTGCTGATTGACAGTCGTTAGTAATTCTGTATGGCTTGTAGTGATGGACTAGTAGCTCAGCGTTAGCTGCAATGCTGTTACTAGGAAATCAGTGCTGGGAATGTACATGTAGGTAGTATTACTAAATAATTTGAATAATAATTTTCTATTTGATAGATTTATTGTTGATTAGCAATTAGTTGTATTATAATTATTAATTTATTATAAATAAAAATTATTAGCTGCTATTTGTTTACCAGTCTCGAATACTAATTGTCATCTCGAGACGACTTTCGAGACAAGACAAGTCGATACGAGACTCGAGAAATCTCGAGTCTCGTTCCACCTATACTTAGTTATTAGAACAGTTGTCACAGGATGTAAAAATATTGGTTGTTCACTCCATGTGGAACTCTTTTATAGCTGTTTGCTCATTTCATGTGTGAGGCATTTATAGCATGACTATTTGGTTGGTATTATGATGCACCCGTTATTTTTGTACCTGCGGCCCCTTTTGGTGTGACCTCACACCAGAACCAGAATTAGTATACAAGCAGTGCCTTTAAACTTCAGTTGTTTGAAGGCTGTTGATCAATAAAGTATCTTACTACTTTGATCTATTTTTACAGTCTCTTTTGCTTGCTGCAAAAAGTAGCGTGTCAGGCACTTATTCCTGGGCATTGAACTCTTTAGCATTCTCACTATTCAAGGATTTGATGGTGGTCCGAATAGTGTGCTTCTATTATATCCTATGCATTCAGCTATTGGCTATGACATTGGCTAGTTCAGTTCATTTCAATATTGTACTAATAACATTATATACACGTACACATGTAGGTTTATTTTCCACTACAATACTTGCAGTAAGGTAAACGTAGGTCTTTAATTTGAAGTCATCTCTATGTTAATATTCCGATGGGCTGTCGCTGCTTGAACTTGCTCTAATTTTAGTGGATTAGGAGAAATCAGTGACATTTTCCACTATTGGAAGTGGAACAAGACAGCAATTTTTAATTTGAGACGAGATTCGAGACACTACTGCTCCAAATATCGAGAGTGGTTTTTTAGGGTCCACAGGTGATTTCTCTTAAAAAAATTGGCAACTTTTATGGAATTATTTGCATGCTAGAATCTCAATAGTTCCAATCTATACTCTGCAAATTAATTATATTTTTATATGCCTGGTACCATTGCATCATTATGCATTTTAACAAATGATGAACAGAAGACTAGTGGCATTTAATATTAATATGGAATACATATGTACAGTACATGGGTTCAATAGTGTGATTTGACAACTAGTCATGACGACAGTTGAGACTTCTCGAGTCTCGGTCTACCTCTATTCGCTATGCATGTAAACTAGCATGATTGCTAGATCTACATGCAGGTCATTTAGTAGAAAATGATTACGTTCTGATTTGTAGTTTTTTATCAATTCACTTGTGTTGCTTTATCTAGTAAAGAAAAACAGTCAAAAAACCAGAACAGTGTTCTAGTTATCAACCTTATTTATTCAACAGAAGAAACATCTGTATGACAACAAAACTTTGACTTTTTCTAGTGTGCATTAGTGACCATTTTTACTGGATAGCAAATTCCCATGTGTTTCATTCCTTTTTTTTGCTTTTCTCATGTTTTTGCATTACAATATACATTGTAAGACACAATTATTATGATACTTATTTGAGATGAATTAGTGGAACATCTGTCCTGACACTCTTAGTTATTGGGACAGTTGTCACATGATGATGAAATATTTGTTGCTCACGCCGTGTGGAACTCCATTATAGCTGTTTGCTCATTTCATGTGTGAAGCATTTATAGCATGACTATTTGGCTAGTATTGCGATGCACCAGTTATATTGTACTGTACATGCGGGTCCTTTGACTTCTAGGCTTCACGGAGCGCTCTTGTTCACTCAGTTATTTAGTAAGGCGATCCCTGATTATTGTGAATAAAAATGGACTCAATACTGATCCTTGATGCAAACCCACTTCCACATTGTTCTCCCTGATATCAACTCCAATTGTATACCTTGAACCAGGATTCAATCTACGCAAAGACTAATCCTACACTAGCATACCAAAAATGAAATATCAGTATAGTAGTTTTCACTGCGTAGCGTAATCTGCCTTGAGGCAACACTTTGTTGTCTATTAACAAAAAAATCTTTCTAATCTCTACAATTATGCTTACTCAGCATAATTTGTTTCTTGGTGCTGGTTCTGTAGACAATAGTAAGACATTTCAACGACCAATCAGACGATGCCACAGCCCTGAGAACAATCAAGTTTCCAGGTATAAAAGGGCAGTACTTAGGTTTTCTAGCTTCATAACAATTCTCCATACTCAGAAGCTTACAGTTCCAAATCCAGCAGGTAAAAAGATAATCATTTTACTATTATAAATAGTTATTGCTAGTAATGGCATTCAGTTAACTTTTTGTTATATAATGCAGGTGCTGATAAAAATAGATGTGATTGGTTTAATGTGTACAAAGTTATATTTTTATTTCTATAAAATATACAACAGAAATGTCATTTAATGTGTTTCCATAAATGATTTATATAGAATCATTTATACACATGTTTGTGTTCATCAATTGTCAGTTGGGGCCATCAATGTAATCCAGCAGTTCATATAGACCAGTTTTTTCAGTTGCTATCACAGAATAATATTATACAAATATCTATTCTGTTATATGCATAATATAGGTAAGTCTAAAATAGGAGCTTTTGAGAGCAGGACAGGCTTAAAACAAGTTCTCCTACATATGTGTGAGAATCACAAAATATTCAAAGAAACAGCCTATCGCCTACCTGAATGATATGATTAGTATTTTTCTTTATGCAGGCAAGGAAGAATAATGAAGGTCATTTTCACACTTATCATGGGAATGATTGTCGTGGCTATGTTAGGTGAGGAATACTTGATTACTTCGAAGGGTACTGACCGTTAAATTTTTCTTACACCATCTGACTCAGTTGTTATGCTCATTCAGAATCACAAAAATGTTGGTGGATGTATTTTGGTGAATGTATTCGAATAGATTAGGTCAAAGTTGGTGAAATTGCTAACTTTGACCAGCTGTAGTCAACTTAGTCAGCATCAAATTGACCATACATGTAGCTTTTGTTATTTTGAGTGAGCATAAAAACTGATTCGGGTTGTGCAAGAAAAAGCAAGTGTCAGTACACCTTTAGTTTGCAACAGCTAGCAACAATAACATTAATACTAGCTCGTGTCAACTAAATGATATTAACTAATATACTAAATAAAATGGTGCCCATAAACCACTAATTACCAAAATTATGTATACCAAATCCAATGAATATTATGCTACGCAATAGTGTCCTTAACACATTACAACACTAACATACTCGTACATGTATATGAAATTAAGACAATTAGCACCATTGACTTTGACAAGATTTGATTCATATTGTAGGCATTGCGGTAGAGCCGGTTTCAGCTGATGCCGTCGACTGCATTCTAGAACATGGCCTGTTTTGGCGGATACCAAATTGTGAAAAGCAGCGCTGTGTGTGTGATACGGATATCTGTGGATGTGCAGTGACCACTGCTCATCCACCAATTGGAAATATGTAAATCTTGAATGAAGTTTAATACCAAATAAATTTTCATGCAACATTTTGACAATAATAGTTGCTTTCCTTTCTATTACAATCATACATAGTCATAAACATTGCCAGTTTAGATATTTTGCTTAGAGTGTTATTGTCAATGTTGCAATTCCCTGGGCAGACTGATCTTCTAATATTGGCTTTTACTTTGGTAAGCCTTAGGATTGATGACTCATTAAAGTATATAAATTATATGTATTGCAAGATGTTACAATGATTTTGCTGCTATTATTACTTGTTATAAAAGTGAAGTTTCTTTGGGAAACCAAAATGAAAACTGAGAATATGGGTGGAGTTGTGCAATTTGGGCCAATAGAAAAGGTACTTAACCTCGGATATAACAAGAGACAGTGTTCGGAATTAAGGTGCATAGTAATATTGTAATAGACTTGCTGTTTGCGTGCTGCCAGAAGGCAGGAACACACAACTCTATTACACTAAGGGTTCTTCTCAGGGCTTGGCAATCTAACCCTAAGCCTAACTAAATAGATTGAAGCCAGGAGAGTTACAGCTAAATAAAGATGGAAAGTCTGAAGGCACCAGAATGACCAACGGCTTACTGTTGAAGTGAAATGCTCTATTTGTTAATAAATTAAGAGTAAGAATATAATAATAATAATGATTACAATGAATGATACAGGAAAATAATAGATATACAAATGTGTGCACAAGTTGATATCAATCGATCCTCACTCTTCAAAGTGATTGCTTCAGCTCTGCCTAGTCCTTTGTTTCTTTCCTCTTTCTTACTCCTCAGCCGCTATTCTACAACAAGCACAGGTATAGCTGTGGATATCTTTACTTGACTTGGCTCCCTCGGTACTAATCGGGTGTTGTGTCAATTTCATGACACAACCAGGGCCCAGCCCATCGGAGGGAGCATGCAAATGGAGTCGCTAAAGTATGATTCTACTACAATATTTGGTGCGTAAATCTCTCCGTGTTGTCAATCACACAGTCTGCAAGTAAATTCTCAATAATCTAATTCATGGCTTTACTGAAGCCAAATTTATTGGTCACTGATTTATTAGGCAGTCGGGAGGCTGCGTTTAGAGTGACATTTAACCATTACAATATTATCAAAAAAAAAGTTTATTCTATTCATATCACCCTGATTCATTTATTCACGGGAAGACTGCAAATTTGCTTGATCCATATCAAAATTTGTTCTATGGGACACTTTACACACGTCCTGCAATATACTCATCATTTTAGGATTAGTAGTGCCATAGAGCTATAATTATATAGAGAGTTAATAAATATAAAACTCCGGTCACAAACCGGAAATGTACATGTATAAGGTAGACAGAGTAGGAATTAAATGTTGGCTCTGACTAGACCACAGATAAAGTTTTTAACGTGACCCATGATTTATTGGACATTTACTTTTACTGATTATAACTATAACTATATTATTACATTAGATTAGCTAACACTGAGATTCATGTTAAAGATGAATACATAATAATAAATACATGTAATAGCATGTAGGTTTGCAGAAAGGGTAATAAAAGATACTCTAAAAGGGGAAACAGTACTATGTATACATATTACTCACAGGACAGAGCAAACTAATGTAGTTGAGAAAATGCAATACAATATGGCGACTGTTCATGTTCAGTTACTTGGAGTTTGAGTTACTCAGGAAACCGTGATACTCAAGACATAACCATATTTCTATTTCTTTGAGTTACCAATTTATTATTATGAATTATCCCCCTTTCTGTGACAGTCATAATGGTCCTGTTTCAAACACTATAAGTATGCCGGGGAAATTTTAAAGACAGTACAAATTAGCAGGAGTCTCAAGATGTCTTGTGAATCCAATACCTCGAATACCTTTTATATCAACTACTTTTAGTAAACTATTTTATACTAGCTATACAAAATGCCGATGGTAACCCCACTAGACTGTTTGGGTTTTTTCTGCTCCTTATGCATTAGGCTGTCAGTTATGGCGCTGGCTGTTTCAATCTACATGTATTTTATTCTTAATGCTAACTTCGTCATATTATTATTTTGTACTAGGGTTTGCTGTGCTTTAATTTTCTGGCCTTTATTTACATATCATTGTAGCAAGAGCTAGATTTTATTTCTGCTAAATCCGGGTTTGGTTTGTTGCTTCGGTTTGCATCTAATATAAAATAATCTTTTGTAATTAGGCGCTTCCAGAAGGGGTACTGACAGTTATTTTTTTATTGCACCATCTGAATTGGTTTTTTATGCTCATTCAGAATCACATTAGCTTTCATGTATTGGATCTTAACTGTTTTAACTACTCTAAGCCAAAGTTAGCAATTTCACCAAATGATACCCGAATAATACCCAAATGATACCCAAAAATGCTCAAAATTGCTAACTTTAACCTAGAGTAGCTAAAAAAGTTAAGATCCAATACATGAAAGCTTATGTGATTCTGAGTGAGCATAAAAAGCTGATTCAGATAGTCCAATAAAGAAATAACTGTCAGTTAAAGTAATTGAAATTGCCTGCTGTCTAGGAACGAATAGTGTGTGCTATGCAGTGTTCTCAGTGATTTCCTGAGCTTTGACATACTGGATTATGACACACCAACAATTATAACAGTGGGTTTGCTGAATTCAAAGTCTCAGAGGTACACTCATGCGTATGTAGGATAAATCTGTATAAAAAAGCAATAGTTGCCACATTGTGACATCATAAGCAATAATGCACTAAAAATGTACATGAACATGTATAAGAGAATACTGCAATACAGCATTTTAAATTCGAAGTTTTCTTCTCTCTTGTTTTCATATCATAAAGTGGAAACAACTCTTTAAGATAATTAACACCGGTCAAATTGTAAAGATTTGGTGCACTTGTCATTATGCTGAAGGGTGCTGCTTCCTTTCATGCACTGAGTAGGAAACAAGACTCCCCTACAGTGACCCGACTCCTCTAACAGTGACCAGCCATAAAACTACACTGACTAATAGACTATGTACTTGTACATGACTGCAACCTTTCCATGGCACAGATATATTTGGAGCTCATGAACTTGCCTAAAAGAGATAGACTTGTGATACAGACAGCAGAGTTTCTCACTGTTACTAATAGTACAGGTCTCTGAGCATACATGTATAACCACACATGATTGTTGCATGTGCAATGTATGTACCATTATAGTCATTACAAACTTATACATCTAACCACATTATTAACACATCGGTTCTGATTTTTACTCCAGTATCTGTTGCCACACTGTAGACTGTTTTGCTTTATCGTGCAACAGAAAACAACCAAAAACCAGAACAATGTTCTAGTTATCGACCTTATTATTTGGTGGTTTGAAGAAATATCTGTGATGATGAAAGAATTATTCTCAGGCTTACCCTTGACACTTGCACGATGTTTGCTATGTATTAGATTGCTATCGTAATAATAACAATAATTATCAGAATTTTATGTGACATAATAAGTGAGATTGATACTATTATACAGTGATGCTTAATGTCTGTCAGCCTATATGCTAAGCTCAGCATATCCAATGCATTGACATCAAAGTACTAAGGCACTTGTCACTCATTGACCAAAACTATTCGATAATGACTGAGGGCCTCCTTTTGCTACCTTCTTATCAGCCTACAAACATGCTATGCTGGTGCTGGATTAATCTTTTTTGCAGATACGGTCTCTTTTATCATGTGGTTACTTAATTCCAAATAATGATTTAATGAAAGTGTCAGTTTCTTTTCACGTCCTCCACTTTCACAGCTAAAAATTTACAGTGTTGTTTCTAACATTGGGGGATATGTTGGGTACACTGTATGTGTATAATACAAAATGTACATTTTAGATCGGCATATACATGTACCACAGTCATGGCAATAGTCATTATTATATTACCCTTTTGAGATGTATGTGAAGTAACTGGCTATAATAATATTGTGTTTACTTTTGTTTTGCTAATCTAACATGGCATGTACATGTAACAATACAGCAGTTTTAAAATTCGCCGCAAATAAACGCTGGATAAAATTTCAAATATTTGTAACAAGATGACACTGCAGTGTTCAACCAAATGCTTAATCCATTAGTAGACCTACAAGTTTAGACAAGTTCATTCCATATTGTCTTGTAAATTATAGGAAGTAAAGAACATAAGATTTACTCTTTTGCTCCCACTTAACCGCCCCCCTTTCCTCATTTCCACCATGCACTTTTATATACCTTCTAGAACCGTCTAGTACCTGCTATCACCTAATAGTACTTTTTACAGTCATGTAGTACCTTCTATTAACTGCTAGTACATGTTAGTACATGCTAGTAGCTGCTAGTACATGTTAGTACATGCTAGTAGCTGCTAGTACATGTTAGTACATGTTAGTAGCTGCTAGTGCTTGCTAGTACAGCCATGTTTGATGACTATACACAATATCCTTGCTTGTGACAATGTCAGAAAGGGTAGGTTTCAACTATATACAGGTACATGTAGTTAGCCCTACCATACATCCATCTGGCATCAAGTTATTGTAATCAATAAGTAGTGAGTTAAGAGGTTCCACACTCAGCTCGCCGGACTCCATTCTCACATTGCCTTTGCAATCTCTTAAACCGAACCAGGTCACAAATAAAAGTCTAGAGGTGGCTGTCTGCTCTAGAGCCAAAGAGCTAGTGTCCGGGGAGTTGCTTGGTCGGAGAGAGCCACCCCTAGCTCATCGGCGCACAGCAATGAGGATTTTGCTTTTGTTCATGCCGGTGTGTTCACGACTCTGTGGAGAGAGTGGACTGGGAAATATTTTAACAAGACACTAATCTTAGTATGTCAAAATCCCAGCAAGAGTTCTTCCTTCTACCATCATACATATACTACAATGTCAACTTATAATATTACTACCATTACAAGTTAAATTTGTACATACTGTACTATTCAACTGATTGTGCACCTTGCCTTCACCATCAATCATTTAGATGTACATGTACAATGTAGATGTTCTGGTGGGCAGTTGGGGCTCATTATCTACTTATAATGGGAACTACATTACTAAACGGTGATATTATTCGCTGAGAGATTAATCATCTAATCTCTGGAAGAATGCTAGAGATCATGACCATGAGTGAGGCCCAAACAAATTATGAGGGGGCCTGGTATAACTCCAGAGGTTTCGCAAGTGTAGTGGGATTACAATACCATACATGGCCAAGCCCCTAACAAAAATAGAAGTATTTGACAGCAGTAATTAATAAATGATAATGTTACTTGTAGTTTTGAAATTTAAGTTCTAGCATATTCAATTATACTTGCAATATGCATCCAACGAATAATTTCACCCGATTTTATCACAATAACTAACAATATTATTATTAGTATCATTATGTTTTATCAACTGGCCAACAATTAGTGAGCAGTATCAGTAATACTGTAGAAAATATTAAAGCATTTGGCTTCACCTTGCAGGGGTCATGCTAGTGCCAGTCACAGAAGCTGCTAGGGTTCGGCAAAGTGGTTTGGTTGGTGGTTGCCTTCAAACTGCTGGCCCTCTCTGGTGTCTCGGATGTAAACGTGATGGTCAGGAGTGTGATAGAGATACCTGTGAATGCGTTGACCTAGTTACACCATCTAACTCTGACCCAGAAAATAAAAATATGTAAATCTATTGAACTTTGATAACAAATAAAGTTTAAATGTAACACCATGACAAATAAATGTTATCAATTTTATTTTATTCATGATTATAAAAACCTCCGTTTACACATAGTATTTCATGGTATGTTATATCAGTTTTTGTCAATTCCATGCAGACTCTCTCTGGATTTACTGCTTCAATCTGTGCCTGAGTAGATCTAGGTAAAATACCACACAGCAATTCCTCCTTATGGTATATGATTGCTACTGGGCAGTAAAATCCTTACAATTAAAATCAATGCACTACAATTAGACCAACAGACACTTTTCCACCATTATCACACCGAGGTTGTGAAGTGCCTCTGATAGAATCTAGGAGATTGAACCTGGTACCATAGTCTATAGGGTAGTATATGAAAACATAATATTGTGATGGAACGGCCAGCCAGTAGCACCCCCAGGCTAACATATGCCGAAGCCGTTAAGAAGGCCTTAGTACCAAAACGGATGTTATCCCTCCTAGACAGCTCTAAGAAGATCGTAACAGCTAGCCTACCTTGGCTAGCCACTTAAACATTATCATAGCTAACATCTTACCCATTACATGACACTTTATTATATTGTTCTCATACCCATTCATGTATTCATTATACTGTCTCATACACTGCGTGTCTTATATATATATACAGTACATACTAGCAATCAAGCCTTGGGATTACACTTATATTGCATCTTGGTTTTTCCCACATTTATACACATATTCAGTAATTGTCTACTCTTGCTTGATTGTAATTTGTTAGAGTCTTTTTGCCATTTTATATAGTAACTTCATGGCCGACCTTATAGATTAAGCCCATAATTATATATGACATGTTTCTCCTTATCGTAAGCACATTTTGTGCCTAGGCCGACCTTTTATGTGGCCGACGTCGGGCGGAACTATCCATGTTGTTGCATCAGTTCCGGAGCCGATACCATGTCGGATAGCCGATACCATGTCGGGCTCTTTTGGCCGGAAGTTGTTGTAGTATATAAGGCAGTGCATTTTGTGTTGTTGTTCAGTTGTTGATTGCGCTTGAATAAAGCAACATCTCCTAACTCGAACCTACAGAGGCTTACTCTTTAGGCGGGTAACTCTACCTGAGGATCCCTTGATCCAGTACGGCTCGAGTTCACCTCATCCTAGGCTAAGCATATCTCTATCCACCTCTTAGACTTAGGTCGGTCCCAGGTTCTAAATGAACCTAGCGCCGGTCCTGAGATCTCAAGGCTAGACAATCTTTCTCTGCACTCCCTCGGAGTCTAAACTCTACATGACCTACGTCGGTCTTGAGCTCCAATGAGTCTCGGCATCGGCCTACATCTGATATAATCTACACTACACACATAAAGAGCACACACATAACTGTTCACTCTTTTATGTAATGAGTCGAAGGTACACTTGGTCGGCCTCTACCACCTTCCAAGCCCTTCCCATACTTGCAGCCCTTGGCTCTCGTATGTAAGACAATACTCAAAAACATTACAATATGCCTTCCTCTTTTTGTCTGATTAAACTGTCAGCGAGCATGCACCTCTAATGTTTTTGCTAGTTATGCCAAAGCAGTACTGATTCTAAATAATTAGACTTAGATTTTGTCATTGCTTTGCAACTATACTGGTCATAGATAATCTAAGGGGCCTTTCAGACAGCCGTGAAAACAGGCTGTAATTATGTGGGAGGGCCTGAGTATGATCTATTGGCCCTCTTTCACTTGCACTGAGTACAAGACAAGACTTGAATAGCTCTGCTGTGTATATGCTTGTTAAGATGACACGTAGGTCGGAGTTGATCTTGTATATTTATATAACGTCATAGGTGTAACCCCATCCTAGTTGCTCTGGCTTTCAGTACTGTAACCAACCTAGACTTAAATGTTGCTAGACTAGTAAGCACCACAAAGTTTACATAATACACATGTGATTATAGAGGCATTGCAATCAAAAGAACAGCAAACTAATATATTATAGTGAAGTTTCTTTACTTATACTAAATCTATTTCTGGTTACATGCTTTGAGGGCTGACCGGTGCCCAGTCCTACATGTATAAAAAATTATACATAATTTTGAATACACAATTTTGTCTTGTTAAAAATGATAATGTAAATCAAGTTAATAATCAGGGGAAAGATGTAATAAACATGCAATACACTGTACATGTATACAGAATAGGATGAAAGTTGCAGCAATGGTAAAAGTGCTCAATGAAATCAAATTCAGAGCTAACTAAAAGAATAAGCACCAGTCTAGGTACATACATCGTATAATTTTATTACTAATAGTGTCATGTGTGCAATTTACAGAATAACAAAGAGCTATTCTCAGGTTTGTCCTCGGCAATTGCACAATAATACAGATTGTTAATAATAGCTATAATAATATATGTAATAACAACATTTATCAGAATTGTATGTGACATATTAAGCGAGATTGATGCTTATACAGTAAACCTATTAACTTAACTCGGCATGCTCTAGGCATTGACAGTAAAGATACAAAGTAAGTACTAAGGCACTTGTCACCCGATGACCAAAAAAAGAGTGAAGACAACTTCAACTAACGTTAGAACACGCATGTACTAGGGAGGAGTTAGACGGAAATAAAGCTTATGGTTGGTGGTTGGGGTTTGGGGTAAACAAGAATTTGATTTCTAAAGTTAGTAATCTTAGTTGGAGTTGTCTTCTTTTTCCCTCACACGATTTTATTCTCACGTCACGCTCACGTCTTTTACCACTACTGCAATTCTTATCAGCCTACAAGCCCTTTCACACTGTTCAGATGCTGGGTTACCTTTTGTTGAAGTTATGGTCTCTTTTATTAATTGTTCATTTAATTTAAAATAATAATGAAGTGAGAGTAATTGTTTTTGTTCATATCTCTACTTTCACAGCTGCCATTTTAAACAAAATCAAAGCATAAGACAGTCAATAATGAGAACAGTGTTCTACACGTAGTTATCAAACATATTTGTCATTTTGATATGTACAGTCTGTGAAGTGACAGATTATATTTATACAATTGTGTTTTACTTTAGTTTTGCTAATCTATCATGTTTTGCTGTACCTACATTGTAGGTGTAACAATACAGAAGTTTTAAAATTCACCGCAAACAAATGTTGAATAAAATATCAAGATATTTATAACAAGATGACACTCTGGTATACAACCAAGTGCTTAATTAGTTTACACAAGTTCTTTCCACATTGTCTTGTAAATTATGAGAAGTAAGGAACATATTAATGTAACTCTTTTGTCCCCAAACCGGCGCCCCCCCCCCCCCTTCCTCCGCACTTTTACCATGCAATTTTATATACCTACTAGCACTTTTTACACATGGTACCTTCTATTAGCTGCTAGTAGCTGCTAGTACATACATGCTACTATCTGCTAGTAACTGCTAGTAACTTCTAGCACATGCCAGTAGCTGCTAGTACTTGCTAACACAGCTATGATTGATGACTATGCACTATACTTTTGTTTGTGATAACATCAGAAAGGACGGGTTTCAGCTACTCATGTATATCCAGGTATACGTACATTTCGTTTGCCTTACCGTGCGTCTATCTGGCATCAAGCTACTTTGATGTGATCACTAAGTGTTCAGTTAGGCGGTTCCTTACTCAGCTTGCAGGTATCCATTGTTAAATAGGTTTGTTTCTACTTTCTTTTGATTGATATTAGATATAAATTTAAGCTAGTGTACATGTAACCACACATGTTGCTATACCGTAATATTTTCATAGACAGCCATTACACTGTCCCAGATAATACTCTAGAACTAGGTCTATTAGTAAAACATAATTCTGTTGTGATTTCTACTGTTTGCACTTTTTATTCGTTACCACACTGTAGATCATTGTGTTACTTAAGCATGCGACAACCAACAAAAATAACGTGTGTTCTAGTAATCAACTCTATCTGATCAATTGAAGGATCATCTGTAAAGATAAAAATGAAAAAAAGCTGCTAAATTAACAGAATAACAAAGAATTATTCTCAGGCTTGTCCTTAATACTTGAGTACATGAATAATATACATAGTATATGCTGTGTATAGAATGTTAATAATATAGCTATCGCAATAATAATAATAATATCCACCAGAATTCTATGTGACGCCATAAGTGAGATAGATGCTTAATACAGTAAGCCTATTAACTAGGCTAGGAATAAAGACTTAATTTCTGCCATTATTTAATATTATGTTGAGCTGAACATTCCTTCATTGTTAAGTCTGTGGTTCATTTACCATCTTCTTGTTTCTTCCATGTCCTTGTACTGAACTGTAAGAAACAATCATTAGGACCCTTAGCCTAGTTGAATTATTGGAACATCTGCCCTGATATTTTAGTTCTTATAAAACGCTTTTCAGTAGTGGAATTCTACATGAAACGTTATTTTAGCTTTTTGCTCACATACAATGTATATATCTACAGCCTGTCAATTTTTGCTAGTTTTGAGATGCACTAGCTACGTTTGTACAATACCAGTCCCCCCACCCCAACTTCCATGCTCCGTGGGAGCTGTTTTCTGCTATTCTGAATACAAAGGATTTCCTACAATATTATTTTCTAATTTAATGCTGTCACTTGAGAATGTTGAATCTACATATTGTACATAAGGTACACAGCACTTGCTGCAAGCAATAAGCACCAACAGCGAAACTGAAAAGCCTGCAAAGTGTCTATCTACTATATAATTATGATTATATTATTTCAGGAACTTATTCCTCGTGACTAGTTAAACAACAGATAAATTTGTTGAACTATAACTGCAATTTCATGAAAGTTGTGGTACCATGACAATAAATGTGCCAAGAGAAGACAACTTTACAAGAACAAATAACAATGACAAGAATAAAAATGTAAGTGTGCTTTTGGTATTGCTACAAAATGTGTATGAGTGTAATATTACGAGCAGTTTTAAGGCATAAGATGACTGTTAGTTTATAGTCAAATGCTGTGTCATGGTTTCAAATATTTGGCCACACTCCATTCAACAAGAGGGGTTTAATGCAAGGTGAAAATAGCTGTTATTTCAGTATTGTTGTGTGCTTTACCGACACACACTGTACAAACACAACACTATATTAAATTGAATTGCATTGAATTACTTTTCTTACTTACAGTAGTTGTACAACTTACGCATCTTGTGGTAAAACAGCCTGCCCGGACATAGACTGAGTTCTTATGCTTTACGTACATTGACATTGCTTACCTATTATACACACACTTATCCATATTATCCATTCATGCATGATTGTCTTATCTTGTACAATTATTATACATGCATGCTTATACTATATCTTAATCAACTACTTATCGTGTGCTCTATTACTGTTATCCACCAATCAGATTAATTGCAATTACACTTGGTTTTTCCCACATATTATAAGGAATTATCTTCTCTTATCTGATTGTATTAAACAGAGTCTTTTACCATGTACTTGTTGAGGCCGATATCTTGGAATACGCTCATACTTACAATTATACTTTCCATTTCTGACCATTGTAAGCACCTTTTGTGCCAAGGCCGACCCTTTTTGTGGCCGACGTCGGGCGGAACCATCCATGTTGTTGCATCAGTTCCGGACCCGATACCTTATTGGCCTCTTTTTGCCGAAAGTAGATATAGTATATAAGGTAGCACATTTTCTGTATGAAATCAGTTGTTGATTGCGCTCTAATAAAGCAACATCTCCTAACTCAAACCTATAGAGGCTTTCTCTTGTAGGCGGGTAACTCCACCGGCGGGTCCATAGATCCATACGGCTCGAGTTTATCCCCATCGTCGTTTAAGCATATCTCTACACCACTTCTATGACTTAGGTTGATCCCGGATTCTATATGAATCTAGCGTCGGGCTTAAGATCCTAGAGTACCAGATCTTTCATTGCACTCCTCTAGAGTATAAAGTCTACAAGACCTATGTCGGTCCTGAGCTCTTCAATGAGTCTTAGCATCGGCCTACGTCAGATACATAATAACAAGAGCACTTAATAACTGTTCAACCTTTTATGTAATGTATGGAAGGTCACTTGGTCTTCCTCTACCAACTTCCAAGCCCTTCCCATGCTCGTGCCTCAGCACCCGCATGTAAACCTACACTGAAAACAATACAATATTATACATGTACATGTACATTGGTATGTTTGTGTAATTCTGTGCATTGCTACTTTGCTAATGTCTTGGCTATCACTTTTGTATTGCACTAGTGACATATTTCTGGAACTACTCACTGCACTTACTTGCCCATTTTACTTCTCATTATTAATCCCAGGCAAGAAAGTAGTGATCTAAAGAGATCTGCATTTTTTCTAATTTGGGGTGGAGAAGGCACTCTACCAATGGCAAAGTTAACAGTTGTAGCACAGGAGCAGTTCATGTACATGTATAAAATTGAATGCCCTTCCTAACACCACCAATCACCCTTCGGGAATTGAACCTGGGACTCCCATATTGAAGTCCAGAGCCTTGACCACTAGGTGACGGCTGCTCCCTACTGTACTTTACTATGATTATGCCTTTTTACACTTTGAAGTCCAAGAAATTTCTGGGCAGATGGTAGCTCGGACCCTTTATGATCTGAGTACTGGCTAACCTTTTGGCCTTGATCCAGAATTGAATTTCGTGTCGAAGAAGTACAACTCTGCTTTCAAACTTTAGTTGCATGCCAGTTGTTGTTTAATGAATTGTCTCACGGAACTGAACTTTTACAAAATCTTGCTGTTTGCAGTTAGCAGTAGGGTTTTAGACACTCTCCCTGGCCTTGGTACATGTATAGCCTTGGGTCTTTCCAGCTACTAACAGACTCATAAGCCTGTGTCTACAGTGCCAGTGCCACGTTTTGCTAGCCCCACCTACAATGTAGCTATGGAATTGTCATACTACGGGTCTTGAGTTGACTCTGAAACCTTTACGGCACATCTGTTAGTCTCTCTAGTTGGTTCACTTTGTTTTCGAGTGCATACATTGTTAGGTTTGACCTTCTTCTTTCTAGACCATCACCATGTTAATCTGGCATCCTTTCCCCTGTGCTCTGGTCTGATGTTGTACAGCTGTGCCACAGCTAACCACCCAGCCGGACTCAACAATATGACAAGTAAAACCTTGAGCACATACAACGTGTTTATTGCAATCCAAAGTTTGCATTCTGCAATAATCTGAAAACACAAAAAGTTTGGGAGCTTGCTCAGTACAAAGTAAATTTATGTAAAGCGCAATAGATTTAGAATAAGTTCAAATGCACTGCAAGAAGTATAGCAGGCACCGTAATTATGCACTATGGATAAAAAATAGGTTTGTGTTTTCAAATTCAAATGGAAAAAGTATCAAGTTGACTAAAAGTTTTCCCATGCTTAGTTGGAATCAGAGAGAAAAGACCGCAGCATGCTTTTGGCTATATGAATTTAAAGTTATCTTCTCTTCACGTCGTGTGGTGCTAGAGCGAAGTTGTCTACTCACAATGATTTCGAAGTTCATTTTCTGTGTCTAGCTAATAAACAATTTATTTCTCTTTCGGATTCTATTAAAGTTTGTTGTCGTCTAGTGAGGCTTATAGAGCACACTCATTCGCCGATCCGAGCATATTTCTTTTTGTAGCAGTTCCGGTAAGGGCATCGGTTAGTTTTTTGTTGGTGAATCTTTAGTTTAAATTAAAAAATTCCTTACTCATGACAGTGAATAGATAGTGTATTCTGTAATTTTCACGAAAACACTGCGATAAGATGTCATGCTTTAATTATACTTATTGTTTTTGCCACTGTTGTTTCGATTCTGCTTCTAATCAGTCATTCACAACTACGGTGTTTTAAATTTAATTTGAAATTGAATTTTACCATTGCTTAATAGCTATTTAAATAAAATAGCTGTACAATATAAATAGTATTTATGCTTTTTGTTTTAATATTTTTTATTTTGTGCTGTAGGTAAATTTCAAATTCGTTAATCGATAAAATTTTGTTTTAACAAATTGTAAATTGTCATTGTGGTCGTGTAGGCATATTACATAGTAAAATAGTTAATTTATTTCTACGCAGTTCAAGCCACGTTTTTAAAACTACCGAATCTGAATTGTATATAATTTGAAAGCGGCTGAAATAGGAATTAAAAACCCTGCTTTTAGTTTTCTACAACCCAATGTTAAAAGGTTACAGGTAAATTTAAGTCAAACTTAAATTTTTTTTCCCCAAACATTAGTAATCAGTTTAATTCACAACCACAGTGTTTTAAATTTAATTTGAAGCTGAATTTGCCATTACTTTACAGCTATTTTAAATAGCTGTAAAGTATAAATAGTATTTATTCTTTTTGTTTTAATATTCTTTATTTTGTGCTGTAGGTGAAATTCAAATTTGTTAATCAATCAAGTTTTATTAAATTGTAAATTTTGATTATGTAGGCTTGTTAAATAATAAAATAATTAATTTCTTCCCAATTCAAATCACGTTTTGAAAGCTACCGAATCTGAAATTAATATAATTAGAAGGAGGCTGGAATGGGAATTAAAAACCCGGCTCTACATTTTCTATGATCCAATATTAAGAGATTACAGGTAAAAACATGTAAAGTTAAGTCAAATTTAAATTAAATTTTTTTTCCCAAATATTAGATTTTGCAGTATAAGCTTATGGAGTTGCTCTAATAACATAAAATCTAATGTTTGAGTTGATGTCAAACTATGTATTTTATTATTATTTTAGCAAAATGTTGAAGAAAGAACAGCTTTAAGTAGGTGCAATGTATAGCTCTTACTACTTTTATTGCAGCTTTTTTCAAATATTCAGAGAAGCTAATGCACAACTCTGGCTTTGTGGAGGCCACTTGCAGGAGCCCCTTCATTTGGTTTGACTTCTGATTGATAGTGGCCTATAAGTTGTTATTATGCTTAAAGCACTCTTGGAAATACAGCTTACTAAGAATAGCATATTTTAAGGCACATTGACTACACAGCTTTTTCCAGCGTCTTGCGTCACGCCATGCTTCATGTTTGAAACACCTCACCAAAAAAAATCATTATGTAAACTGTAAAAATGAAAGACAATTTTATGCTTATCTAACAATTGTAGTATAAACCTGCTTTAGCAGCTCAAGCCGTATGCTCCTTCTGATGTTACACTCTCATGTTGTAAGCTCAGATACAGTATAGTATTTTGTGTAATACCATAGAGAGCTATTGGGGCAAGGCTTCCAGAGAAAGCTAGCCAGCTCCCACTCACTGCTCTAGAAAATCTTTAGCAGTTTGAGAGAGGATTCCTAGCTGGACAGTTTTAATCAACCTATGTCTTAGGAACCACTACATTGTTATCGTATTCAATGTGTTTGAAATACTAGCCTACTTACCGCCAGCTATTAAATCAAATAGAGCAGTGTCATTAAAGAAAGTGGACTAAATCTGGTAGTTGTTCTATTGTCATCCATTGTCTGTGTGATCATTTATTTAGTTGGTTGGTTGTCCTAATTTCAGTCTACCTGCTTAGGCTGGTAGTTAGATTTCAGTCTACCTGCTTAGGCTGGTAGTTAGATTTCAGTCTACCTGCTTAGGCTGGTAGTTAGATTTACAAGCATGTGGGAGGGCCCAGTAAGTAATAGAAGTGTCATGTGCCCTTGCAAGATGAAAATCGAAAACATAAAGCCACATTGTAGGTCAAGTAAACATAATAATTTAGCCTATAACATTGTTGATGTTCATAAATATGATAACATACTACGAGAGTGTGCAAAAAGTCCAGCATTACACAAGACTGTAAAATAGGTCTACATAATGTCGACCAAAGTCTTCACACATTTTAACATACTAAGTATGATTTTAGTAAGAAATTCATTTGATTAGAATCTGAAGATTTGAGACCACTTTTGTGGTTGCTCCTCGTGTGCTATTTATAGACTAGTATATCAGGTGGTTGCTGGCTAGTATATCAGGCGATTACTGACTAGTATATCAGGTGTTTACTGACTAGTATATCAGGTGATTACTGACTAGTGTATTAAGGGATCACTGACTAGTATATCAGGTGATTACTGGCTAGTATATCAGGTGATTATTGACAAGTACATCAGGTGATTACTGGCTAGTATATCAGGTGTTTACTGACTAGTATGTCAGGCGATTACTGACTAGTATATCACGTGATTACTGACTAGTATATCACGTGATTACCGACTAGTATATCAGGCGATTACTGACTAGTATATCACGTGATTACTGACTAGTATATCAAGTGATTACTGACTAATATGTCAGGTAATTATTGACTAGTATATCACGTGATTACTGACCAGTATATCACGTGATTACTGACTAGTACATCAGGTGATTACTGACTGGTACATCAGGTGGTTACTGACTAGTGTATCAGGTGATTTAATTGTTGTAGGGTGTAATTTCACGGCACTGCACCATGGAGGAGCACACGGTGAGAGGTGACCATGTCCAGATTCACGCTTCTAAGGATGAGGTTAGTTTAGTGGACTAGTCAGCTTAGTCTTTAAAACATTTCTAATCAATATTTTGTTACAAACTTGAGTAACTGAATGGTTCTCATACATATCAATACTTTTCTATATGTCGATATGAAAACCAAGTAATCTCTCGCAGTTCCTTACCAATTGGTCTATATTTAGACGTTTACCATTTTGGTGTACGTTTAGATGCTTGCGAGAATTTCTGCATTCTGTTCCCGGAAGAGGTCTCAAATTGATGAGCGGAATATTGAAGCATTTTGTGGATCTAAACAAGCTCGACTCGACCCGCAGCAAGTCTCTATCTCATGTGCAAGGATTGACGCCATCCTGTTTCCTACGTATAATAAGAGCAGGTTCAAAGGTAACTCTCCGTGGTTTGTGTTAGAACCAAAGGGCAATCTAATCAATGTCACAATCAGTATGGTCTGGTTGAGGTTTTATTTCTTCAGTCTGGTATTTCTACTGCTAATTGTAACAATCAACACAATGTAACAAGAAATATAACTACCATTTATCATCCATGATGGTATAGTCATTGATCTATTAACCTTAGTGTCAGAGGTTTAACTCCCATACACTCTATTCATGGAAAGTGATCTCTTCCACCCAGGGCACAGCTTCTATCACTTCTATAATGTTCCACTTACGAGGCTGTTAAATGGTTGAATGTGCAAATGTGATCAATAAACTGTAGGCCTACCAGTCGTCTGTACCAAATACTGAAAGTTGTTTGTTTCTGGTTAATGAAAATGCAAGAATGAGTGGAAAGCCTCAATTTCTGACTCATGTATGTGAAAGCAGGTTTACTCGGCAGCACTGAATTGTTTATGCTGATGTAACCAGTCACCTTACCAGTCACTCAGATTATCAATATTATTATTCGCAGATTTTAACAATTTACCAAACTTAACCAATTTTGTTTCCCGCTATTAATCCTAGGTAAGAAAGCATTGATCTAAAGAAATCTGCATTTCTTCTAATTTGGGGTGGAGAAGGCACTACACCAATGGCAAAGTCAACTGATTTAACACAGGAGCATTATAAGGTTGGATGCCCTTCCTAACACCACCAATGACCCTTATGGGAATCGAACCTGGGACTCCCACTTGGAAGTTCACAGCCCTAGCCACTAGGCCATGACTGCTCCCTTTAGCAGATCTCAATAATAGACTAATCTAGGATTTGTATAGATGAAATAGATATTTTTGAGTCATGACTAAAACCATAAATTTTATGACTACTGCTGCTTGTAATACGTGATACTTTTATTTCTCAGTGAACTCTGTCTACAACAAAGAGGGGCCTCAACTGAACTATGGAGCACAGGCTAACGCTGATCAGCAGCAGGTCAAGGACACACAAGTGGGAGTTAATGTAGAGGGAAGACTGAGAGACATGGAAGTGCACTGTAATCTCACAGGTAGGGGTGGGAGTCTGCTGCACCCGCTATCATGGGTGGGGGTCTGCTGCACTATGCTATCATAGACGTATGCATGTTATCCAACTCCACTACATAATGTATGTAGAGCTGGCTGACTGTTTATTGTTGCTTTCACATCATTAGGATTATTTTATATGTAGGTTACAAGTGAACTTGAATGGAAGTCTTTGAATATGACTGGTTCATAAGTTACTAAACTAAGAAATTTTAGTTTTAAAAAGTGCAATTGTTCTGGTGAGTTGAAAGGCTTTGTCCTCAATGGTCCAACACTGAGTGTGAGGTTTAGAAGGTCTGATGATTGCCAAACATGGTACAAGTTCTGCCTAGATTGTAGTGTCGGGAGGAAAATCGAAGCTAATAATGAATTATCGCACAATATTTTAGCGAAAATATGGTGTTGAAAGCTAACTGATGAGCGATTTGATTGTTATAATTACATGTAGGTGTTGTTAAATACATCTTGACAACCTATTCTAATTTTCCTAATGAACCACATGGCCTATATTCTTGTTTATTTTTCCTTCTTTTCTATTACCTAACGCCTGTACCTGCCTTGCTATAATAGTTTTATTCTGCATATAGCTACTCAGTGGATATCTAGCAACACTAAGGCTACGCTATGTGACTATTACTATTGTCTACTGCAAGGGCACCCTGTATGACTACCCAAGTAATAAACTAATTTACCCAGCATTAGGAGTTGTGTCACCCATATTAGGATAATTATGATGTCATACCTAGTAGCTATTGTGTGAGTGTAATACTAATAACGTGAACTCAATATTGGGTCTAGGTGTCCTTGCTGAGTAATACTGTGCTACATTACTAGTATACTATTACATTACATATGGTCTGCTACAGTACTGCTGAGTTCATCATCATAGTCTCACACTATATTGTATTACTATCTCACTGTAGTATAGTACTATTGTATTACTATCTCACCATAGTATTGTACTATTGTATTACAATCACCGTAGTGTTGTTCCATTGTACTATTGTATTACTATTATCGTAGTATTGTACTATTGTATTACTGTATTACAGAGGCAGCTGGCCAGTCAGTTGTCCAGAGAATCAAGTCACTGGAGGACAGGATCCTCTATCTGGAGGGAATCTCTCTGGAATACTTTAATAACTCTCAGACTAGATCCATACTACAGAAACCGTCTTCGGAGGCTGCAGTAAGTATTAGATGCCAGACCTGGCGGTGATTGTTAACTAAGGTAGACAATATGGTTAAGTTGACATCCCTTCAGAGGTCTAAGGATGAAGTAAGACAAGACAATTTTTTGTTGCATTGAATTGTCTAAGATCTCCACATGTTTGTAAATATAACAAAGCTGAAATAATTGGGCTGCCGTGGCCTAATGGGGCTTACGTGGCCTAATGGGGCTGCCGTGGCCTAATTGGGCTGCCGTGGCCTAATTGGGCTGCCGTGGCCTAATGGGGCTGCCGTGGCCTAATGGGGCTGCCGTGGCCTAATGGAGCAGCTTTGATCTTACGTGTGAGAGAATATGTGTGATTCATGTAAAAAGTCATTGGCAGTGTTAGTAAGAGTATCCAATCTTAAAGTATGCTTCTGTACCACACAATCATTTGTCATGCTGATGACCGCATGGTGGAGACTCCCTCTCCACCCCAATTAGAAAAATGCTCATCTCTTCAGATTCTGGCTTTCTTACCTAGAATTAATAACAGGAAGTAGAACTAGTAAGTTTTTGTGCTTATGATTCAAGCGCAATGTTACCTTTCTACTCCATAGGGTGATAGTAACAAGTTAGAGGGAGATAGCTCTAGAAGAGATCGTGTGGAGGTAAGTCTGTATTTATACCTCCAACTGTAAGCTAGATTGGCGGAAAGTATAGGAGCTATGTGGGTACAGTGAAGACATGTGCGTATATGCTACCCGTGATTTACACCCTCATCCTAGAAATTTCACCAATGTCCACAGCATACCTACTTTGGAATTGTATTCCATCAATCCGCTATACTCTATAGCTACCAGGTCTGCTAGATATGATTGCATGGTTTGTGTTACCACTAGATATGATTGCATGGTTTGTGTTACCACTAGATATGGTTTCATAGCTCGGTTAAATTCTGTTCAAAAGGCTAATCTGCCCTAAATGATGTCATAACACATTGTTAGATCAAAGTAAAAATCTGCTGCTATTTTTTTATTTTTGTGGCTGATTTGCTAATCTGCATTTTGACCATCGAGATTCCACTACAGTCAGTATTTTTGGTAACATGTAGGCTATCAGGAACCACATCCAGTCGAAGGTTCCTTCTGGTAACTTCTGCCTGGTATAATCAATTTATATAGCCTATAACAAGTATTTTGGAGTCGTCCTGACGGCAAGGTTTTCCATCTTCTGTACCATGCATGCCCTTCAATTCATCAATGTCAGCCTTAGCTCTATTCAATCATGGTATCTCTGTGCTATCAATAAAACAGGGAGGTGTAGTTTGACCACTCTCGCTGTGTAACAAGTAGGCCCTATGCATATACATGACTTGTATTACTTTACTCTGTTTTAAGCATCAAGCACCTTAGCTGAGAATTAGCAGTGTACAAACACATACATTTTTATATATATGTATGTTATATAGCATAGTCATGCATTGATTACTGTTTTGTTAAAGATGAGTACTTTCACTTTAGGAGTTGTCCCTACCACAAATCGATGAACGAATAGAAGTGCTGAAGAGGAAACTAAAGGTGAAGGCTATGGAGCAAGGCTGAGAGGTCACTGGGGATGCCGTTCTACTATTGGTTGAGCCCACAGGCTATGAATATGCCTACTATCATGAGGTTGTGTAAGATATGTCGACTGAACAGATAGGTACAAAGTGTTTCCTGTTTGCACCGACACGATGACCTCACAGGCGGATATAGTGAACAGTCTGTGGGCTACTGACAGTGTTGGCTATAATACTGCGACTACCTTGAGCCTATGTTATTAGCAGATATATTCCCAGCACTGCCACTATGTTATAATTACCAATCGAAAGACATAACTAAATAAAGTGGGCCTGTGGCAGGTTACATATTGATAAACACACTAGTAGGTTTGCAGTTTTAGTAAACCTGAATTTGAAAAACTTGATTTTTGTAGCAACCTTTTAGATCTAAGAAATTAGCATTTCGCTGATTGGTAGCATACATGTAGCTCTACAGTATGTCATGATTAGCAAGCACATCCCACCTTTGCTTGTCTACTAAATAGTCATTTGGGTATTTTTGTTACATTCAGTTAGTCTATGTAGTTATTGATACACATAGTTTTGACTTTGTTTTACTATAAGGTGTTACAATATACTGCATTACTTTAATTATTATATTGTTTATAGTAGTTACTGTACTACATGCTTTACTCACTACGCTATGTAATATCGAGTTGACTCCCAGCTATGAAGTTATAGTAATTCAGCAGAGTAGTAAAATGTATGATTAGTGTTAGTTATTACGTAAAAATACTAACATGGGCTGTACGCCCAGCTGCAACCCTAACAGACTAGGTAAGCTCACGTGTTTTATAATAATGCTATTTTGTGCTTTACTGTCAATTGCGTCTGCAAACTGTAATGGCATTATCATTATGATCGTTGCATCAATGTCTAAATTAATCAGGTGCCAATTAGATTTGTGCTTTTGCTTTGTCTGCTTAAATGAGAGCTTGACTCTTTGCCGGCTCATATGACTCCAGATCAATAGCGTAGGTCTAAAATGACGTCTTCCGCCCAAGTTCACGTAATTAAAGCACCCACATGATTATAACCATTTATTTCACATTTTGTGTCTATTCACAACACTTGCATGTGATTCTACTCTAATTGAAGTACACATATTTTTTGCCATTTACTAGGCAGGTCGCAGAGGATTGATGTTAGGCCACAGTCTAGGCAATTAGGAGGTCAAGGATATGTCCATCCTTTAGATGCACTACGCAGATCTTCAGATGAACTGGATGTACCAACAGTCGGTAAACACGCCATAGAACCCCGTGAGCTGCAGAAGACACCTCTCCAACAGCCGGCACAGATTGCTAGGACATTTCCACAGGAGAAACCAACTGCAAATGATTTAAGTCAAAATCTTCAAAAGCTTGACCCTGATCTGCAAACCACAGATATACCCGAACTGAGTGAGACGGCTGAAGATAAGACAGGAAGCTCTGAAGGGAAATCAATTTCAACTGCACCTAGCGATAAAATAGAAAGTATATCTCAGAGGATAGCTTCTAGAAGTCAGAAAGAATTTTCCTGGGGGAAGGCATCAGTTGGGCAGAAGAGGGTGTCCGTGGTGACACCGAAGGGGTCTCAATGGAGAGCACCTCTCAGAGCATCTGTAGGAAACTCCTGGCCAACCAGTTCAACCCCACCACTTGCTACGGAGTCGGGTACGGGGAGACCGTCTGTGGTTGCAGTCAGAAAGTCAGCTGTGCAAGTAAACACTTTGGATTTTCCTCTAGAAACTTCAGAGGCTGTGCTACCTCCCGACACTATGACAACAGTAGCCAGTGAGTATGTCCTGTGTTATATTATAGACTTTGTACGTAGGTTTAATACTAGCCTATTTTGGCTGGTTATTTATTTCTGGCATATATCAGAAGAAGTTTTGCAGTGTGTCTGCCCATCTCCAGTTGTCGATCTCTTAGCACAGGCTAAATTGTTAAATAAATATCCTACCCTTCCTCCTGGACATGTGTTTCAATCCGACTGGCTAAACACAAAGTGCCAATTTTGTATAAGGAACATCAGTGGTACAATGACTCTTGTCAGTCTGTATATGACTCGTGCTGACCAAAAGGTTGCGTATGTATAACAACTTGGTTATGGAGAAATTCTTGATGGCATTGGATCATCGATTATATTGATGCAAAGATGCAGGGCCTGCATGGCTTTTAGCATTGAACTGAAGCTATTTTTAGTTTCTCCACATCTACTCATAATACCATGTTACTCTGTGCCATGCTATTCTATGCCAAGTCATGCTATCATATTTCTCTGCAGGAAAAGTCTCTATACAGCAGAGTCAGTCCCCGGAGGTCAGGGAGCAGAAGTTAAGTTTCATTAAACCGATGAGAGCAGAGGAGAGACTCCAATCAGCTGGTGACCTACTTCCTGTCATACCCCCTGTTGGAGCTCAAGCTCATCCACAGTAAGTCAGGCCCTAGGGCTACCAAGAGTTACTTACAATGTAGTATACAAAGAAGCAGTTGTCTAAGGATGGGGTCATTTCCCACTGGTGGATCCACCTGCTAATTCTTATAACTAGCAAGTTCCCTCACGGACTCATCTACCAATGACCAGGGTTCATCCAGACATCCGTTAAGGTGGTAGTATCTAGAACCACTCAGCTGAATTTTCTGTCATTGTTTTATTAACGGACCAAACATTATATTTTATTTATAAAGTTCTCTGCACATCACTGTTTTGGTTGTTTATTGGTAAGCTAAAACAGCCCAGAGAAAGCACCACTCAGCAGTACTCTGCATGTTCCTTGCTCTATCTGCGATGGTAATACATTGTAAGGATCTGTGTCATGTCTCATACTCATGTTTTGTAGACCACAGCAAGCGCCTCCATTGACTATAGAGACTAACCTGGAGGTGGAGGTGCGTGAGTATACATTAATTTTCTATTGAAGTTATAGTCACTTGTTTGGCATTTGTCAGCAGGTGGCAGCAATATTATCAACTTAGTAACTCTGTTTGAACCCAGGTACTCTAGATATTCACTGGGCAAGTTGTCAGTTGCTTGTAGGTCTTTGTGGTATAATTATACCTATTAGAACTGTATCCCATTCATCTGCATTCAGACAGTCTTTTGGATAATTGCAGTACGTCAACTATTATAAAATATACATGGAATTACCTTACCTTTAATTAGTCAGGCAGAGCCAGGCTTGAATTACACCATCATAATCCTTATAGTCACTGCGTTTCCATTGTTATTTCCATTGTTGGAACTAGCTTACAGCTGGCACTAATTATAGCTGTGGTTAGCAGTGCCATACTAAGCCATCCCATTAACTAATCATAGCTTGCACTAATGGTTGGCATATAGCCAGCTCCGTATGACTGCGTACTGAGAGTACGCACTGACTGAGCTCGCTAAATGGCTGCAAGCTGAGCTTAAACTGCACTGAGTTCGAACCATAGAAACCCAGTAATGAAAATGTTTTGTACGAAAGGAAACAATGACTGGTTTCGCCAAACAAAGGAGATAGCGCATGCATAGTCATGGAAGGGTCACCGCCTATACTATATTTCACCCAAATTTTCTCTGCATTTTACATATTATAACAGGAAGCCACTAAAGGTGGAAGTCATTGGAATTAGCGTGGAAAGAATGTGTTTTTATTGTGTATTGACCTCCAAATGTGTAGTCTAATCAGTACTGTACAATGTGCATTTATCTGTAGAATGTAAGCCAGTCTTCCAGTAATGTGAGTGTAGTATTGAGAGTGCCGAGCCAGAAGAGACAATTGCCACTCACCAAACAGAGCATTATCCCTAGAACCAGACAGATTGACTCAGCTCCAGTGTCGAGACATACCACCCCCTCCCCCCACGCTCTCTCATTCCAGCCTCCTCTGCACATGGCTAAGTCTGATGGCCTGGTAGATGGTAGTTTTCACACTCGGAGAGGATCTAAGTTGAAAAAGAACAAAAGAAGGAAAGGCTCAAGAAACAGACATGTTTCTATATCTCCTGCTATTGGTTGGTATCTTGTATAAGCTCCCCTCATTGGTTAGTATGTTCTGTAAGCTCAACTGATTGGTTAGTATGTTCTGTAAGCTCAACTGATTGGTTAGTATGTTCTGTAAGCTCAACTGATTGGTTAGTATGTTCTGTAAGCTCATCTGATTGGTTAGTATGTTCTGTAAGCTCAGCTGATTGGTTAGTATGTTCTGTAAGCCCTTCTGGTTGGTTAGTGTGTTCTCTAAGCTCATCTGTAGCTTGTCTGTAATAGATTCCTTAGCATGACTGTGGTTAAACAAATTTAACGTCAAGTATCTGTATATTTCAAACCTACAGCTGGATAACAATAGTCAATCAACTTTTCTCTGATTGGCTAATAATGATCTATGTACATTGTACGCACATTGTTAGTAGAACATTGATGGTTAGTGTAATTCACATTACTTATTTATTTATACAGAGATATTGGAGGAAATTCCGTCTGTGAAAAGCAGTACCACGAATAGCGTTCCGGTAAGAATTGTATTTATGACGGTTATTTCTCTATGACAGGGGTTCCCAACCTGTGGTACATGACTGTGCCTCTAGAGGTGCATTTCAGAACTCTAGGGGGCACAATACAAGTTATCAAATTAACCAATTTTTGACAGTGATATTCCATTACAGACTATCACTCGGTGTTCAATGTGTAAACATGTTGAAGTTGTGCAATACTCTCTTTTTTTGTCCAACAGATGGGAGTGTAAAGTTGGGTGTGGTATATGAAGGGAAAATAACTGCAAACAGTATTTGCATGCAGCTCTCAAGGGGTACTTTGTTTCCTACATGACTGCCAAAGGGTACTTAGAGATAAAGAGGTTGAGAACCCCTGCTCTATGATATCATTATTATTATTACGTGCAATCTGATTCTGTGGTGTAAGTCATGTGACATCTCACCATGACATTGTCTGTCTGTACACCATAGGTAGACCATATCGCACTACCTACTGTACCATACTCTATATCATATGAAATGTGTAGATTAATGATGTTACATGTTTAGTCGCCAGTCCTTGGTGAGACTAAGACTCTAGTAATTGGTAGTTTTCCTCTCTTAGTAAACAAGTAAGTTTGAAGAGCACAACTCCTAGATACACTGTTTATTGATACAACGACTTGCTACATATGTTGCTAAATTCCTCTACGTTTTCTAAGAGAGCAAAAAGGATATAGTATCATCATCAGCAGTCAATAATCTCATCTCAGAATATGGACTCGGGAGAAGATAACTTCAAAACTGTTGAACTGCCAACAATTTTCTATATTTCAGTTGTTGGTGTCATTTGTTGTATAATAAATATTGCCGTTCATTAGAACAAACACTTTCTGCTTATTTTAGTACTTGGAACCACTGGGATATGGTGCATGTGTCCGTCCACTAAAGAAACTCAATCCTGTGGAGGTAGTACTTCAATCCGATGGTGTAAGCATGACCAATGTGTCTCCTAGCATCAATCCTGACATGGCGGAGACAGTGGCTGTCAGTAGTTATGTCACTCCTGATCAGACCACCCACATGGTGAGTTACTAACTGTAGCCAGCCTTCCTTCTATAATATGGTAGTAATTCGGAGAATCTCTTCTCTCATGTTTTGTTTCTGCTATTTACAAGCATTATGAAGTGGTGGAGAGCTCTAAATTACTACAAACAGTCCGTTTCTATCGAGTCTATCATGTTGGAAAGTTAACAGAGAGACCACACACAACACGACTATCATGCTTCTCTAGTAGTTTTATGCTCTGAATGCTAGACAATGGGGTGTATAGAAACTGTAGACATATTTGTAGTAACATGTAGAATTAGAGCACACCAGTAGAACTGTAGACATATCCATAGTAACATGTAGAATTAGAACTCACCTGTGGCGTTTAACCTTCCTCCTCTGTCGCTGATTACATGTGTTCTCAAGCGGGCTTATACACAGAAAGATACGTGTACATGTAGGCATGTCCATGTACTTAATATAGCCCTAGTTCCATAATTAGATTGATGAAATGGTGAGGGATGGTATGACGAAGGCCCCGTCAGTAGATGATGACAGAGATATAGCATACCAAGCCCAGCTATACCATGCACCTATACATACGACTGAGGATACTAACGGCCCACAGCGCCCGCTAGTCAGTCGACCTATCGAACGAGCTCGTGTTTCCACTACAGTCATGGTGAGTTGAGTCACCTACTTCCTGTCATATAGCTTGAGGTATTCAAACTGTTTGCCGTAAGAATATAGGTTATTCGTGTGACAACCGCCTTCTGCAACGAAAGGAAAAGTGAAGACTTGAGTATTGTAATCTAATTTACAAGTTTTCATAAAGTTGTACTGCTGTGTCATGATAACAATCACTCTATGGAACAGTGAAAGACTATTTCAAAGGAGTTTTGCAAGGTGTCAGTATTTCATGAGCTTTCATGACCTTTCATGACCTTGGAATAGTGTCAAATAGTCTCTTACAATCCTAGTCACGATGCTTCACATGTGTATACATACATGCATGTAGTGACTCCATTTAATTTTTCTCTAAGGCTTTTGATGACTTTAGAATGGTATAAAACACTGAGCGAGGCGTAGCACTGCTTTAAACATTTACTATCTAATAGGATAACTCAATCACTTCAGCGCAACTATGTCTATTGCCTCGGTTCTCAATATTTACCATGTGTTTGAGAGCAGGGTGCGATGAGCGGTGTAGAGTCAGCTGTGGACACTGGGCCTCAGTCTATACATGTCATAGAACCCCTGGAAATAGTGGAGAAATGTCACGCCGCTGTGATCACTGATGTACCTGGACTCCTTATCCAACATGGAGGGAAGATGGGCTCAGTGTTTGGGACGGATACAGCTGAACTGGTCCCTCCGCCTCAGGTGCAGTAATATGCAGTTATATTTACTAGCCTTTGCTCTCATCACTGATATTAAGGTTGTCAGCATTGGTATTTAATAGACTAGGCCAGTTCTACAGCAATGTCATTAGAGAACTTGGGTTATGTTGATTATTAACTACACCCACCGCAACTGTGGTACAAGTAGCCAAGTTGTGCTGTTTCCATTTCTCCGTTGATGCGGATTCTGTTGGTAATAGCACAGATGGGGCCATCTAGTGTTGTATTTTATTTTTGTGTAAGGAACAGGCGGACTTGGGTTATCTCCCCTGTTCACTGGCACTTTATGTGAATAAACTGTAACCTGTGCGTTTGATTGTCTTTCTTGACCATAAACACCGGTTGTCTACAGAATAATAAAAATAATCAAAGCCCCTCCAACGGAAGTATTTAGTTCTGTAGTCGGAAGTCAGAGTGAGATTCACATACATTGTATTGTGCAACTCTGACTGTTTACAGGCATTTAATATACATGTATATATTATATAATATATAGTCATAATCTGTATAACACGTAGCTATAGTCTGTATAACATGTACTCATAATCTGTATAACAAGTGGTTATAGTCTCTATAACATACATATTGCTTGTCTGCCACAGCTGCTAGGAGAAGACAAATCTGCAGAAATGTGCGTGCGCACACTCAAGTACAAACTACCTTTAGAAGAGACTGTGACTCTCTCGCCACCAGAGGGAGTAGAGATTGTTAGTGTGCAAGCCACACCCACTGTAGATCTTGTCGACTCGTCACAACTTCAGTGGACCCAGGTACCACTCTCTCTATCCGATGCGTTCTTCTATTCAATTGAACTAAACTCTGCTCATAAGTATAGTTCTGTTTTTTGTTACAATCATGGATTTTCATTTTCTAGCGCAGAGCAGAGAGTATTTTTACTTCACTCCTGCAAGGTGTTCATGTATTTATGAATAACTCACCCGAAACTATCTACTCAGTGGGGAGTTGTCTTTCCTTTAGCTTAGTGTTAGTTACTCAAATACTATAATTATATTCAGTGACAATATAGGCACAATTTATATGATTTTATTCCCCATATATCTATACTCTAGTCCTAATATCATTATCATCATCATCATCATCAGATAGAAGGAATCAAAATCATAAAAAAATGGTACTCTACTTCTACAGTCATCGTCAAAAGTTTAAGACCACCTTCATTTATTTCAAGGAAATAGAGTTTTACATGATTAACGTGAATATTTTCTATTTAACCACCAATAATTTGTGATATTATATCTAGGTAAAGCATTACAACATCTCTGCATCCATTTATGTCCTTGTTTAGCCAAAATTTTCTGTGTCCACCCTTATTTTTCGTGACAGCTTTAGCCGTTTTCGGCACGCTTTTTTAGTAGTTTACGGCAGTAATCCTTGCTGATTTCCCTCACTAGCACTGACTTGATGGCTTCTATCAGCTGAAATATATTTTCTATCACTTTATCTTTCATTATTGACCAGAATTTTTTAATTGGGTTGAGGTCAGGGATGTTACCTGCCTACTGCAGAGCTTCTATGTCACTGCTTTTTGAGCATTGCTGATTTGAGCCGTGGCTTCACTGCAGGTTTTCGAAATCACGGGCTAGATTTTTTGATTAAGCTTCGTGAGACTGTTTTTAAACTGATTTTGGTTCCAGTGGACCCACAAACAGTCTAGTGCGGCTTAGTCAAAGAATATAGCCTGTGATCTCAAAAACCTTCAGCAAAGCCACGGCTCACATCAGTAATGCTCAAAAAGCGTTGACATAGAAGTTCTACAGTAGGCAAGTAACAAAAAACAATAGTCACATATGAAAGATCAAGTGATAGAAAATATATTTCAGCTGATAGAAGCCATAAAGTCAGTGCTAGTGAGGGAAATCAGCAAGGATTACTGCCATAAACTAGTAAAAAAGCGTGCCGAAAACGGCTAAAGCTGTAGCGAAAAATAAGGGTGGACACAGAAAATTTTGGCTAAACAAGGACATAAATGGATGCAGAGATGTTGTAATGCTTTACCTAGATATAATATTACAAATTATTGGTGGTTAAATAAAAAATATTCACGTTAATCATGTAAAACTCTATTTCCTTGAAATAATGAAGGTGGTCTTAAACTTTTGACGATGACTGTATATCATTAAACTATTAACCCACATTAACATCTTCAAATGCTGTACTTATGTATTATTGCTGTAACATATAATCTAAGTGAAATCTTTCTGGACAGCCAGGCACTTGATTCCACATAATTTTGTGAAAATGACCCGTCCCTGTCTGGGATGTGAACCCGAGGGTCTACAGGCTCAATCGCCTCTCATAGTGGACAGATACATTAACCACTACACCAGTTTGGTATCCTTAAAAATTAAAGTTTCACTGATGAGCTGCACTTGTGTGCTGAACCCAGTCAGCGACGGGTGATTTTTACACCTGTTGATCCATGTTCCTAGTCTGACAACTCCTCTTAACATGTACATTTATGCTAACATGTGTCAAATGGTTACTAGATTATATTGAGCTTTGAAGACATGTCATGTAAGTTTTGTATGATGTTTTTCCAGGTTGCATATAGTGCTTTCTTTACATAGCCTACTCAATTACTGATAGAAAATATCTCAGTGTAAACAACACTAATGTACAAGTAATCTATCACTTGCCGTTCAGGTCTACACATTGTGTGTATTGTAGTTACTTGGAGAACTGAAGTCCTCGGAAAGGTGTGTTCGTACCCTGAAGTTACGAACTTCACTTGAGAAGGTGGAATCATTACATACTCCTCCTACTGTAACCCTGACCCCGACTAGAGTCACAGATGAGAGGGCTGGACCCTTAAATCTCCGCCCTGCACAGGTATGTTTCCCGTCCTGCACAGATACGTCTCCCGCCCTGCACAGGTACGTCTCGGTGTTATCTGTGCATTCCGATGAGAGACCTGATAGCTGACAGCAATCTAGGCAATTCTAGCATATCTGGTTTACAGAAACTCGCCTTAAACGCAGGAGTTATCTGACCATTTCGGCTGCTCAACTTATGCAGCTTGTCATAAAGTGCTAACAGGAATAACTCTTACAGTTTAGTGAGTTGTCTTCTCCACAAACTGTTTAAAAAAGAAGACAACTTCAAAACTAAACCTAGTTTGAATTGTTTTGTTTCCCTGGTATGTGTAGAAAATACCCAAAATGACTGAATCCACTAGTTATGGGGATGACCTAGCGGTAACAATGTGACAAGTTGCAGGCCCTATGGCTATCTCTGTATCACTTGTTTTGGAAGCTTGAGTAATTCCAAAATTCCCAACATACATACTTATGTAGGCTGGTAAGGACAGCTAGTTCTAAGATAGGGTTTTCTTGGCAGCAGCTAGGTTTCTAAACACAAACAACACATCAATCTTACTGAAATAGGATGAGCAACATTATTTGCAAATATTGAATGGTGAGACCGTAGTGGTGTAACATTAATTGTAGGCGATAAGACAGAATTCTACCAGAAGGCACACAACTCCAACTCCGGTGAGAATGAATCTGTCCGCAATGTCCAATCAGCCATCAGCTTCCTCTACATTGTCCAATCAGCCATCAGCTTCCTCTACATTGTCCAATCAGCCATCAGCTTCCTCTACTCAGAGTAAGAGAAGTGGGGGAGGTGGAGGACCCATGTTTAGGAGGCACACGATAATTCAGGTCAGTTAGATCGTAGTTATTGACTCGTCAACTGCTCTCAAGTCCAATTCAAATCAATATCCATCACATTTCATGTCAGTATGCAAACCAGTATATAGCTACTAGCATCTGTTAACTTATAGGTGAAGCCAGCAAGCACTGAAGCTGTTCCTACTCAATCACAGGATATATTCAATATTGCTAAGTCGCCCACAGCTCCTCAGTTGCGAAATGTCAAGTCACCTCAGAATTTCAAGTCACCGAAGCAATTTCCTAATTCACCGGTTCCAAGTCCAGCTAAATCAGCTCTAGCTCCAAGAACACCAACTCCATCTCAAAATGGCCGCAAGACTCCTTCTGGTCGATCAGTCAGCAAGGTTCAGTCAATCAGTAAGCAGATATTTGGTCCTGGATCGGACAGACACTCCCCGTCAGGATTGTGAGGGATGAAGGCTATTACTAATTCTTAATGAACTTGCTCAATGTTGAGGAATGGATTTCCTAGAATGAAGTTTACTGGTATAATCCGATATTTCATTTTAATTCAACTCCATGTTAATACTTTTTCAATGGTAACTAACTAAACTATCTACATGATATGGGGACACTTGACTGAAAAGAATCAGTCAGTGATATATCTGGTAACAATTGCTATATTACAACATTGTGATTCAATCGTACAGTCTTAGTACATCTGGTAGGATTTAATGATATAGCTGGGAAACTCAACTGTACAATATTTGACTGGTGAATAGTTTATTAGTACATGTTGGAAATGGCATTGCCCTTATAATATTATTGTTATGAATGATTATTAAATTTTCAATTTCAATAAAATCAAAATTCTAATAATATTTTGACCTTATTTTGACTGACTAGCGAGTTTTTCAAATGGATTTAAAATGGAGCACCGTCTAACCCTAGAACTTAATCACAACAATGGCAGGTAAAAAGGCCCTTTAGTCTTATTTACCTGCAACATTAGATATAAAAATTGACATATATTAATATTATGTGCTCTAAAAACATTATTCTGCCACCACTACGTTACCAATATGGGTTAACTGATATTCCCAACATAACTGTAAAAAAATAATGTTGTTGAACAGTAATTAGATTTACATGTATATTGTGTGTTTCATAGTTCTACCCTAAGAAAATAGTATAATGTAAACTTACATCATGTATTTAGGCAGTTATACTATGGAACAGATACTTGACCTGTACAAAACGTCTACCAGCAGTAAATACAATAGTTATGTACATGTATCCTTGACCCCAGAGTCTGCTATGCAATAGATTAGAGATTATGCTAATTATAATACTTAATCGTTTATCATACAAACAATATTGGAAGAAAAAGAGATTGTGTAGCTAATTAGGAGTTATCATACAACGATTTGAGTGTGACATTGAGTGAACAACTCCTGTTAATTAGAATATGCTCAGTAACATACATGCATTTGGAGCAAGACTTGGACTGTGGTCATTATTTGTTATTAATAGCCACTTTGCGTGTGTTCCCATTAGAAAGCAAAATGTGTATGGTGCCAGCATCAAAGAGACGTGTTCCACTAGCTCATCAAGCACATGCTAACTGTTGTCATAAACTGGCTCTTGGTGTCATTATTTCTAAAAGTTAATGCTAGCAAGCACATGACTTTTTGCTGTCACTGCTAGAAGACTTAAGCCCAGTCAATGACATCTTAGATACGTTATTATTATGCAGCAGCTGGTGCTCTATGCTGTTCTCCATTCGCTCCATCACTAAATCTAATAGTTTCTCTATAGCCTTGCTTACATTCTGTCCTGTTAGGGCACTTGTTTCAAAGTATGGCATGCTGCAACAAGATCAGACATAATGATTAATAAAACAAGGAAGAAACATGTTAACTAGGAAATTTTGTAAAAAGGCTACTAGTGTTTTCTTTTCAATCACATGACTATTCACATAGCAACTACTAATGTTGATCAATTATATCTTGACAACACAGTTCACTCCTGCTAAAATGTGGCTTCAATTTGAAGTTGTCATCACCTTATATGCTTCAACATCTCGTAGTTGTAGTTGAATGATAACATAAAGCATTAATGCTGTCATATAATACCATACAACATATATGGTTTCCAAAGTATACCTGTTGGCATTGAACAGTAGTTAGCTACCAAGTGATGATGACACTGCAAACTGCTACAGACTAAATTGGCACACACACATTGCACCATTGAGTCTCAGGGAGTAATTGATAAAGGGAATAAGCTCTACCCGCTAAACATTCTATCCAAATTAGCGACTTTGCTACTTTTCCCCACAAGCAATCAATCTACACAATGCACACCTAACTTGTACCAAATGTAATTCACACACACACTGGCACCAGCTCCAAAGTATCTAAATTCCGCTTCTCTAAAGTTTAGCGCTACTTTACATTTGAGTGAACAATCTTGATCGTATTCTGGTAATATAAGGGTAGTACAAGAGTAATATAAGGGTAACATAAAGTCAACAAACTTGTAACAAAGTGCACTTACTTAAATTCGTTTGCCAGTTTCAACGCCCTCTCTTCTGTGATAACCCTTTCACCTTCTATATCAGCTTTATTACCACAGAGCACAATGTCGGGCTTATCGCAGTAAGCGTGTGTCTGTAGCTGCACTAACCAGTTTCTGATATTGATGAAGGATTGTTCACAAGTCAAGTCAAACATGAGTATGAATCCCATGGCATCTCTAAAGAAAGCTGTAGTTAGACTCCTAAACCTGAAAATTAATTTAATTGGTTAGTGAATAAACATGGGAAGACAACTCTTAACTGTCAAATAAAATGTTGGTAGTTCATGAACATGTAGTTTTGAGGTCATTCGGCTGTGTGTTACACATTTGTATAGGTTACTGTGTGTTAATAGCTTTAGCAAGTAAAATCGTCAGCATCATGCATGTAATAGCGATAATCAAGTACAATGTACGTTATCAAACCTGTGCCAGTCCGGTGATAATATATAGCAATATATAAGCAAAACTAATTGCGTTCTATACAATAATATTCGCATCACCAACACTTACTGTTACAGACAATAATCTGTATACTCTGCGTACAATGCCAGTGTGTTCTACCATGTACAGTGCATGTACAGTCATGTAGGTGTACTATGTATACTTGGGAAACTAAATTATCGAAGTGTGGTACATCTATTATAATTTATGCTATGCGCAGGTGGTGCCAGTTGTAGATATATGCACGTATGTATTATCAGTCCCATAGCAAAATTATGTACTGTATTATAAATCAAGTACTTTTGAAGTACAGGGTGACAAGTGCTTCAAGTTGTCACCCATAATGCCAAGCATAAGCGTTCTAGGATGTAGATTTCATGTTATTCAAATAAATCACACTAAAAGAATTTACCATGGAGTTCACCAGGGTGCTATTGCCAAAAGAGGTAGACTGGTATTTACTGGCAGTGAGAATACGTTGCAAGCTATACAGCAACTCTGTATTATTTGCATAGCTACATTGTTGATGTTTGGGAGTTACCTCTCTTGTCCTGCAGTATCCCATAACTGTAGATGTACTCTATGAGACTGCCCTGTGGCTTTACCATCATCACCTGTTGGTTTGTGAACCTGAAATCGAATATTACACTAATAATGCAGCAATGGACTTCTGTAACTTAGTCGTGAGTGTCAGTAGCCGAGGCAGCATAGAAGCGTTGGCAGTCATGTCACCAGTCACATGTTTAGATACCAGCAGCATTCTATCACTCATATGGTAAACAGTTATGTAGGTCATACGATGTAAAGATATGTACATGCTATGCAGTTATGTAGAGAGTCAAGTCGGTAGTTCACACACTCTAACTTCACCACAAACATCCATTTGAACTGGCCTATAGTGTAGCCTAGAAAAGATGACACAGAAATATGTGTTTATGGACCATAGGCTAGCCTAAAGAACTCAGCATTGAGCTCTATGGTATGTGAGAAGTACACGCTCTCACTATGTCCAATGCTTGTCGAAAGATGTTGCTAACAGCTCCCAGTGGATACAAGGAGCTTACATCTTCCCCTAACGACACTGTCCTATAATCTACCCTCTGCATCAGATCTCAGGGTACTATTCTAACTTGTTTTCACTTTTATTCTGTTTTTAAAAGACACAGGTTACGGTCTACTGACTTTGTACACTCACCAGTCTCTTGTCCCGAAAGTCTATGCCAACTGTGGATATGAATGTCGGGTAAAACATGTTATCTGTGTATCTACATAGGAAGCTAGTCTTACCAACTGCAGAGTCCCCTACAAGAAAACAATGAATCACAGTCTACTGAATCAGAACACTGTTCTAAATGAGACTGAAAACTTAACCAATACAATATCCCTGCAAATCTACAAGTGTTGCATTAGATATCGATATTCTATATAATACAATTATACTACATGTACACTGTATGTAACGCAGTGGTCTAACGGATAAATTAGTATAACGCTCAGACATCAAACAATGCGTGCAGGCTGCGTGTCACTTTGGAACATGCTGTACTACGTGTAATAATGTTTATACAATGTATCCATATATTATAATCACCATACAGTGTATACTATGAAGTATACTAAGCACAGCAAAATATTAGGAATAAACTAAAAGAAGTTGTCCTTCTCATTTGTATGTCGACATACATGTACATGTAAATAGAAAAGGTACACTTCACTATCACCTTTCCTAACTACGTATTAGTGTGATTCCTCATTTTTATTTTGATTCACACCCAAACATCTGAACTCTGATGGAATGTAGACAGAATGACAGCTGAGAAACTACCAGAGCTTAGAGAAACATCAGAAAATAGTTATTTCTGTAATAATTAATGAGATAATTATGCCATTGGATCAGGGTCAAACATATTTACATTCTCATTTCATAATCTACTTGTGGTAGTTTTTAATATCGCACCGCAGAGGAAATACAGTTGTAGAACAACAGCTAATTTTAGGTTTCTGCGCTAAATGTTATAGAATCATGGTTACTCTGTACAACTGGTATTATCTGCCTATTTTGGCAGGTCTACTGTTTGGTTTAGAGGAATAGGCACTAAAACAGGTAGGATGAGTTTGTACCATTCGACTCAACTATACAAGTAAAACTGACGGTCCTCTATCTATCAAACATGAACTTATTATTCCCTGTGACATCACAGATTGTTATAAGATTATACTCACCCAGTGACATCATCAACCAAACAGTGGCATTATTGTTGCCTATAGAATTTGAAGTACTACAATAATTGTGAATGCAGTTGGAACACGATAGTGATCTCTTTTGATATCTAGAAATCTGGGTTCGTTGAACCTCGCCGTGTGGTTAGGGTAGAATATCAGTACAAACTCTTGCTTCTAACTCCCGACATCTGAACTTTTCAACTCTGATGTTGCTAATGCTCAACTAAACTAACATGATATTATTGCTTTCTTCTACTAACCTAATGTGAGGAACTTGATTAGACAGTCGTAGTCAGTAGAGGATCCATGAGTACTGATTGCATCATCACTGATTGAGTCTGTCATCTCTTCTACAACAAGCAAACACTCCAATGAGATCACTTGTAATCACTTGCAGTCACTTGACAAATTGAGTTGCTGATAATCCAGCTCAGTGCAGAGGTTGCATAGCAACTCTCCCACATTATCCCTACAAAATGGCTTTAGGATATAAAACTGTTTGAACAAGCCATAGTACAACGTTATGATGGTAGTTGAGTGTGATGAACCAGCTACGCTAGACATCAGTCGAACAATAACAACTAATCTGAAAGTCACTGTTTCCTGAAAAGCTAGCTTTTAGCTTCACATGTGCAGCAAATTTTGGACCGCAAAACACTTAAACATTGATGACACAGGAACTGCAAGGTACATGTTGACAAAAATTTTAAATACGTACATGTATATTAGAAGATTTTGCCATTTTTATATGCAATGTTGTCATGTAAAAAAGGATAAATTCTTTCAACAAAAAAAATCAAATTGTAAGCAGTAGTACTCAAATAATACTATATACTAGCCATGGCCTACACTGCATGTGTATATTGAGCAAGTGGCATGTGCATATAGGCTAAAAGTATATAATGTTTATTATTTTATTGCGTACATTTGTACTTTATCAAAGATAATGAAGGGGCTACACGTACATGTATCTGTTTACATGTATTATAATCTAAATCAGGCGCCATACTTTCGATTTTGCTTTTGAAAATCACCAATCAATAATCTAGGCTAACTAGGGTCATACGCAAGGTCATCGTACTAGTGGCCTCTGTAAGCTTGTAAGCTATTTACATCAAGTATGTTAGATTACACGCCACAACCCTGCTGCTACTCTTTTTTAACTCCGTAATTATAACTGGTTTCAAAATACATGGACATGTATTAATTTTATGCATTGTAATAATCTAGTTTCTAAATCTATTATGTCTTCGCCAGTCGTCAGTCAAGGAATGCAACTAACCCTTAGAGCTTTAATCAACAGTTTGTTTAATCAACATTTATTAATCAACATACTGAATTACATTATTCTAATTTTATCTGAGGGAACCATTTATATTCAGTTGGGTTATGGTCTAATCCAGAATAAAAATTAGCATAAGAATGTGTCTAATAAATGCCGCATTATTCTACCGCAAAGTTATAAATTCTGCTTAAATATGCGAGTGCAAAATGATTAAAGAGACAGGTTAGTATCATATAAAACTATAGCTATAGAGGTAAACTTAGTTGGTAGGGAAACCATAAAGGTTAAACGGAATTAATAAATCATAAATACAGCACTTGGTGTTTGTCAACCGGATTGCAAGTTTAGATTTGGTATAACTTATTAACTACAGCCCATCTTATGCTTTGATGTCTATCTGACCTCAAAGTTAATAAATATAACTTTGGTTATAGACCTATGTGAAGTATTCGGGATCTGAGATCAAAGGGATTCAAAGTGGGAAATTTTAGAGTATGAGTTGTTAAATGATGCAATATATTATGTGGGTTCAAAGCTGGAATTTGTGCTCTAATATACTGTCAGTGACTGAAGTAGCTTTTGGATTGAAGGGTACTTTCACCTAAATAAATATTAAGTTGCCTCCACCTAGCTAACACATAACTTATGTGCTATTGCTATGATTGCTATCCTCTGTGATGAATGTTCTGTCTTTTTCATGCTAGAGAAGTACATACACATGTAGCTGTATAATAACATCTCAAATTATTACAAAAATACAATTATAATATTTTTACTGTAAAATTGCCCAAATTGTCATCACAATTTTTGAGATATTTTCTACCACTCTATAGTTTTATATTACTTATTACAAAATTAAATGTAAGTAAAACATCGATCAACAATTTAATTTACATTTACATTTACATTTACATGTACATGTACATGTAAGTGCATATTATGGGCTAAAGTCCTGTGATTTTACTGTATTAGTTAGCAAGTGATGTCATCAGATGAAAATAGACACATGTTCAACCACTTGTGTTTATAGAACTATCAAGGAGGCCATTTTCATTCACTACAGTAGTGTATAATTTTATAAAACCACAGTAAATTTACAATAGCATAATATAATACATATTATGTACATTTAGGTTACACATAATATGTGTACATAAAGTGGCTAAGTATAGTCTTGATAAAAAATGAGCTATTAAATAATCAAGTCAACTGATTGATAAATGAAATTGTATCGAAACATTATTTTGATATTATTACATAGTTTTACACAGTCGTAATAGTAAAATTAAATGCCTATTATCGCTGTTGTTCAGGTGACCTATAACTTGCAAAAATGTTGATCAACATTAATCCTGATCACTGAGTTTCCTATTGGTACAATTCAATGTTAATGTTAATCTCTTGCCTGTAACCTATTACTGAATCATTCCGCATTAAAATGAAATCAAAGCAACAGCTAATAATGATGGAGGGAAGATGACATTCTCATTGAATTAATCCCTTATTTTGGCTAAGTGTCTATGGATGATTTTATCAGAAGTGTAAAAGGAATTTATAAACTCCTGGCTAGAAATTAGCAAAACTGTAGATAAGGGAGTGGCAGTCTAGTGGTTTGAGCACTGGATAGGTGAATAATAAGTTCTATAATAGTACTAGAGGAAGAGTAGCAACTTTATCTTCTAAGTGACAATAGTGTTTAGAGAATGGGCAATGAGCTGAGAGATCACTGCTCACTGTGCATTGTATGTAACACTCATGTATTACTAGCATGAGAGATCAATGTTTTTTGTGTATATAATGTATCATTTACCACTCAATATAGGATAGTAGGTAGAAAAGTCAAACCAGCTAATGGCAGTTCGGTGGCTATCCTACTGTGGCTTTTTGGGATAGCGTGTGCCTGGATTGCTTCAATTAGTGTCTTTGTGACCAACTTTCAGGCACAGACCAACTTTCGCAAGAACCTTCTGGCCTACTTTTGTCACAAGGTCGCAAACTCACTGGCCGACCTATTCTATATTGTCTAGTGGATCTACTTTTAGGGCACCTGTTCTTCATGGTCGGGATGTGCCTTATCTATATTCATACATATAATTATAGTACTGTGTAGATGTCCAAATGTAACACTAAATCTACGTAAATTTTACATGCTGATCTATGGCTTAGTCAACAACGCAAGCAAACAGAGGTCAGTGATGTAGACCATTCCTGGGTTAACAATATTTATGATACATCAAAATTATATTAATTTTGTACATCAAAATTATATTAATTTTGAACTGTTCAAGTTGACAGTTGGACAAAGTTAATTACTGGTCGAAATTTATACAGTTTAAATGTATGTGAGAATGGATACACATTACAATGCAGCTGGTAGATGTGTATATACTTGCACTTATTTGTGTCGGCAAATATTTCACCTGACATGAACTTCATTCACAATCAAATAATTGCAATAATAGTATAATATATATCGGACACTTATCTATTTTGCATTCAGGCCATCTCTAATGTATTCAATTTTGTAACAATTATCACAAAGCTGATATGTTTGGAGATTAATATCATCTGAATGCAGAGTAAATTGTGAGTTTAGTGTTTGTTAATATAGACTTACATGTAAATGTAAGTGAATGAAGTATTGCTTGTTCCCAAACCATGCACATGACTTTCTATAGGTTCACCAGCATATCTAGTAATCTAAAGTCTTTTAGATGGGATATTAACCAGCCTACATGTAGATAGATCCCACATATCTCTAGTAGAATGCATGTCTTTCCACCCAACTGAGTGATTGCAGCTCAATGAATAATAACCTGGTACGAATCGCAATCACTATGATTAATAGGCACTTATCACATTGCAATCCCCAAAGGATTCTGTCCCATTCTTTTCTGCCTACTCCCTCCACACCTTTTGTTATATACTGGCAGACTGAGCCTGTTGGCACATAATTCAGAACAGAGAACTTCTATATACAAAAATATAGAAAAAATCTTAACCCATTATGTCTAACCCATCATGTCTAAAGTATCTTATGTAATGTTTCCACCTGTTACACTGTATGACAATTAGCCAAATGTAGTCTTAAACACATTTCTATGTTCATAATTTACATACTGTTTGCTGGCCTTGACCCATAAATCCAACAAAAAATTTTATTCGTGTGGGTAGTCAACCCAATAATTTTTTGCCTCTACATCTCTGATCCGTATAACTAGTGACCAATTTTATCAGCAGACTTTGGGGGATTAAAGTTGTGAAGATGTTAAGTATCCATTTACCTTATTTTATTACAGAATTTATTGGTAAGGGCACTCACCACAAACCTGGTGGTAATCCAGTGGAAATGACTGACCTAATGAACAAGATAAACACATTACTTCTAGGATTAGCTCAAACCTGACTTAACTCTACCTGTAGTTGATTATCTGTCTGTCTAGCATACTAGGTACCATCATCATACATGCATGTACATGTATATCATAACTGTTGAATGTAGTCCAATGCGCTATATCTACATGCACTTGTTAACTTATAATATGAACATGCCCCTATTAGGCACTGTGCAGCTACCAGTTTACTAATAGTCCAAGTGGTAGGGCTGCAACTACATTGTACTTATAAGAGACTTCCACATGGGAAAACTTGGCTGCATGCTAGAAATATTATACTATTGGCAGAAATTAAAGCTGCATTCCTTTAACCCAAAATCCGTTTGTGCTAAAGCATAGAAACAACGCAGAATCTTCAATAAGAAATGTGAACCACTGTGACAAAGGCAGCGAATTAAACTTTAGTGATGTAAAAAAAGCTAACAGAGAACCTAGCAGATGTCATGCCATGATTAACATACATGTACATGTATACCACATGTAATTGTTATAGTTATATTACACATGGACCTAATATATACCCAAAAACGATTCGATTAGATGTCCAGCTTTGTGTACATGAAGATGTTTTGAATAAACCCTGACTTGAACATGCGCGTGTCTTACCATAGAATGCATCATTTATCCGTCTGCTGTTGGACAGAGAAATTCCCCACCGCTTAGCTCTTTGAGCGAACGACGGCGGCTCAACAGCCAAATCCTTGTCGTCTGAAAGCTGTTTCCGATAAGCTTGATAGTCAATATCTTTGTCATATATAAGCTCCATTTCGGGTGGTATCTTAAACACCCGTCCCATTCACCAGTTACGGTTATGTTAGATCTAAGGTATATATTATTCCAGTGATTGCAGCGGATTTTATTCTCTGCTGTGCAGTTTCTCCTTGTAGCAAGCAGCGACCATATGCACTGACTATGGCCGTCAATAAGTTAGGATCCTCGATCTGTCTGCTGAAATGCTGGTAGACGTTGACACTGACACTTTAATAGCCTGAGTTTAATATAAATACTCTGCTCTGTGTGATTTTCGGTAGAGTTCAGTCTATAACAGGTAAATAAGTTCGTAGCTCCCAGACTAGTTGACAAAAATAGCTTTTTGCAGATGAGATGCTCTCGTCCATCAGCAGACGAGCTGGATATGCTACCCTCTCGCAATATGCAAATCTTGATATCAAATACCTTTAGCTGAGCAATTGGAGAGATAGGTAGATACAAGTGGTTACTAGTTCTAAACTGCACAAATAAACTTACTCCTACATGCACTGAACAGTGATGCCACAAGAATACGATATTAATACTCTAAGATTCTACTATCCAAAGATAATATTCTTGTTTAAATGCCACTCACCTTTCTAATTTATATATAGTATATGTATTTATATTCACGGAATGTTATTAATATTCAATAGAAACTCAGCTATTAGACCCTTATCTCTGCTCTCAACTATCTAATTCGCGTGCACAGGTGCTTGTAAGTACTTTATGACAAGGTGCTCACTATCAATGACATTATAAGAATCCTTAGAGGCCAAGTCACAGTAGGCAGGGTATTAAAGTGCTTTACTGTAACTATTTTCCAACATAGATTGCATTAGCCAATCACAAGCCATGCAAATCACTATTCATTACAGTCAGTTTGATCAACCTTCCCTCAACCACTTAACTTAAGAAACACAACGTGAGGGCAATTAGTGACACACATCCGAGCAGCGTGTTGTCAAAATCTCTTAGGTAACTTTGAAATATGAAAAAGTTCACCCAGCTTTACAATCTACATTGTGCAAGTAGGAATAGTAGTGGTAGAAAATTAATGTACGTGTATGTTGTATGTAAACGAAACAAATACCATACACCGACAACGTTCAACCCAGCTCTGTATGTTTTTCGAGGTAGCTCAGGTGAGAATCAATTAAAATATCAAACTGTGGCTGTTGACTGAACATATACATGTATGAACAGATATGAAGTTGATTGTATAAGTAATACAGAAATTCAAAATATTACCTCCCAGCAACGAAAGTTAAAATTCTAGAAACTGTGATTATAACCACTAATGGTAACATCCCTGGGTGCAGTTTGTTGTGGTGACCCATAAAACTTGAACACTCTGGAAATCGTCTGTGTGTTTATCACACCAGGAGAGTGCAGTTTCTTTGGGGTCAAAGACTTGTAAGCTGTCAAGGGGCAGCTATAGTAACTATGAAGTAAAGATTTCAGAAAGCAATAGCATCCAGCCGAGGGAAGACCTACTACGTGACTTTAGTTACCTTAAAAGTTAGAGAAGCAATAACATCAATTACAAGATGTCAAACGTAGAGGTGCATTCTTAATCTCAGAGTGTTCCCAAAGCAGGAGCGACACTGAACCTGAAGGTCAAGGAGAGTTGAGATATGACAGATCACGAGAACTACAAGAAGGCCAGGTGGTAAAATATATTGGCTCCACTAGATCAAGAGCATTCAACCAAGCTGACAACACTACACTGCTTCTTGGTGATGGCAAGGATTTTCCTTGACACATTCCACAAGCACATGTATTTTATTTCATATGATCCATGGGACCAGTTGAATCTCTATTCCGAGACACGTCTCTGCTAGTACATGTATTTCACAACACTTGACCAAAGATATTTTCTTGATTTATGCATGATTTACAGCTGTGGGAAAAGAGGTTTCGGGTAATTAATTACTTAGTAACATAAATATAAATATAACATAGGTATGTGTGCAGGCGTAATATCAACCTATGAATCTTCCCGAGTGGTGATTGGTCAATGATTAATGGTCTTAGATGAACCTTTGAATCACCATTAAAAAAGGTCCTGTGGTCAACTAGCGAGTTAAGGAGATATACATGCAAATCAAAGGGTGGGCCAAGCAAATGGTAGCCGAGCCCTTAGAATAATATTTCAGTGTGTGATAACATCATAGATTAACCAAAAGCCTAGTAACTAGGGTAAGGGGTGAGGTAGGGTAGACAATCAGTAGCATTCTCCAAAACGTATTACTTTGAATTTTAACAAGTTTGATGCAACGATTAATTTAGGTTCCTGCATCAAATTTAACTGCTTGCAATCTGTAGCTCAATGTAAATATATATATGTGTTCTAATTGAACGGGACACTACTATATACCTACATGTACCACCCTATTGCCCACTCATCATCTAGGATCTTAGGCTTAAGAAAGGTTCAGATAACGCATAGCTAAGCTTAGTTGGTATAAATCCAGGAGTTCACCTTAAAAAAGTTGAAAACTGTACACCCAATATTAATCGCCATCAAACTTGGTAAAGGGCATTTATATAATATTGCTATTAATATTTCACTTCAACTGGTTTTCAAAATATATTCCTAAAGATATAAATAGTTATTTTTGAGCTTGAAGTATGTGTAGTTTAATTCCAGATGGTGAACTATGCAACCAGGCTTACACTATGTTACATATAACTCATCCTAACTATTGACTCTAATATAGTAAGCACTTGGCGGCAATTGACTAGTGAGTTGTAGAATGATTAATGATGCAATAAATAGAGTGCCAGCAGATACTTGAAGCATGTATAACATAAATGGTAGAAATTATAAGCATAGGTGGTATATGTTTGAAGTACAAGTATTCCATAATTCATTCTTCAGCTGATGCTGGTACATTACACGCATCATGCACAAACGTACATGTATCTGCGACAGCTGCCATTGTACTAGACTCTAGAGGCAAATAGTAATTTCTTTTATATGCAATAACTATCATTACTGAAAAATAGTTACCTAACATCCAATGTATGGTTTACCTTTACCTCCAAGTTTATTAATAAACGTCTCTATTGGTTTTGGCCTTGACTAACTGCTGTATTAGATACACTTTGACAGCTGGTGAGAGGTGATGTTGACACCAAGGAATAATTAAGTTGAGAGTGTAACAGATACTGCCAAACACTGATAATTATATTTATAGCTTTCACTATACCAACCCCATTGGACCTAGTACATGTTTAAATAGTTAGTTGATGTGTTAGTAGAGCAGTGTGTGTAATTTAAAGTCATTAAAAGGAAGCTTTTACACTCCAAACTCTTGTTTTAGTCCATTAGTAGTACAGTAGTACTCTACAGCCTATACAGCTTAGATGCTGATGCGAACCGAATTAAATTGTATGACAGTTACTGGTGTATAATATTTGAAAGTATATTACATGTAGGTGATGCAGATTATAAATTTTTCATAAACTAATTTGAGATCTTGCCAAATCCAAGTGCAAGCAGATGCCCTTTAGCAAACACATACATTACAACAATAATTTATTATTATAACTACAATATTGAACTTTTCGAATAATTTTGCTCAACAGTTATTAATACATATTGTATATCATTAAAGGTACTCATGTTCAGCAGCCAGATATAAGTCATATCAGTGTGTCCTAGTCTAGCTGTATGCTATACTGCAAGTCAAAAATAACAAAATGTGTACATCCATGTATAGGGTTAGAGTCAAAAAGGTAGACGGGGGTGGTAATCTGTAATATCTAAAGTGTATAAAAGTACAAAATATGAAGGTTGGAGTGTGCAGTCGCTCTCAGGAACCCTAGAACAGCTGCTACACGACAGGCAGGTCAGTGGCCCAGTGGCATCAGTGTGGTATACCATACGCATGACAGAAATATGAAAAAAATTTTTAATTAATCAAATGCAAATGTTGTCTTCTATATAAATACACCCATATATATTATACCCCTATATAATAATATTGTCATACATTCATGTACTTTTGTTTAAATCATGAATTAGAAGTATGTGTACATGTCTGTGTGCATGTGCACTGCATTCTCTGCAAAAATCAAATAATGCAACTTAAATCTGCATATATCACGCTATAACACATACATGTAAAGTGAAAAATTGGTTTTGACTATATGCACATCTAAATCATTTGCATTAAATCAGAAGGAATGGAATACCTTCTTCAAATTAGACATCTGCAAGGGTAAATGTAAATGCATGTATAATTATTACACATGTATTTACATAAATCCTCTGATGGTGATGCACGGACGAGCATTGAAATATTAGGAAATAAATCAAAATAAAATTGTGTCTTGCATTACTACATGTACATGTATTTATAATAAAAATGCTAGCCCACACTAACATTTTTCAAAAACAACTTTTCATTGCATAGAAATACTGCAAGTATCAGGAGCTAATACAGGCATTAGAACCCTTTCAAATAAACAAATATAACTAGCTGCACGACTTACTGTATATACAGTGAAACTTGCTTAATTCAAACTCCAAGGGACCACCATAATAAGTTTGAATTAGGCCTGAGTTTGAATTGTAAGATCACTTCATTTAACTGAAATCATTATTTAGTGCTCAGCAGGGACCGAGGCTAATAGTTTGAACTAACCAAGTTTTTGAATTATCCGAGGCTGACTTGAGAGTTCTACTGCAATTTGAATCTTTGAGACTATCGCAGCAATAAAACCTCTAATGCCTCAAAATGAATATATGCTAATGAGCAGAGCTCATCATTGTATTATATAAGTTAAATATGTTTTCATACTTAGAATTTAACCCACGATGATTTGACATGTGTACCACAAAGTAATGTATCTATAACTTTCTGCTTCCTAAGGAAGAGTCCTTGCATAGTAGACATTGATTAATCAAGTACATGTACATGTACATGTACATAAATTATAAAATCGTGTCTTCACCTAATGATTGATGTTCACGATGAAATTACAGCTTGAGGAATAAATGAAGTTAAAGCGGTAATCAAAGTCACTTCCTGCTGACATATTTCCAAGCTATTTTGGAGGAGTTTCCTATAGTTTATATATTATCTGCGTGTGAAGATACTACATGTACATGTACATGACTAATTACAGAAAATAAGGCACTTTAATGTACATGTACATGTAGATAGAAATTCATTTGGCCTTAAACTGTACGATGTTCCTGTGTCTACATGTATAGCTATGACTCAAATTTTTTAACTTCCACTGACATGCTACAATATAATTCTACTATAGTGTAACTATGTAATTAGTAGGAACATTAATTAAACATCCATGACAATAGTTTAGACAATAAGAATGTAGTAGGAGAAGCAATGATTCATGAGCAACAACTTTGAGTAATGAAGGGGCTGGGTTATCTGGGAGGACGCAAGTTTAAAACACACCAATGACTAGAGAGGTTTAGACCTCATACATGTATTTCTACTAATACTTAACGTTATCGATAGCATAGTACGAGTATATTGCGATATCATACAATGGGAGATGTTATGCATACTACACTGCATCATGCCATACTAAATAGGGCACCCCAAGCTTTGCTGTATGCCTATATCCTACTACAGAATGCTTAATATGAATCGAAGTTATCTTCTCTGTCCCTTGGGGGAAGACAACTCCAAGTCATGATTAGCACTGAGGTTCAACAGAGCAACTTTGTTGCTCGTTGGTATGACTTTATAAACAGTCAGTATGGCCTAGTGGTTAAGGTGCTTGTCTCTCGTCCAGACAGCCTGGGTTCGATTTCCCCGGCAGTGATAGGCTGTTCAGTCTTAGGGTGACCACTCAGTCCCTGCGAATCAGGACTTAAAAATGGAGGTCCCTTGTGTGTACTTAATCTGCATGCAGGATAAATATCCACCTCTGCCCTCTTTGATACAAGAGCAGCCACATCACGGCGGGCAGGTAAAAAACGGCAGCACCAGTACTGTCTGTTCCAGCCTTGTAGCAGTGCTTCACGCTGGGTTAATAACAGGAAGTGACTGAAGAGTGGTGGTGAGAACTTGGTAAGCTCACACACCACTATAAAATAAAATGCACCTAGCTGTAGTATAAAATACCACTGACATACTCAGAATTGAGGGCGTGCCATTATCTATCTATAAACAATGCATAGCACCAGTCCACCAGTGGCCTCGATTTAAATATTCAGCCTATAACTATCACTAAAAATGTCTAATAAATTACATGCATATAATTGGAGTCATTCTATTTAATCTCCACTGTGCAACTATATGCCGGAGACTGAAAAGGCCAACATGTTGGTCTTCGCATAGCCAAAAAACCGTCTGCTGATTTGCTATAGAATGAGGCTCCATTTGGCCAAAAAACCACAGTCAGCCTCTCAGTCAGCCTCTCAGTCAGCCTCTCAGTCAGCCTCTCAGTCAGCCTCTCAGTCAGCCTCTCAGTCAGCCTCTCAGTCAGCCTCTCAGTCAGCCTCTCAGTCAGCCTCTCAGTCAGCCTCTCAGTCAGCCTCTCATGTAGTCAAAGCTTTAACACTAGTAAATTATTATAGTACACAAAGCTGCTTATCAATAAGCTACAATATACTTGAGTTTACAACATCTAACATGAGCACTATGTGTAAATGTATTATAACATACTAATTTGTTATACATTAGGTTACTCATTTACAAGGTAGACCAACTACACTGTATACACATTAAGGCAAATGGAAAATCATAATAAACAACATACAACAATATAAAACAAAAATTATATACACTGTACAGGGTAAACACACTCGATATATTACACATACATGTATGCTTCAGTATAATCATAATACACATTCAAGTACTTACCAAACGGATAGGGCTCCAAGTACCTGTTACAGTCTGTCAGAAAATGAAATGCTCACCTATTAAACTGCACTTCACCCAAACCAACTGTCACGCTAATATACAGTATATATATGTATATATCTATTCGTACTATGGAATAGCCTGGGTTCCCTAGCTAAACCTGACAATAATTATATTATTAATTTCCTGCCGCTGACTAAAATTGTAGGTGTAACAATGTGACGAACATTGTAATGTATATAATTGTAACACACTCTTGTCTATACCTCGTCAGTAGATAAGACACGCTAATAAATAACATGTATCATATACCTACATGTAGCCTATGTGTATAACACTGTAAACTTAAACAGTTCCTCATGGCATTGGTGGGGTGGGGGTGGGGAGGGGAGAGGAAGGGCAATGAGTATCCCAAAATTGTTCACTCAAAATTATTGATGAGTCAACTACTGGAGTTGCCTTATTTTCACTTCAACAAGCACTGCAAGCTGACCTCCACGTATCAAAGTGAGACAAGGTAGTAATCAACGGCCAATAGCAATAGATATTATATAGGTCACTGTTTCAGTTTGTAAACCAACAATCACACAAGTTAATAATAACACTAAAGTACTAATATATTTTTGATGCTGCTAAAGAATGATGCTTGCAAAAAGTTCAAAGTTAGACAACTCCAAGCTGGTAACATTTTAGCAACTTACGGTTATAATATATGAGTGAATAGATTTCAGAGCAAGGCCATATGTAGTCATGTAAATGCAAATGCATATATATTTTACGCAGATATTTGAATGGGTATGTATTAGAGTGTCAGCCACCCAACTCTGATGCTGCCGATTATTTATATCGTGATATTATTATAGGTATGTTTCATTGATGTCTCACCTCTGTATCGGTATTTAGCTCTTTGATGATTTTGTAGATATCTGGGCCTATGATGTCTAGAGATGCCATACTGATCAGACTTTGACTTCCTCATTCTATGCCCGGAATGGTCCGTGCTACCATAGTTGCGGTTGCTATAGGAACGGTTGCTATAGTATTTGTGGTAGTCCTCCATATTCTTCTCTAGTTTTACTTTGAACATTAAATGTAGATGCTGAAATTACAAGTAACAGTATAATAGGTACAGACGTAAAAGCCAATTATAAATGGAAGAGAAGATGCTCCGGCCTGGAATAACCTGTGGTAAATCTGTTAAACGTTTCCTATCTGATATCAGATTGAAAGTTTTTCTAGAGATTCAACTAGAAGAGTGTTGCAAATTATTTGGAAATTTGTAAAACGATCCAATATTTATGTATGAAAAACCCATGTATAGCAAGGTGGCTATAGAGGAGTGTCTTGTGTGCAGTTGGTTCGGTACACAGGTACTGCTCACTGGGAGACCGAGCTGGTGTATTGGTTAATGAGTTCTGTCCAGTTTGCCAGGCGATGGGTTGTTTTCACAGATGTGGAACCAAGTCCATGGCTGCTCATAAATGAGTATCCTTGCAAGAGAAGTGTTAAACATGAAACAAAAATATTTTTTTTGAATCATCAGAAAGCCATAATTTCAAGTCACGTATTCCACTGATACTTCAGCCAGAAGCAAATTCAAATGTGGATTAATAAAAAATTGAATTTGCTTCTGACTGGACTTCATCCATACACGTAGTTGCATGTAGGAGATGTTAGTAAAAGTTGAGTAACTCTACACTCTACATGAATATCTACGTATATTATTATTATGTTACTGGTTACAGAGTACTTGCATCATTTGTCAACCTGATAAGGATGATGTTTGGATTTCCTTGTGACAACTATCCAAAGATGTCCCCATTTCTAAGAATGGTGCTTATACTCGCATGTTATACACATACTGCAATATCTAGTCAATAATGTCACAGTCGCAATCATTGCAAAGTAACAGTCAAGTAGGGAGTGACATTTGCAGATATCGTTTGAACTATGCTGATATCTAGTCCGCCGTGCCGACAGCAGTAGCACCAGAGGTCATGTCGTCTGCAAACAGGTAACCTACACTCTTAGTATGTAGATAATACTCATTGTATTACAGCAGAATAATAATTTTCAATAACTTGTACATTAGGTTTTTATACATTGTAATTTATTTGCTCTGGATAAATCTACTACAGTTTATAGTAGTGTTATGTAGTATGTGTAAGATTTTAGCAGATATGTTCAGAGGAATTGTCTTCTCTCTATTTACTTTTTCATTGGTTTCCTTATACAATGTAAATATTATCAGTACGTGTTCTAAGTTTGTTTATGCGGGAGTATACGGTGTGCACCCACCTCAATTTTGGTGGTTATACAGCTAGCAGGCGTGTACCCTCATTTTAATAGCTAGTTTTTCCCATGCAGTCACTGTCTGGACCTGATAGTGTAGTGGTAGAGTGCTTGATTGTCATTCACAGGGACAGCAATTCAAACGTTACTAGAGCATGATTTTTTTCATTTTAGTAATTCACTAATTTCTTAGCTATTATAAGATTAGGTGGATAGCTATACAATACTAATCTGTAAGGTTGCAGGCACCGTGTACCCACCTCATTTATTCCGCACATTATTCTGCATATTATAATAATTATATTGCAACATGCATGTTTCCAATGGATAGCATGCACTTTATATAGTGCAAGGCGAGTAGAGGAAACGAAATTAATTAAATAAATTTCCTCTAGATGTTAAACAATGTAGTAGATCAGTGTTAAAGTGAACACATATGTGGAGTTGTCCACCACCGGAAGATAATATATTAATGAAATAGAATATGACAGATTCACCTGAAAGCAAAATGCATAATAATAATAATTATAATAATTACAAAAAATTTCTGCGGTGCTTCATCAAGAGAATGTCAATATGTAAAATCTGAAAATTGTAAATATATCAACAGCTGCATGTACAGTACATGTAGTAGAGTTTTTATTTTGGCATCAACGCAGCCTGATGTACATAGTGAAGGCCAATAGATGCAATCACTGCTATATTTGAGAGGTGTGTTGTAAATTAGAACCCCAATACATACAATGTATCTGAGTGAGCTATTATGGTTGCTTGGTTGGCCCAAAAGAGGTGTTCATGGCAACAAAAGGGGCAACTCTTAATTAGGAACAAAATTGGTTATAATTCCCATAATTGCTTATGAATATTAACGTATAACTGATCATACACATGATTCTAGCTGTCAGATAAAAGTTCAATAATATTGTCTTTCACCATTTCCCCGATCCTAGGCCAAGAGTTACCTTGTACAGAATTAACAAGTTACAACCACCATTACAATAATAATATTGTGTCGCTAATGATATTATATTACATTGTATATATTGTACTTTATACAATCATGTATCCGCAGGCATTGCATGTCATATAACATACATGTACATGTATTCTATATCATGCAGTATGTGCATATATACAATATGTAAGTACTTACCTTTTGATAGTAAGTGGCTCAGTGATCTACAGCGCTATACATACATGTAAGTAGTGTCTCCTGTGCACTGTATGTAATTGGTATCAATGTACGGGTATATCACATTCTGTTAGACTCCAACTAGTGCAGGTGTCACTAACTGCCCTCGGTAATGTGATGGTTTACGTACGTATAACAGACACTTCTAGTCCATAGGATAATGTCAATGTAGCCTAGGTTCCTGAATTATTCAGCGAACTGTGTGTGTGGGGAATGTGATCATGACCACGTACTATATCAACATGTCGTATTGATTTACATCAACAGTTATTGCAAACATATTACATTTGCTTGGCATGTAATGCCATGGAGCCAGCATAATTGAGCTCTTAGTACAAAAATAAAAAAAGTTATACAGCATGACCTGATAAGTATTGATCATTCTTCTGAATCACTGTGCAAAAACATTTTTATTTTGATGGAGTTTAGTCCAGTATTCAGCTAGCATAGTCAGTTAAAAATGTGATGTAGCAAATAGAACCACTCTAAATTTGAGATTTATATTTTCAGTGGTATTCAAACAACCGGAGATCATACATTGTTAACGTCATTAGAAATAAGGTATAATTCTGCTAACTGAAAATATAGTAATATCCGTGGTGTCAAACACCATTCTTTAACGTGGCTGCCCAATAGCAGAGCTAATCAAGGGGCCTCCACGGCTCCTAGAGCTGGATATTATTATAGTTCGATATGGCATGAAGGGAAAAACTTCTTCGGGATGTAAACCTCCAAGTCGTTGGTGGGACTCGAACCCACGTCCTTGCAGATAACTTGCGTCATTACTGCAAGACCAGAGTGACTAGCGCTAGACCACTCAGCCACCAACACCTGTAGTAGCACTTACATGTACATTGCAATAAGTTATTATAGTGTAAATGTACTACTATAGAGCAGAAAGTGAAGTAGTGTAATTAATAATATACCATTTGTGCATTTGCTGTTAGAGGCGGAACAAATGGTATGCTGGAATACAGCAGGTAAAGAATGTAGTCAGGTACAGCTTCAAAAATCTTTTCACTGCGCTGGATTTAAGATAACTGCATTACTTTATAGACACGTGATGTGCTTCTGAAACTAGTGGGTTGGCCCTATAGTCTATCTGGCCTAACCATACCAATATCATTGTAAAACTGGCCTGTCTGGATAGGGCTTTGTGCTTGCATGACTGTTACATGGAATACGGAAAGTTAGTTGTCAATGTAGATGTATGTAATCTGTGATAATGTGTTATACATGTACATGGATACATGCTATATATTAGATTAGAAACCGACATTACTAGTGGTAAAGATGTGAGCGTGACGTGGGAATAAAATGGCGTGAGAGAAAAAGAAGACAACTCCAACTAGGGTTACTAAAGTTAGAAATCAAACTCTTGTTTTCCCGAAATCCCAATCAAGAGCTTTATCTCCGTCTACCTCCTCCCTAGTGTTGTAGGTGATCTAACGTTAGTTGGAGTTGTCTTCACGCTCGCACATCATATTTATCTCTCACGTCACGCTGATGTCTTTTACCACTACCCCATCTACAATGTCTATGCACATACATTGTACACACATTATCATAAACAATGGTGTGCACTGCAGGATCAGCCCTGTAATTCAGTGCAAGTGTTATACGTGTACATGCACATTGGAGATCATAGTAATAACTTCTTACACAGTAGTTATTACAACAGTGGAGTAGTTTTATAAGCACATTATTCTGACCAGTGAACACCTAAAAGTTTGTAGAAGCCTGCATACCAAGTAAATTGAGAAACACATCTAAACTATTAATATTGTCAGTAACATGATGATGTCATACTCATTTTAATGTAGGACTAGCTTTGAATAAACACTCATTACTGCAAGGAGTATTAGATTGCATTCCTATTAAGACTTGAAGTGGTTTTCAAGAAAATATAAATCATTAATGTCTGTCTAGTATCTAGTACTAGCAATGTAAGCCCCACTCCACTGTATTACTATATTCTCCTTAGCCCACAGAATATTTATCTAAATGCAGCAAAGCAAGTAATGTAATACCAGTGATTATTTTGTTGCATATCAAATCAATTTAGTTGTAGTAAACAGTTTCCATGCATAGACTTACTAATAGGCACAGTATACCTTGTAGTATCGACAAGGATGGAGACAATTCTATAAATCAAGTATAACAGATGCAGAGTAAAGAAAATAGGTATTATTATGTACATGTTTGTTGCCAATCATAAACTACAGAATGTTGAATAGGAGAGTAGTGATAACACTACATGTACTGCATACTGTACATATTATAATATAGCTGAATATGGAAATCCATACAAGTCATATTCATGAAAAGAGCAGATAACCCCTAATTGCAAGAATACTATGAGCAGTGTATTGTCACACATCAATTGAGACAAGGAGAGAGGAAAACTCAAACACAATAAATCAAAGATACAAGAGTTGTCTACCCTTTATAATAAAAACCTACCAGCGGGTAGAATTTGGTCATTCATGTATACTTATGTTATAGCAAATCATAGTTGACCATGAAGCCACTATCCTACATCAATCAGGTTTAACCACGTCTTCAATATTATAATTTTTGTTATTACGTATAGAGACCCTGGGTGGTACAAGTTAGTGTTAGTTAGTAAATTATTATACTGATGGATTTTATAACAGAACTTTATTAACACATAAATATATAGATCCACCATACAGCAATTATGACAAGCTATTACTATGATAGTAAATAGACATGCACCTATATCACATTCAGTACATATACATAATGTACCTATGCCACATACATGTACATCTACAAGTATTTGTACCACATAAGTGTACAATTATATCACATGTACATGTACATTATATACTGCATACTTATTTTATATTGAGTATAGGAGGAACACAGAGGAGGTATAATAAAATTGTTACATAAAAACTAAATACAATGTTGTGGAAGTTGAAAGACATTGGGCATTATAATATCATACTATATGATTATATGATAGAGTAACTAGTAATATTACAATATCATGTAGATGTATGTATAGAGTAAGTATGAACATGATAGTTTGAGGACCAGGCCGACAATCCACAAGTGCATCAATGATTACACAGACTCTGGATTGGTGGAAATGGTTCTTAGGCTAATTACTATGAACAGCAGGAAATAGTAGCAATAAGATAACTTTAAATGCTTATAATCTGAAAATGATACCTCCAGCGCATAGGCATTGTAATATCCGGAGTTATCCTTTCTTGGAGTCAGGAGAGAACGACTTTGAACTACCCTAGTACATTGTAACTGACTAGACTGATACATCGGTACAGCAGGCTGTGTATAACACTAGGTTCTCAGACTACCTATGAGGTAATAAAAGGTTAATATCAGGTACCACATATGAATTATAATAACAATACAGAGATAACCACAACTTGTAATTAACCTAACAGGAATGCTAACATAGTATAATCCTTAGCATTAGGCTAGGTGAAGGCAGGTTATTAGCTTGAACCAAGGAGAATACCTCTGGTAACTGGGAACCAAGGCTAACGCAGGATGAGGATCAATGTGGAGATAAATCCTATGACGATGAGAGGAACATTATCTAGCTTGTAGTCATCTGGGATGGGTACTTCTGGGATATAGTCTGACATATATCTGGAGGCAAGGATGATGTAGTGGCCTAGATAGAAGCTGCATATCACCACCTACAATATACATCCGTACTATCACTATCTACATCCGTGCTATCACTATCACTACCTACAATATACATCCATACTATCACTACCTACAATATACATCCGTACTATCACTACCTACAATATACATCCGTACTATCACTACCTACAATATACATCCGTACTATCACTACCTACAATATACATCCGTACTATCACTACCTACAATATACATCTGTACTATCACTATCTACAATATACATCCGTGCTATCACTACCTACAATATACATCTGTACTATCACTACCTACAATATACACCCGTACTATCACTATCACTACCTACAACATACACCCGTACTATCACTACCTACAATATACATTCGTACTATCACTACCTACAATATACACCCGTACTATTACTATCACTACCTACAACATACACCCGTACTATCACTACCTACAATATACATCCGTACTATCACTACCTACAATATACATCCGCACTATCACTATCACTACCTACAATATACATCCGTACTATCACCATCACCACCTATGATCTTGTAGCAACACGGTGAGTAAAGTGTATAATTCCTGGATTCGGAATTTCTAATAGAGCATTTTAAAAAGGGTATTACATTGTAATTCAATTTGAAGATTAAAATATACCTGCCATCTCATTCATGAGAGAGGGGGTAGCTACTGCAGGACGTATATACTTGTGTTAACACCAGAAATATAGCCCCACATTTCCCCAAGTTTCGGAACAATCAGTGAGTTATACGAAAGATATCTAATACGCAGAGTGGTCATATACATATACACACAGCGAGTGCATACACATGACCGACACTAACATACCGTAATCATTATGATAAAGGTACAGAAATGCCATAAAGATCTGTCTGTTCTGTCCACATGCCTGTGTTCTCTGTTACCTGGCAACACATAAACAGTTGTTTGATTACTTAGCAACAAGATTACAACAAATTAGTCCGTGAACCCTATGGAATGTACTACTATATATGGTAACATATTTTCACACAGCAACAACTGTTACATAATATTTAAAATTTGTGCCTTAGGAACTTAATTAGTGCCAAGTATGGCCTTCAAGGATTACAACGGCCATTTTCACTTTATGCAATTATACACAATGTCGCAGTTGCTAAGGAACAAAGAAACAGGAAGCACCGAGTGTTTGGTGACATTATACATTTACAGGTACAAATTATTCACCATTCACTGAGAATATAATTATTAGTATCAGACATTGAGCAGGCGATCTGGAAAGTGGAAATTCCAAATGCTAACTCAACAGGCAAAAGCTGCTTAGTAAATCGACAACAAACACTTGTGAAACTTCAAGGTCAATTGTGAAATTTGGACAATTACTGTGAAAAAATTATTAAAATTTCCCACTAGGAACGACTGTTAAAAATCATAAAGTGTTTAAAATGTATGCATATTTCTTAATACTAATAATAAGCCCTTCAAATCATTTGCAACAAGCCAAGGTTCCGAAGATGTAAAGTTAGGACAGGCTCACAAAACAACTTACCAGTGGTAAATTTGAGCCAGTCAAATATACTCAGATGTTGACGACTTGAGCGACCAGGAAGAGGCTTCAACCTCTCTTCTGTTTCAGCAAACTTTCTGTATTCATTTGGGAACCGAGTTTGAATTTGAACAGCGACATCTATAGCAAGTACCAAAGAGATAGATGTCTATTTAATTAAACCTACCAAATTAATAAACAAGCGGTTTGCTAAATTCTCCTGTGAATGGACAACTACTGACAAGTAAAAATAACCCCCCCCCCCCGTACTGTAGCTAAATGAGGGAAAAATCACATTTCCATAGCTACATGAGTCGATCCTCACATGAAAAATATATTTAAACACATAGCCTTGGTTGACATATCAAGTTGACTTTTAAATCTATGTGGTTTTGACACACCATAATGTTATATAGCTGTAATAATTGAGATTCACTCTGGCAGATTGGTATACTGATGGTGTGTTGAGCCTACAACTTATAATTAGACCTGTGTTTCCACTGTGAACACACCTCGGACTGAAACAAATCAACTGAAATCACGAAATCACACGCTAACCACCGCTAACATGCTGATGGTCAATGGTTAGAAGTGATTTAAATTTGGTCAGAAAACAAATTTCAGCTTCAGGATGAGATACTAACCTTCACTCAAGTTACAATCTACAATAGCAGTCCGGCAGAGAGGACAACTAGTTCTGAGTGGGTGCCTGGTTGCCAGGTCCTGAAGACAACGCTGACAAAATATGTGCTGACAGGGTGTGACTTTATGTGGCCTGTACATGAGTTCCAAACACACAGCACACATCCACCACTCTTTGTGCAGCGACCGGCATATCTCACTAACTGTTCTCTTGTGAGCCTGGTACAGTAGATTAGAAGATAAGATTTAATCTATACAGGTTATGCTTGATTTCATTGCCTAATATTGATAGTACAGCTTGCCACAGCCAATCTGTCATAAAAAAAAGGAACAACTCACAACACTGCAACAGTAAGTTTACTTACAAAGTAGGGTTTGTGACAACATTTGCTCAGCAATAAATTTGTTAGCTGCAGTAATGGAGGAACTTAGATAGCATTACCTCCTGATTTGTGGTTGAGGTTCAGGTAAAGGTTGTTAACCAATCAGTTATAGAGAAGAGAAGTTTTTCTACTTCAGTTTTGGGGAACAACAGAGACTATCTAGAATTTCCCCACTGTTGTTACAAAGTCAACATGAATTAATCATTAAGACCCGGCAAAGTCAATCAGTATAGTATACCTTTTTACGTTTCGGTCTTTTTATAGGAGGAATTTCACTTAAAGTGCTATCTTGAGCAGCATCCATTTCAGATCATAGTGAGGTCCTGGGCTAACTTAAATTGATTGAGAACAGCAAATTCCATCATCTATGCTCTAACGCTTTCTAAAAGTAATCAGCAATGAATAAACATGAAGCTAGTTCAATTCACATTACCAGTGCTACACGTAACTCACTACCAACAAAATTGCGTCCTGAGCTTACACTGCCATAGCAACTAACATATAAACTTATGCATAATGTGACGCAATGCAGGGCCTCACCATGCAAATGCGTCAATGTGCCTTCTTATAGGCCTATGTACATGTATATAATTGGCATATTATACTTAGTTTACACCAATTGCCTATATTCTTGGTTATACCATATATCGATACTATTTTACTAGTAATGCGTCAACTGTCTTATTTTGTCTTATATATAGGCCTAAATCGTATTTCCTGTATCCTATTCCCGATACCAATTTCATTAATGTTGTAGGTTGGACCCTTTTTTAAGTCCGACTCTGTTATATTATGAAGTTGATTAACTTTTTGATCTCCATTCGAAAGCAGTTTTTATATATGCCTACAAGCAGCATGTTTCCAAAGGGGTATATTAGGAAAGTGGCGACAACGGCAATGTTGACCTTCACCTTGTGGACGCCATCTTAGGTCAATTTTTCAGACAAGAGCTAGCTAGTGAAATACCTGGGTGCTGTGCTCATGGCTGTTCTAACAACAGCAAAGATGTCTTTTTAATGCACAAATTTCCATTAGATCCTAAGCGACGAGCAGCCTGGGCTCATAGAGTGTCATGGAGAGGATGGGAGTCTACTAACAACAGTGTTTTATGCAGTGTTAGTACTTAACAAACTTTCACTATCACAACTACTACTAAATTATATTATTAGTCCTGCATGCATATTTATATTATATATTACTACTACTTCTACTAGTACTACTACTGCTACTACTACTGCTACTACTACTGCTACTACTACTACTACTGCTACTACTACTGCTACTACTACTGCTACTACTACTGCTACTACTACTGCTACTACTACTACTACAAATTCGAAATTTGTTCATTCAACAAATGTAAGTAGTGAGTAGTAAAACTCAAACTGTAAATATTATTATAATTATTTAATAATTTATAATTATATTTTATTATCATTGATTATGTGATGTCGTGATCGTGTTATTTTTTACACTGGCAACTATATGCATGTGATAGTTGTTGACATTGTTTTAGCTTTAAATTTTCTTTAAAGCTAAAGTACTTTAATGGAATTTGCGTATGAAGAGAGCTTTATTTATTGTATCAGCATGAACAGTGCATACAAAATTGATCTAAGCTTGAAACCGAAACCTAGCAAAAGAAGTCTATAGTTCAGCTAATGCTCTCAGTTTTTTCTTTTGATTGAGATATGGTGTTTGATATAATATAAACAAAAGTTAACTGTGCTAAAAATCAAACTATATTTTTATATTCATGTGCAATTTTTTATAGGCTCACTTCGTACACGGTGACTATGAGCAAAACCGTGTTGATAGACGAAAGCTTTTGAAGAGATCGGCCAACATCATCCCATCTATTTTTACTCACCGGCCATTGAATCAATGCAAGGAGCGGTCTAAACGACTAAAACACTGTGAGAGTGCTTCCGGAGCAGCCAGTCAGCAATCTATCTTATCCTCTGCTTCAGACCACAACTATTCTCTGTGCAAAACTGACATGTTAACAGGTATATATATCGTGTCCTTAAGTTTAAAAATTATGTTGACTTATTCACAGAATGTAATGGTCGACATTTAACACATAGTGCAATCTTTTAGTCATATATATATATATATATATATGTATATGCAAAATGTGGATGTGTATATTTCAGAAGACGTGGTGATTGATACCATAAGTATGGATGATGAGATGATAGCTCGCAGTGTCAGTGAGCTTTCCCCAGAACTGTCTTCTGCAAAAAAAAAAAACTCTAAAAGGTATGCTGAGCACACATCCATAATATATGAAACCATTTCAAAAATGTAAATGAACACATAGCTAGAGCAGTCGTGTGAGTTAAATTAGAAAATTGAGAAAAGCAATCATTGTTTTGTTGAAAAGTATAGCCAGATTAAACACAATATGGTGAGAAAGAATCTAGTATTGGTGCGCTTAATTTATGTTTTTACATACTAGGAGCGGTCAGCTAATCAGTCTTTGAAAACAAGACTTGAACAAAGCCAGCAGTCAGTGACAAAGATTTTCAATGAGGACTAACTAAATGCTTTGTCACGTCAAAGCTCGCAGGGAATGAAGTGGTCTGATGAGACAGTGAAGACAGCTCTACACCTTCGTTTTGCATGTGGGTCCACTGGTTACCAGGCTTTGCTGAGCCAAAACCTACCTTATCCATCCATACGAACTTTGCAGAGACGACTGCAGGGCATTGATTTTCAGCCTGGCATTATTGATGAAGTTTTCACTTTTATGAAAATGAAGGCAAGCATCTTTAAAAGATATTTGTATAATGTATATATGTTTAGAAGGTATACAATATATTTTAAAATAATCTGGATATTCTAAACCGATTGCTCCCTAAGTAAATAGGATGATGACATAACCGTTTACTTAGCATCACTTGTAAAGCTATATGTTTGTAAAGCAGATGTTTACATTTTGAACATGTTTAGTCATATTATGTTTTCAGAGTTTGCGAATGTTATATTTTTCTGTTGTAAATATAGGTTAACGCCATGAACGAGCATGAATCACGATGTCGCTTGACGCTGGATGAGATGGCACTAAGACCTAGCATTGATTACGATCTGTCAAGTGGCAGTGTTATTGGAAATGCAGACCTGCCTGGGTGTCATGGGCTTGCCACACATGCATATGTTTTTATGCTTGGAGGTATGCATTCTTACTGATGGGATTTGTCTTTGCTTCTATCTTTTTGCTGCTTCTGTCGCTTGTTGCTCTGTTCTAGTGTTCTGCGTACTACTTTGCTATCATTACATTGGTTTAGTTTCAGGTGTTCATTGGAGTTCTTCCTAATGATGTAGATATCAGATGTGCATACGAAATGGTCGCATGCTAATGTTAAACTGGTGAGAATACAGTACATTCAATACATTATAAAAAGTAGCTTTCTCTGTGTAAAGAAATTTTTCTTGTGTTTTTACAAAACAACTGGTTCTTATGCTTTAAATACTTTAATCCAGGCCTTCAAATTTGAAGTAGTACTAGATTTTCATTGTTTTTCACTTGATTTGGATTATGTAATCAATGGTCTAAAACTGCTGTTTATCATTTTTCAACAGGTCTAACAGTACGATGGAAGCAGACGGTGGCTTTTTATTTCTCTGGGCCTGGTACATCTGGTAAAGTTCTGGCTGACATAACTCTTGACATAAGTAGAAAAGCTCATGCCATTGGCCTACGAGTCACAGCTGTTACTTCTGATATGGGCTCTCATAACCAAGCTATGTGGAAGTGTTTTGGTATCACAGCTCGGCGGACCGGGGTACCATGTACCTTCCCTCATCCCAGTGATACTTCAAAAGCTGTACATGTACTGGCAGATGTTCCTCATCTCGCAAAGAACATCCGGCAAGCATTTATTTGTCATAAAACTTTCACATTACATGAGTCAACAGTACTGAAACACAATTTACCATCTAACACTGTTTCTATAGCACATGTTAGGAAAAGCATCTTCAGTTGGCACCGAAACTTACTCATGTGATTTTATCACCTAGTCAATTTGATAAAATGAAAGGTGGCCAGGCTTTACACTTGTTTAGTCGATCAGTTAGCTGTGGTCTCCGTTATCTTGTTGAGAAAGAAGGTCGTCCTTCATGCTATTTGACAACAGCTTGGTTTATTGATTTAGTTGACAGGTGGTTTGACCTCATGAGTAGTAGGAGCCCTGTGGTGGCATTGTCTAGGCAACAAGTTTCCAAGTATGATGATGCAATTGATTTCTTGCGTTGTTCCATTGAACACATATCCCTCATGTCATTTGATTCAGTAGGCCGTTGGAAACCAGTTCAAACTGGCTTTGTTTTAAGTACCACTGCAGTTATTGGCATAGCAACTAAACTACTTGACAGCCAATCTATTTTACTAACATCTCGCCTTACACAAGACTGCCTTGAAAATTTGTTTAGTACAATAAGATTGAAAGGTCCAACTCCTTCTGCTAAAGAGTTTGAAGGAAATTTAAAATTGATTACTGTGGCTCAGTACCTCAAATGTAGTTCTAACTCTAGCTATGACATTGATGATCGTGAATATTTAGCTGAATTTCTCGATTCTTCAGTAGCTGACATCAATGATTCTCCTACTTCAGATGATGTATTAGACCCTGTTGTAGAGTTTGATCTTGCAGAGGATGAAGAGAATGGCTTGTACTATCTCCTTGGCTATTGCATCAGGTCTCTACGCCGCTGCCAGCAGCTGAATTGTGAAAAATGCTTAAAGCGAGTAACAACTGACTGCCCTCCAAAAGATGTTGGACATTTGATGCTGCTCAAAGAGTATGTAGAGGGTGCATTGTGTCATCCTAGTAAGGATGTTTTTGATGCTTGCCGTGTTGCCGAAGATGTCATTAGAAGCCAAGAGCATGCTATTGTTGGTAAGCACAGAATTGTAGACCTGGTACTTAGCCAAGTAGAAGCAAGACATTCTCTTCCTCAGTCCTGCCATGATATCTTTAGAGTATTTGTTAAAAAGTTTATTCTGTTACGCATCAAGATAATGTGCGAAAGATCATGCAAGCAACAAACTGTTACCATTAGACCATCATTTGGCAGTAAAAGTGTTGCTATGCGTCACAGTGTAAGCAAGGTAAATATTTCCCAGTGATGAGCTTGTACACATGTTGTTTGAACATTGTTGTAGTAACATAATTGCTGCTCTGTTTGGCAATCTTATATGTTGTTTGAACATTTTTGTAGTAACATAATTGCTGCTCTGTTTAATAATATTATATGTTGTTTGAACATTGTTGTAGTAACATAATTGCTGCTCTGTTCGATAATCTTATATGTTGTTTGAACATTGTTGTAGTAACATAATTGCTGCCCTGTTTGATAATCTTATAAAGTTATTTAGTTGTGCAATATTTTTATTTACAGTGGTTTTAAGTGCCTATTTATGTATTCCATGAGTTGTGTGTGTGTGGCTAAATATTAAAGTAAATAGAATTTACCAGTGTTATGTAGAACAGGTGTGTGAAAGCAAAAATCTTACAATTTTCATTTAGCCTACTCAGTTTTTTGTTTTAATGCACGTAATTTAGTTAGAAGTTGTATGTAGGTATGCATGGATTTTAGCAATTTCTAATTGTGTATCTCTGTATGAATTCTTGCTCTTATGTGCTTTTATGTTAAATGAAGTTATTTGTACTATAATCCTGTAATAGCCATCACCCCTAGTATTAGTGATACCATTTCAGTTTGATTTTAAGTTGTATTTTGGTGCTTGAATCCACTAATACAATGGAAATTGTGTTTCCATAGATGAAATATAAGGAAAGACAATTCTAGGAACATTAAAATGTAATTAAAAGTGGAATAGAATCTCCACAAGTATAACAGTTGTCAATAGCGACCGGTAGTTGTTTGACTCAAGATGGCGTTCAAATCGCCCGTTTTCGCCACTTTCCTAATATACCCCTTTGCATGTTTCCACATTGAAAATCAGTTGGTTGTTGACTGCTGTTCAATAAAGAGTCTTGAATCTACAGTCTATCACTCTACTCAGACTGTAACGAGGACACAATGTGCTCTCAGCAATAGGTGCAGCTCCTATCATTCAGGGCTGAGTCAGCAGTCCTTTTGGCCTCACGGTTCTTGTGATGTAATAGACCCGGTTTCTGTTCCAAGCGACCACCTCCATAGCCGCTTTCCGCAGACCTTTCCTCGTGACCTGGACCGAGCATGGAGATTGGCTTCTTTTCACAACGTGTGCCTTACTATCATGGCAGGCCGAAAAGCTACTGCTACCTGGTTAGCTTATTGACCATTGAGATTCAATCAATTGTGAATAATGGACGTCACCCATCGTATGATATGATTGACTTATTACTTAACTGAAGCTGTGTGACCTAATAAATAAACTATTATTTAGGGTTTCTAACCCATTTTTACAAAATGACAATTTTATCATTTTTTTTACATGGATGGATAAAGTAACTTCTCAGCATCATTCTAATATATAATTTATGTATCTGCTATCAAAAGTTTCCAAGTTATAAGGATTTAAAGAAGAGCTGTATTGCCTGCCCAGAGGTGGGGAAAACCGTACTTGGCTTAGTGTTGACAATAATTCCTACGGCGTCATGTCATGTGGTATGTTATTTACTAAGAGCTACTATACTTGCCAGCTATTGGCTACTTAGCAGTGCAGCAGAGCCATAATGCCAAGTAATGTACATGTACTTCACTACTAACTTGTATAATATATTGTACATAATATAGTAGTTTCATACCAGCCTACTAGTGCATAGTGATGCAGCCTACTAGTAATAGTAATGCAGCCTACTAGTAATAGTAATGCAGCCTACTAATGATAATAATACAGCCCAACACAGAAACAATTATATGGGGAACTAGGTTTTACAAAATCAAGACTCATAAAATTGAACTTGTACTTTCATGTTTTAGAACACAAACAGAGCAAATACATGAAGAGAGCGAGAGACACACGCAATGTAGATAATGGCTGGCAAAGTACACCATTACCCTTTAGCCAGCTGGTTTACATGTAGAACAGAAGACAGAAAAGAAGTGCGATTAATTAGTCAAACAATTGAAATCGTATTATACCTTATGATCTGTATAAAATATAATGTTTTTCATGCTTGCTACATAGTCATACATGTCACTATCAGCTTTGACCAGGAGGCAAACATTCTGACATAAAATGCTGCATCACCAGAACACAATAATCCTAATATCATATTATATATTCTATGCTGTACTATGCCTAAGTGTAGTCATAAACATGTTAAATCATACATAGAACTATAGAGCTGGAGAATATTACTTTTAATTACAACTATTTCTATTACGGATCTAAATTATCATACATGTATATACAATTATTATTATTATATTATATACATTTGCATGTATATACTCAATACTGTGAGGTAGGACTGTTCCCTAATATGTAATGTTAGATGTGTGTTACTTAAATATTCAAGAGTTCAAATGTAGAATCCAATCTAAACAAGGATCAAGAACATAAATAACATTGTCATGCAGCTCATTATATAATATTGCATGTAAAACACTTTCATAATGCAATACTTGTTAGAATCAGTGTACAAGTAGAACAAAATATGATCTAATAGCTTGCAACTAAGCATGTGAGAAGATAACTCTATGCAATACTTGCTAGAATCAGTGTAGTACAAGTAAAACATAGTATGCATGTACATGTATTATGATACATTGCAGTTTACAACTAAGCATAATATGAGAAGATAACTCTATCCAAGAAATCACGTGTGCTCGCTGCTGATTGGCTATATTGTCCAAGGCGGCCATTTCATTGGATACAAAAATAAAAATGGTTGAGAATGATTTTTCATACAGCTTAGTTTTAATCTTTTTATTTTGAAAGATTTAAAAGCCATCCACTACAATAGAGTATATAATATAGGTAATTAGATATTTTTGCACATGATTAGATGTAAATTAAAACTTTTCTCATAGTTTAACATGGTTTTAACACCACATGAAAATCATGATTTTTAGAGAGGCTCCAGTGGCCTATCCTGCATAGTGATTGGTTAATTGACACTGGGAATGTAGCCTGTGGTCTGTGATCAATCTATACTACTTTATTTGGTGGTGATAGACTTAATAGATTTAAAGTTATTAAACTTTTTCACAAGCATGAGTGTGCGGAGAGTGTGCGGACTAAGGCTGTACATATATAACACAGTTGTGCGAACGCGAATTTAGTCACGTGATATTCTTACGATTTGAATACCTATATTATTAAAAAATTATTAGTAATATTAAATATAACATAAATTTGTCCCCAGTCCTGTAGGCCCTATGTCTTAAATAATCATAAATAATCAAAGATCAACGTAGCCTAGCAATAGCTTGTTACATTGTTACACATAGCCTAATTATTATTATTATAATTATTATAGGCCTAATAATTAAACTAATATATATAGTATAAATATATATATATATATTTATATACTTATTGATTATTATATTAATTTAATCATTGTCATATTATTGTCATTATATAGTTCATTATTTATTACAAACATGTACTACATGATGTAGGCCTACATTAACATTAACATAAACATAATGATGATATAGTCCATTGATTACCATAACGAAAAATTATTTTACAATTATTTAATCATCAATTATAATATTTAATGTTATTGTCATTATTATTATAAAATTAAAAATAATTATTATTTTTATATTTATAAATTTATATTTTTTATTAGCAGATTATTAGGCTATTATTATAACAATTATATTTATTAGATATTAATTATTTATGATTCCAGACAGATTCGATTGAGTAAATCATTCAAATAAGCATCACGGTTCTCCAACGGTTGAAGAGTTTTGCTTTCTTAGTTTCAAAATTGCTTTTCAGTTTTGATCAAGAACACTTTCGTCTGCATCAGCTGAAGATAACAATATTGTCATCATGTTTTTAAAACAGCTGATGATCGCGCTATGTGTCGTTATAATTGACTAAAAACCTAATGAGTTTTAGGTAAGTATTAGCGGGTCGTATTGAGGTACCTTTCAATTCTGTTAACTCACGGGTTATGCCGAACGCAGGTCCCGGGTGCATCCGATGTAAAGGCCTTGACATTTTAATACTAACCGTTACGTCCTCTTCTCATTTCGTACAGGGCCGATTTGGTGTCCGCCTTTTTGGCGCGGTCTGCAATACTCTATTCATTTCAGGTGGCGCGTTACGGGTTTAATTCAGACCAACTAACGTCACTGAGACGGAATCACAATGAAACAAAAAATATTGCACAGGTGCGGGTCACATTTTTCTTTCCTATAATTAATTATAATAATTATGAATTATTATATAAATAATAAAAATAATTTATTTTATTTCTTTCATAATTAATGCTAATGGTATTACAATGTTTTAATTAATAATTATCACTGAGACTGATTGAAATATCTTTGCTGCCATAAATCATAATGATAATGCTTATGAATGATCAGCAATCATTACTAGGTTATGTGGAATTGTCATAGTCGTTGTGTATTAATAATTAAATTAATTATAGTTTATTTTATGTAACATTGTATTAGATTCTAAATTATAAAATAATATTATATTAATTAAAATAATTCATTCATCAGATCATATCATATGATAATGATAATCACTCTCCTGCTTGGGGAACAAATTGAAACTAAAACTCAACTGAGTGTTTAACCAAGGACTCCTTAGTTTAACCAAATACTGAAATGAATGAAGATGAAGATTTTTATGGTGTGTTTACACTGCAGGTTGCATGCATTTCCGACTGCAAATCCAACTGCAACTAGTTGCACGCAAGTTACAGTTGGAGTTGCATTACCAACTCAGACTCCGACACATGCATTTACACTGCTGCAACTTAACAAAAACTATCAGAGGGCGACAAATTTTACAGCCGATAATAGAAACACACCCTTCACTCCTACTCACTCCTACTGCATTTGTTGTTTCTGTTAAAATATGGTTGTGATTCAAAGTTTTATTATTGTGTAACTGTCGGTTTCTGTGCTTTTGTGGCTTAGCCTTCTTTGTGTAATAACCATTCACATAGTATGATGTGGTTTTATTCATCCAGTGTTATTGATGTTGATAGTCAACAATAAAGTTAATCGCTCTTAAACATCAAAACAACAGTTTCATTGGCTGTAGCTTTTGGCCACGCCCTCCGACATGTCACTTCAACCCAGCACTGCTGCATTTCTTCAACTCAGACTCCGATCCTGTTGCAAATGCAGACTCCGACAATGATTCATGTTCACACTACTCAGTCTCCAACATTGCAACCTCAGACAGGTTGCATTAAACCAAATCCCAGCAAAAGTTGCAGCAGTGTAAACGCATCTTTATTTAGGCAGCTCAAAGCAAATTTTAAAAGCTACCGAATCCAAATAAATTTATATGGTTAGATAGGAAGTGGAATTGAACGCACGTATCCGGTTTTTTCCTCAAGGTCAACAGTAAAAGTTTTAATAGGGAAATAAACATCGCCTGTAAAATTTTGCTAAAGTTTAAATTTATGTTAAAATTTGTCTCAAATTTGAAATCTAGTGCTCAATATAGCCTAAACATATGCAGCTATAGCAATGCTGAGAAAGCTGTTGTTTCACACGATGGTAAACTGTATGTTTGTGCATGCTGCTTGACATGAATATTTTATTTTTAAGCAAAATAATGAAGGAAAGAAAGGGCTTGTGATTGATATATAAATTGATGAAAAACTCATGGCAATACAGCCATGTCAATATTTCGTATTTTGATGCCACATTCCCTGTACAAATTCTCCCACAGTTTGATGTCATTCCATACCTTATGTTTGAAGTGTGTATAGATTTCAATTGCGGCTGTTTTCTCCTTCATACTGGATAAGAAAATTGTCAGCACCGATACAGAAAGCGGAAGTAAAATTAATATTAGACTCTAACATGACTGATGTAATAATTAACAGCAGAGCAGTTCACAAGTAACTTGCCACTCTCAATCTGTTTCAAACCAGTCGACCAGACGAGAACGTGTGATGTATTAGCTCAAAAGTTCTGCACCAACTCAATTATAACAAGCATGTCCTTAGAGCACTTATCGCACTTGTGTTCTACTGGTTCTAGAGGTCTCAGTATCGTATGCCCCATCTGTTAGAAAGGAGAATAATATATTAACTCAAACAACCAATCAGTCAGCCTCAATGTGCAGTTAGCAATATTGTAGATCACCTTCAGACCGCTGCATGCTGTGGAATACCAAATCTCTTTCACTCTAATCAGTTCGATTTAGAGCAGAATCTGGATGCGAAAATTAACTCATTAATTAGTTGCATGCATCACAAATAAGCTTGCAGCAGAAGAACAAACTCAGTCCCATAGGCGCCTATATTTTTTGACTGGTTGAAGATTCTGCATATTAGGCATATTCGGATATTACACGTACAAGCTTTATAAATAGCAATCTGCAGCAATAGCAGTTTATTTTATTCAATAATACACAGCGGCCTATAACGCTAGGTTAGATGTGCCTGGTAATAATATGTATTGTAAACAAAGGGAGTTCCCTTCAGATTAAGCATTGGTCACGCCTGAACGCTTAAGCTGTGTTTGGATGTTAAAAGCAGTCTCATAGGAACCAGTATAGTTTCCAAATATGCCTATTGTCAACCACCAAAGACTTAATATGCAAATTGGTCAATTATCGAATGAACCCCATGCTGGTGACCTGGGTCCAATATTTTATGTGATATTGAGCAGATAATGATTATTCAAGGGGGACGAGTCTCCAGATAGACAAATACTTGGACAATTTTACCAGTGGTATAGGTTGAATTCTGGTATAGGCTGAATTCTGCATTCAACAAAGTCCGCAAATATAAGTTAGCCAATTGTTTTTGACATGCATTTGTTCTATGATGGCAAAGTTAGCAATTCTAACCCTGAGGTGTAGCTTAACAGGAGTTAGATAAGGAACCGACTTCTATTCAAAACAGACCATTGTCGTATTATATGCATCCATGTGAATTGTATTGCAACATGTATTTTTATAGGATTGGCTCGTACCATTGTATTGAACTCATGGTTCCCTCTTTTCCCAACACACATGGTAATGCTGGAATTAAGTAGATCTGAGGTTACATTCCTGATGGACGTCCCATTATAGCCTAGTTACACACAGTAGTCAGCTCGTGATTTACTATGCCGTCTATCAACTTCAGCACCGGTGCTGTCGTTGCACTGGCTAGTGTATCACTCGGTACGCTACTATATTTTATATACAAAAAATCAACTCAACAGAAAGATTCTCACAAGAAAAGCAGACAAATACAAACGTCAAAGACTGGTTCAGACTCCCAAAGTGGCGGGCCGTCTGAATCTGGGAAGAACAAATCTCTTGAGCCACATGCAGATATTGGAGATGGTAAGAAGGCTTTTGAATTATTTGAACATGTATGTAGGTGTACTTTTCGTACCCTTTACCCAAGATAGAACAAAAGTTATTGATTGCATGTACTCACTGGCTTAACTCACCGGCTTATACGCCTCGGCGTGACCAGCCCCTTGCAGCTTGCAACTGCCAGGTATCAATGCTGGCCAACAGATGACATGGCCTTTTTTGGCTGCGGTAGAGGAGTTGCCTTGAAGCCATGCTGCCTTGCATGACCCCAAGAACTTTTATATGAGGCACAGGAGCAATTGTGGCTGGATGCTCTTCCTAACACCACCGTGACCGGGATTCGAACCTGGAACCTTCAGCATGAAAGTTCAGCATCCTCGCCACTCAGCCAAGGCTGCTCCCTTATTGATTGCGTGTACTATGCAGGCTACTGTTATATTATGTCAAGGTCGTGTACTATACATCATACTGCTACTACTGAAACCATACCAATCAGGTTAACCATGCTGTTAGGGTATTTTATAACTGCCTGATTATTAATGGATGATGGTGTCTTAATAGTTAGCTCTGGTTCTCATGTTTCAGGTGTGCTGACATCAGATGGGTACACCACCCTCAAGTTTAATGTACCCAAGGAGATGATTGGGGCTATCATAGGAAGACAGGGAGCTAATATTAAGAAGGTCAGAGAAGGCTATTCATAGTTTATCCCACTTACTACAGTATTAAGTTCCTTTGATTAAGTTCCAGGATATGTGAAGTACCATTAAAGTATATAGAATATAACCTGTAATTAGTATTTTATTCAACTTAACTGTCCAGGAAATATGCTGCAATCACTGTTCCAAACTGGGGTTTGACCAGCAACTCAATTGGAGTTGTCTTACCTTCAGGGTTTCACAACTCCATCTTATCTTATATGTATTGGGTTTTTGGATAAAAATCAACATCAGTTTTCGCTACGTCATGTATCTACAGCCTTCATTGCTAGACATATTGAAGGCAAAACAACTTCTGGCCGGTGACAAGTTATAGTATGTCCGTCCGTGGTGTCTTGGATGTGTAGTTTGAACATACACACATGATAGTATCTTGAAAGCAGAAGTTATCTACGTAGGAAAGAAAAGTTGCTAGTCTGCTAATACTGGAGCATTTTGCAGTAGAGATTTTATTTTATCTGCATAAATTCTTAAATTAATGTTCAAGCATTACTCACCTGTTAGAAGTAATATTAACCAAGCCGTATGTTTATTCCAACACTTCAACTCCTACAAAGGCCTAAGTGTGGTAGTTACAGCAGTTACCATGGCATGTTCAAAAATTACTTGATTAAGCCCCTGTTCCATGCTACTTACCAATTATACTAAACAGCAAATACTACTTGCTGTTTTTTCTCCTTCTGCATACTCTTTTAGCACAGTAGCTGGGCTCACATTGTAGGTATGTTAATCATCGTTCCCCCTTGATGTTCCCTTGCCTATATAGTATTTCTAGCCTCTGTACCAGCAGTCTGTTACTGATTGCAGATACAAACAGAGACCAAGACTAAAATTGACTTCAGTAAACAGAATGATGACGGCCCTGAAAGGACTATAACTATCAGAGGAAGCGAGAAAGGTCAGCAAAAAGGGCGTGTCCTTTTACTTATACCAGTCTGTTACTTCCTGTTGTCATTTTCTGTATACAAGTATTGTGTCAATTATCATGGCGTATGTGTTACCAGACAGTATTTTTTCGTTGAGTAAACTTCTTGCTTGTTGATGGTCAGTGCTTTGCTAGAAATCACATCATGCTTATTTGTTTTAATTTGGAATATTTTATTCAATTATTTTTTCCTTGCTGTGGATAAGATTTTAGCTTGAGTGAAGTTAAAACTTGTTTGGCTGCGGATATATCTAATGCATATTCCATAGACAAGTAAATATTATATGCAGGTACACAGGATGCGGAGCTGAAGATTCTACACATTGTCTATGGCCAGCCTAAGAAAGATGTCCATATAGTAGAGGTTCCTCGTAAAAGCCTGGGGTTTCTTATAGGTATGTAATGTGAAGTTTGGTAGGGTTAGTAGACGCCACTCACTCAGCACTTTTCAGACCTGCGTATGTGTTGACATGGAGCACGAGACTGAATAATACCTCAGTTATTGACTATAATAGGTGTATTTATATAGGTCCTACATGTACATATATAGCCTATTAGGTGTGTTTGTATATGTACAGATGTACATGTGCATTGTATAGTGTTTGTAGGTTCAATATTATATGTATATACAATGTACAATGTATATATAATATATACATGCACGTACATGTTGAAACTATGAAGTATGCATTAGGGATGTACTAATGTGCATTTGTTGACTGCTGTTCAGGTAGAGGCGGAGAATCCATAAAGAAGTTGCAGTCAGACTCGGGCTGTCATATCAACATAGACTCAAATGACGGTAAAGAGGAGGAGCCTAATGCAGACGTCACTCTCACAGGGAGTGCTGAAGAAATAGTCGCAGCGGTTGTAAGTTTACACACTTGTGTGATGCAATTTGTTAGTTAATCCTGTATTTCCATCCAAGAATTTGAACTTCATGGGATTTCAAACACATATGTTAGGTTCATTGTCACTGTTCTAGTAGAAATGGTCTTCAAAGAGACCAAATAAGAATATAATATCTGACTTATCTGCTGTTTAAAACTATATAAAGATTTTCAGGTCTTCATAAATATGACCCATTTATCATCCAATTAGCAAGCGGAGACGGTCTCAGCCTTAGCTCCTACTATGTTACTAGTGGTGATGCACAGAGAGCCATACTAAAGCTGAACCAGACTAGCAAATATTTTTGCCGCATTTCCACCATGTTTTACCACCATGACGACGTTTTTTCCCACTGAACTACACGCACTAGCGATGCTGCCTCCACAAACGCAATTTCTAGTCTGAGCATGTGTTCCAAAACAGGCAATTATTTTCTTATTTGCGTCTCCTAGATGCACATCAGATTATAGCTGCGACTCAATTTGGAATTTTTGTTTACAGACAAAAGTGCGAAATAGAGTCGATAAAAACTTTGCTGGCCAGTCAAAAGCCCGCGTTATCAAGAGTGAAGCGTAAAATATTAAACATGCTAGATATTGGGCGAACAGGGTGTTTTCGATTAATTTTGTGACGTCCCTGTCGCTCTACTGTCATTTTGCGGCGGGTAACATCGCGAATTTTGCTAGTCTATTACCACCTTTAGGCTATGTAATACTTACACCATTATATCCCCACAGGCAATGATAGACCAGCTGTTGAAGGACTGGGAAGCTAAGCAGAGCAAGGGGAAGTATGTGAACCCACCCAGTAAACCGAGAAGAGCTGTGAGTAGGAAACCAAGGTCTGCTGCTATATTCCCAGGTAGGTGATACGGTGTGGTGGGCATTTATAGGTTACTGGAAGATAGGTAGCTGTATTCCTAGGTAACTGGGAGGGTGGGTAGCTACAATGTACATCCCTAGGTAACTGGGAAGGTGGGTGGCTACATGTATGTCCCTAGGTAACTGAGAGGGTGGGTAGATATATCCGTAGCTAACTAGGAGGGTGAATAGCATATCCCTAGGTAGCTGAGAGGGTGGCTAACCAGGCTTTACAACTAGTAATCCACACTCATGGAGGTGTGAATTGATTTCCTTACACACAACTATAGTGTTGAGAGTTGTGTGGACCAGAGGGAGAGGGAGGACAACTCCGCATCTTGCTCCTCTACCAGATTATGACTACAATTCCTTATATATTATTTATTGAATACCCCCCCCCCCCCCCCCTGCTGGATGATGATAGTAACTTGAGGCTATTGTATTACTGAATTCTATACTGAATGTGTAGCTTTTTATTATTTTACCCACATATCACATATCTATAGTTTAATAAGTTGTATCTATAATTAATAAATTGTATTTCTACCCTGCAATACTTGCTACATACTTGTATTATATCTCTACATAATAGATGAATCGCTCTAAGTAATAACATCATTATTCTATATATGAGACTGTTTCAAACTATACACTATACTTCCTAAGGTCTGATATGAAATGCCTAAACGTTATCACTTGGAATAACTGAGGACATGAAGCTATTTGTGATTTGTAGCCTCTGTTCTATCACAGGCTCACCTCTACCACAGGAGGAGTGGCCTAACCGCCCTGACTACATGGAGTGTTATGTCACAGCTACTGTCAACCCATCCCACATCTGGGTACATCATCTAACTCCAGCGGCTGCTAAACTAGAAGAGATCAATGCTAGACTCACCGACCTCTACTCCAACACCTCAGAGGTAACTCTCCAGTACTCTTTCACTGATCTAGCCCTAGAAGCCTAAACTGTGCTGGTGACAATGTTGGGTAGACTGAAAAATTGTATCATTGTTATACATACATGTGCGTGTAGATGCTCTGCGAAGAATTATGTTTGCTAATATATAATATGATGGGACTATTTTACTGGGACAGTGAGCTGTAGCCATGATGTTTCATTGAAAAATACAGGACCAGTTAGTAGTTACTCCCTGCTTTAGAAGTTTTATATTCTCTGAATCAGTAAAATCACCTACGATTTCAATGGGCACCCACATAAGATGTGGCATGTTGTTCTAGTTTTCTGTCCATGTAGGGGATATAAATATCACCAATAACAGGGAGTTATCTACTCATTACTTGCAGTAAGACATGAGAGGACAACTCCTGTAATGTGATATTATATTTTACAGCTGATTGATGATTTCACATCAAGTCGACCCGCTGTAGGAACTACAGTGGCTTCTCGAAGTCCTGCAGATGGCCTCTGGTACAGAGGTGAGAGTTATCTATCCTTGCTCCTGGTTTTCTACAATATTGTTCTGTTTGTAAGCATGACAGGACAACTACTGTTATTACATATATTTGTGTAGTTTGATACTGGATGGCGACTGCATGTCATTGCATCTACTGTTTGCTTACAACCAACGCTCTAAGACTATGGAGTGTTTTCAGGTAAGATATCAGCCTACAATGATGACGACCCACGAGCTGTGGCTGTAGATGTCTACTATGTGGATTACGGGGATAGTAACTGGTCTCCCTTTGAGAACTACAATATTCAGCTGCTCAGGTATTATAGTTCTGTCCATCAGGTGACCTTGAATTCATTGTCTGTAGATCTTTTGGGATATGTACAAATGGTAACCCTACGTCATGTACATGCCGCACAAGTAGACTGTAGATCAAACCTATAGATAGATAGTCGGAACGATTTCTACTATCTGCAATGCATATATATGCTCGTTGTTCCATACTAATGCAGAGTTTTACATGTACATAACCATCTAGCATAGCTGAGAACTTGTATAGTTGTTCCGCTGTTCATTAACTAGGTTATGAAAACTCTTAATTATTATGTAGGCTGTATTGCACCAGTAGGCTTGACCTTCAAGTTACTATTGTGAATGTACAGTAAATTTGGGCAATCTTTGTATTCAGTAATAATAATGTGGGAGCACACTTAGAAAAGTTTTTATAAACAGTAATATAGCGAAAGATTGTTTCATTGTTTTTGAAGTTCCAATTTTCAAATTCAAAGTAATAATAATTAAAAGTTGCCTTGACTACCCATGAACTGAGACACGGCCATCTACAGCATATTTGACAGTGTATCTACATAGTATTTAAAATTAAGGAGGATGACTCCAAATTGGTGAAAAATCTTTTTCTAAGTAGATAGTTTGAGGAGTGTTGTTGGTTCACACCTGTTATTGACATGGTATTATGTGACCTTAATATGACCTGAATATGACCTTGTGTAACGTGAACATAGCCTTGTATTATGTGTTAACTGTCAGCGACTCTTTGTAGACCAGAGTTCTATGATCTACCTGCTCAAGCAATAGAGTGTTTTACTGACCTTGTACTGAATACTGGTAAGTTACGCACCTTATTATATAGGCCATGTATTCAGTTTGAACTGAGGCTAGCCATTCACACTCAAAGTTGAACAATCTGGTCCGCTGTAACTGTAAGTGTAAACTGCACTAGTCACCGTATGCATGTGCTAACTCGATATGCAGTGTATCGAAACATAGCGTGCCTTCACTACTTCTTCCACTGGACTTTTATTGATGACTGCTCTACTAGCCTGCGATCTTGCTAGGCTGCATGGCACACCATAATTTTTTAATTTGTTTTGCACATAAATTAGTCCATTAGTTCAGCAAGATTACCTCTCCGACTCTGAAAGTTGTTGACAAAGTTCCACTGTGCTTACGGCCTAATGTACCATAGCTTGTGTACCAACTGTGTGCCATTGCCTGTGTACCTACAATATACCATAGCCTGTCCACCTACTGTATACCATAGCCTGTGTACCTTTTGTATACCATAGCCTGTGTATCTACTATATGCCATAACCTGTGTACCCTTTGTATACCATAGCCTGTATATCTACTAAATGCCATAGCCTGTGTACCTACAGTATACCATAGCCTGTGTACCTCCAGTTTACCATAGCCTGTGTACCTACAGTATACCATAGCCTGTTTACCTACTGTATACCATATCCTGTTCATCTACTATATGCCATAGCCTGTGTACCTACAAGGTGTCCTCACGACCTAAATTTCAGACCCAGGCCAATTTGTGAAAATATTTTCCGGCACACATCTGTCACAGAGCCGCGAACACCGGCCTGGGCCAGAAGCAAAATCCTCATTTTCACGCAAAGAAGTCAGGTGTGCCGATGACCTAGGGATGGTTTCTTCCGGCCAAGCAAATTTCAGGCCAATAGCCCTTCTAACCTGGGCCAGACGGCCATCTTGCGATTTTGATTCTCGACCCGGGTTCATTCAAGAGGTCGTGAAGACACCTACAGTATACCATAGCATGTGTACCTACTGTGTGCCATTGCCTGTGTACCTACTATTTTAGACCGCCCGTTCGACTGGTCCGAGGATGTATGTGAGCTATTTGAGAAGCTGTCTCACACCGGCAGCTGGAAAGTCGTAATGGGGTCCCTTGTCTCTCATAAACCCAAGTCAGATGACTCTGAAGATGGTACACTTCCTGTTATTAAACTGGTAGACACTAACACTGCTGTCGTAAGTTGTCTATTTACCGACTATCTAACTATTCTATTTTGAGCAGCATGTTTCTTGCAGAAACCTAAAACTTGTAGGCCTGTATTAATCTAAAACAAAAGATAACAGTGTATTGGTAATTTGGACAGCTAGCAGTTAGCTAGCACACTTCTTTTGTCCCATAATTACAGGTGGTAGCTTCCAAGTTTATCAACCATCAGTGCTCCACTAGTCAGTGGAAGCTAGGCTATTTGTCAGACTGCTGGTATAACTATCCTTCGTACCAAGTAACTGATGTTATTAGAAACCCAAAACTGAAAGCACACCATGCCTCTCATCCTTCCCTCTGTGTCTCTGTTCTCGAAATCTGCAATTAGGAGAGTTTCCCACCCACAGTTGTTTATGCTTATTAGGTAATTGTTTGTACTATGGAATGTTGGAATGGAATGAGTAGGCCCAGTACGGAGTTGTCTACTTGCTGCTTAAACAAGGCTTACCTCCCATTTCACAGTATCGTATCTTCTTTCAGGATATTCACATATCAGATGAGATTATGGCTGCTGTAGCCAATAAAACTAACCAATCAAATGGGTCCATAGGCATACCCAACGGTTCTACAGAACTAGCAAATGGTTCTAAAGACAGCGAAGTAGGTGCTGAGGCTAACATTCAGTCTAGCAGAGATGCCCAACCAGTAGATAGTAGTGCGGAGTTGTCTGCTACTACTGCTGTTCGTACTAACACTGAATCGCCTCCCTCTGTTATGAGAGGTAAAACTGCTACGTATGATAGTGAGTCGGGTGATGAGCAGTGGGACTAACTGACAGACTGTGGAGTAGTTCAACTAGTCACTTGTTAAACTTATAGCATTTTATTTCATTTAACAACATATTCTTTATAATGGATGTCTAATATAGGCTACACCCTCTATAATATATGAGGCTTTGTTTTAAAGATTATAGAGAAATTTCCTGTGAGTAATTTATACGCACACCTGTCAAAACAGTCTCTAGGACTTAACCTTATCCACAGCAATAAGGAATTGTACTTTGACATCTATAAGAAGAGTAATACACATTCACAATTTATATCTTGTGTTGTTTGAATGGGAATTGGGATTCTTCCTTTAAATTGATGATAATAATTAATAATTGTGTCCATCAAGATGCTATAAAGTATTGCTACATGTCCGCAACTAAGTGGATGTTGTTATGGTACTGCCCAAAGTAAAATACCTGCTTGTAATTTCTATAGTATACATTCTTTTCATTCAACCTAGCGATACATGCGGGTGTGTCTTGATCTATACGCTTTCAAAAGGATAGGGCCTATATGCTTTCAAGAGGGTAGGGCCTATCCGTAGGATGGTAGGCCCATGTTTGTCTGCAGGTTTAACTGATTATTCAATTTCAGTTCTATTCTATTTGTTCTTCAAATAATGAACATCGATTTACTTGTCATAGCAAAGCATTCAAAATGTGCATACATACCTCTGTAGAATACATTTGTGTCATGCTCACTCCTTGTCTTCTCTCTTCTCTGGTATATTCCTGTGTACAGTAAAGATTTTTCTGTTAGCATTAGTTGTTAGAGTTATGGCTACACATTCTACATTGTATGGGGGAGGAATAAGTTGGAAACATGCCAACCAGGTGAAGGGACCAGAGACCGTAGTACCTGGTAAGATGGAGGATTTTGGTGCCCAATCTGACAAAACAATTTTACCCCTTTTTACTGCCATTAATGAAAGTCCTATATTCTATGGTTAAAAAATAAATTTAGCTGTTGTTGGATCCACTTGGTAGAGTAGATGTGAGCCCACAAGTTTTCAGTTGAGGTTAGGCGAGTTCTATGTCACTTTCGTTGTCACAACCATTTTCATATTTAAAAGATAATGATTAAATTATGTTTTGCATCACTGGTTCTTTTATAGCTCTAATGATGGACATTTCATTATCCACAATGTTTATATTTATTCATCAGCAAAAAGCAATGAATTCACAAATACTACTATACGTAGATCTCTATTTTCTAAGGTGTGTTGCTAGCAGCTTGCTCTATAACATGCTCACTCCTAGTCTGCTGTCTGACTACTCAACAACTCCTGTGAACAGTGATGAGTCAACTATCTTATATGCAGACTATCTTGTTGGCATTTGGAATTGTTACCACTCTGTGTTACACAGTTTCAAATGTGTGGACAGGAAATGGGCAACAAACGGTCCAACCACTTGTTAGGTTAGCTAAAGGAATGAGGAGCACCCTGGGACCACCAGTTCATCAACTAGCAGTAGAAGAGTTAAATTCTCTTATTTACTCGAGAAGGCAACTCCAAGGTTCATCTAAGAAGTCAGATGATCTCTATATAGAAGATATATTTATTGCACTCAAGACAACTCCCAAGACTCATTCAACTCGAGTTAACATTCTTATGGAAACATGGATTCCTCAAGCTAATGGTTCAGTAAGTTTAATCCTTACAGTATAAATCACTCAGGCTTACCGAGATCCTCTCTGATTCCGGAGGAAACTTCCTGATTTTAAATTCCAATTTTGGTACCGCACCCAAAATATAATAATGTGCATTGTGATATAATCGTATAAATATGGAGAATAGTAATATAAATATAATATAGCGTATTAAATATGCAGATTTACCTGCACATTGTATATTGATAAATGGAATGTGAACCCGCTTGCTTGCATTAGAACTTGTTAATATAATATTCTTTCACAGGTGCATGTGATGTCAAATGTAAAAGACAAGATGCTTTCTGATGCATTTGGTGAGATAGTTCACATTCCCTCATTGAAGAAAGACTAATATTGATTAGTAGTGTGCTATAAGACAAGGCAGCATTATCTTGTTATACAGTGTACAATAAAGCAATTTCTTTGAGTTCCTGTGGTCAATCTGTCCACTTCACTATCAGTGCTTTTCCATGCTTCGTATTTTCCTTCGAAGGGAGTTGTTTCACCCTACGAAGCTCCATTCCGGTCTAATTCTATGCTTCGTACTTTGTTTAACTGTTTTGTGGCAAACGCGTTTAAGTTTTCCCGCCTATGACATCATAGTACAATAACCTTAGGAGTTAAAAATAGCTACGGGTTGTCTAATGTGATATCAACCAGCAACAAGGAGTGCACAGTAAAACTGACATCATGGCATAATGTAGTTATTAACAAACAGTTATTCAAGGGTGAAGACCATTGCGCTAGCCAAAGGTAGTGTACTACTAACTAGTACTTGCACATTAGCGAGCTCAGATTCGAAGAATGTTACTTCCATCCTACGAAGCAATAAAAATCCCTACGTATTTTCGGAAATACGACGTCTCGCGCTCGAAGGAGCTTGCTCCTACGAAGGTCAGGAAATACGTATTTTTCGCCAGTTCCATCCTTCGTATTTTAGATATGAAGCTAAATACGAAGCAAAATACGAAGCATGGAAAATTACTGTATGTGATTAGGGGAGCATCGAGTTTGTACCTCGTACAAATAAGTTGCTGTAGATCCTCTACCGTCACAAATCCGAATAAGTGATAGTTTCGACGACAAAGTGCGGGAAAAACGCTACTTAGTGACCATTAACCACAGTCATCAAGTATACAGTATGAACTGCTAACTATTGTAATGGTTTCTGTGATTTGGTGCGGTCGTCCTTGGACGACTATCGACCCAGAAATGAAGTGCCTATGAGTGGTAATAGGACTTCGCATTACATGAAAGATCGAGCGGTCTCAGTAGCCCAAATACTACCAAAGACGACCCATCTGATCCCAAGTCCGACCTTCAGACTATACAATGAAAGAGAGTAATTCGACCTAGTAGGCGGTTCGCTAAGCGAATGACCTAGTAAAAGGAAGAGAAAGTCTCTGTATTAAGTATAGATGTGTCTTTATTGAAAGCCAAGTGTAGACTGAGACAATGAACAGTAAAACAGTGCCCTTTATATAGTATAAGGACTTCCGGCCGACGTGACGTCGGGAAAAGACGACGTGTGGTCGTCCGGAAGTTGCGCAACAAGATGGCCGCCGGAAGCCCGACGGCCGACCCAAAATAGGTCGGGTTCTACAAAAGTTGCTTATAATGGTCCAATTCATGTACAAAATGAATATCAATGGATTCTGAGAGGTCGGGCCTCTGTACATGGGTATAAAAGGCATTAAAAAGACTTAGTAACATTCATGCAGTTATATACAGTTATATAGTGGAACAATACATGAATAAGTAGTGAGTATTAGCACATGGAGACACGTATGTAGACAGTAATTAGTGGTTTGGACATGTAATGCAGTTAAAGGTAAGTATACGAACACTAATTATGAGAATGTGAGTGTCAGATGAGTAGCGCTATAACAACTACTAAGCACTAAGGTGCGATGGAGCTTCGTCCGGGAGTTGGAGTCGTATACAAATGTCCTGTACCATCACACTATTATGTATATGTACATTTCTATATTTGTAGGAGAATTGTATGTTCATACTGGGTGTGGAGTAAACCATGGAGTGTAGGTGGTTATATTCTTACGGCTACCATACAAGTACTTGAGTTATGTTCACACAATAGTTTGACTCAAGAGTGACATTGTAACGTAATTGTGATGAGGATTGTGAGAATCTATTCCAGTAGAACAGTTCTCTTGGAAATTTCAAATTAATGTGCAGCAGATAGCAAAGACGTCTTTTAATGCTACAGTTCTGCAGATAACCTGCTGTGTAAATGTGTATTTAATTTCAAACTAGGAGCTTATACTATATCGCATATTTTCAGAGGTCGAAAGCTGTGTATATTTCAAGCTATATACAACAAATACATGGAGATGGAAAGCTGGTAAGCTCTATATGAAGTAGTTAGAAAATGTAATAGGCCTATCACACTAGGCAGAAAAAAGGCAATTGCTGATGTATAGGAATCAGAATACAACAAATTAAACCTCTCCGTACGGCAACATTCCATCAACTGCGTGTACTTGGACTGGGGGCATTTCAGATATTCCTGCTACCACATTGTTGATACAGCCATGGAGCTATTGTGCGTCTGTTTGTTATTTTGTTACTGTTTAGGTACAAATGGCTGTGCACAGTGAATGATGGTACATACTTGAATGTTCCCAGATTTGTGGAGATGCTCAGGAATTACAACCACAATGAGAGTTTTCTTATAGGGAAACCTATTCCTGAAGTACCATTTAAACAAATGGGCCACATGTATGTAGGGCAGAGGGTAAGTTGAATTAATCCTAAGAATAAATGTATTTGAAAACTTCAAGCAGAAAGCTAAACACTGTGAAAAGTATTTTGATAGGCAGAGCTTTGTTTATTGCCGGTACAAATCATTTGCTGCAGGTACAAATCGCTATTATTAACTCATTTATACGTCTTGTCTTAGTTATCTCACGATCGATCGGTGATCTCAACTTCATGTAATATTATAATGTTGTATGTTCTTGTAAACAGCACAATATATTATGTGTAATTCTACATAGCTGTGTGTGATGCATGGAATCAGCGATGACTATACAGCAATAATTGTACTGTTCATCTGTATAAAATATGACTAGTGTACAAACCATAATATGTTACATTGAGCAGAGATTGGTACCTGTTAACTAATGCTATCCCTAGTGCTGTAGCCCTTTCCTTCTTTTGGTGGTCTGCTAGACCCAATTATTTGCTGACTTCTGAACAGCCCATTTGTGTCCCTTTTTACCTGCGAGGATATAAGCGAGTAATAATATTTCTTGTATCGTGGAAGGATTGTTGGCAGTTGTTCTCGTAGATGAATAACAAAATAATATTTTACTCTACATTTATCTGCAGCATGCTGAGCTAGCATAGGTGTTACGCTTATCAAAGAGCAATGTACCTCGGGATTTTAGTGAGGGTGCTCCAACTAGTATAAACCTACTATACACTTTCCTTTTATTTGGTAATTATATAATTTATTTTATTATTAATTAATGTAGTTAATTAATTTGAATGTTGCAGAATACCAAAATAAGTTACAAGTTTCCCCTAGGAGCAGCCGGCGTCTGTTTAAGTAGAGGTCTGGCTAAACAGATGCTACCAAAATGTGGGTAAGTGACCGATCATATGCAGTCTGTACGTAGTAAGTGACCAATCATATGCTGTCTGTATGTAGTAAGTGACCAATCATATGCTGTCTGTATGTGGTAAGTGACCAATCACATGCTGCCTGTATGTAGTAAGTGACCAATCATATGCTGTCTGTATGTAGTAAGTGACCAATCATATGCTGTCTGTATGTGGTAAGTGACCAATCACATACTGTCTGTATGCAGGCAAGTTACCAATCATAATATGCTGTCTGTATGTGGTAAGTGACCAATTATATGCTGTCTGTATGTGGTAAGTGACCGATCATATGCTGCCTGTATGTAGTAAGTGACCGATCATATGCTGCCTGTATGTAGTAAGTGACCAATCACATGCTGCCTGTATGTAGTAAGTGACCAATCATATGTTGTCTGTATGTAGTAAGTGACCAACCATATGCTGTCTGTATGTGGTAAGTGACCAATCACATACTGTCTGTATGCAGGCAAGTTACCAATCATATGCTGTCTGTATGTGGTAAGTGACCAATTATATGCTGTCTGTATGTGGTAAGTGACCAATCATATGCTGCCTGTATGTAGTAAGTGACCAATCACATGCTGTCTGTATGTTGGTAAGGGACCAGTCATATACCATCTATATATGTAGGCAAGTGCCAAATCACGTGCCATCAATAACATGAGTAAATGGTCAGTCACATGACACTGAGCAGTTGTTTGCTGTTGTCCTGATCCACATGTACATGTATAACCAAAAGACGAGGTGTACTCACAGTATATATACTGTGAGTAGACTTCGTCTCCTTGTTACTGAACTTTGTAAAGTTTTCACACTTGTTATTTATGTGAGAGGAATACGAGGGTGGTTGATCGTTCCTTCTTACTTTACACGTACTGAGGAAGAACTGTGACTGACTAACAATGCTATTTATCGTCTCGTAATTATTGCGACCAAAAGGTCCAAGTTTCTATTTGTCTTTATTTTGATCATGAGTACCAGTTAGCTGCCCTCTTTGTTTTGATTTTCGATTCCCAGAAAGAACCTAGACTAAGAGATTCAAAAGGATCAGCCCCATAAATAGGAAATGAAGGACTGTTATAAAAGTTTACAATCACTCGGCCTACCCTATAATTCCAATGGGTTAAACGAGTCAAACGATTGCTCGAAATCACCACAATATATCTAATGAATTGTGGTATTTTTCTACAGCGGCAGAAAGTTTATTGAACTAGGTCATGAGATTAAAGCTCCTGATGATGTCACTATTGGCTATGTGTGTGGTAAGTACAAACTTTTATGCTCAGCATGAATAAAAAAGGATAGTGGTGTCAATGGAGTAATGGTGCTAATCCCCTACTAACCAGTCCAAGCTAGCAGGGCTCATCTACAAATCAATTTGCAGGTCAGCAGAGTTAAATTACTAATCAAAAACAGACTCTACTGTTTGTCTGCATATTATACACACAGACACAAATATTATTTTTTCAGATTATCTACTAAAAGTTCCATTTATTAAGAAAGAAGAGCTCCATTCTCACTTTGAATCTCAGGCCCTAATACACCCATTCACCTTCAGTAAGCAGGTTAGCAAGTGTAAAATACATAAAAGTGGGCATGCTTCACCTCTTGAATAATGTATTGCAGTAGATTATTATAAATGAAATTTAGGTACCTGTTATAATCATACCAGTAGTCTTTCTTGCAAGTGCAATTTCATAGAGCATGTATTTGTACGAATATTATTTTACCGTTACAGACGTCAGCTTTTGGTGGATTTATGTTAGAGTAAAACGCGATAAAAGCCTGTACGATAACTTTCAACCTGTCTACTCTTTTTGAACATGTCGCATAATTCTATTGGTTGATTCTTGATTACCTGCTGTCAGTTCACCAGCAAACCACTGATTTATTTTCTCAGACCCATTCATACATGAACATGTATAATTATAGCAGAAATGTTAGTAGCTCTTTCTTTACTATGCTGTATACTATTTGTTGATGTCAGTATTGTAGCTGTCAGTACCTCTGTTGCAATATACCCATTTTTAAGGCTCAGCTACACGAAAGGTCGTTTGCTTTTTTTCGGCCTTTGGAGCCTCATTCTAGAGCAAATCGGCGCACCGTTTGTTTGGCTATGCAAAGACTAACACGTTGGACTGTTTGGTCCACGGTGTCATGGAGCGCTGTGGTGATTGGTTAATATTGGATACAACGACTCCAAGTATACAATTTATTAAAACCAGCTTTTGTTATTTGCTGGATATTAATCAGGGCCATTTGTGGACTGGTACCACACATTGCCTATGGAGCCATACCAACAAACAACAAAGTCGCTCTGTCGAAGCTAATGGCCTCTCATGGAGTCGAACTTTACCATGACTCTTCTGAGTAACACTATCATTTATCTTTTCAGATGACATTCAGCTATCTTTTAGCAGCAAAGCCTTCAAAGGCATATAAAGATAAAAACTGCATTCTTTCTCGAGGAGAAATACCAGAATTCAGTTTGACAGATGATCCTACCAGGTAATAGATGTTCAGTGCTTTAGTTCCAAAAAATTCTGTTGGCCTCAGTCAATACCAACATTAACATGCATCAACTGCAACCTGAAGCTAAGGCTAAAATATCTGTCTAATTGTAGATATCTAACTCTACACTGTAACCTGTTTCCTACTTCTGATCAATGCAGGAAGATTAAAGAGAGATTTGGACCATTGAAGACGTATGTAGGAGGAGCACTTTCTCAATACCGTAGATTCCCCGTTTAAATGAACATTGTGTATCATTGTGGATGTCACTATCTGCTCCTTTTAAATTCAGTAACAGGCCAATTGTCACTCTCTTCTGGCAGAACTGAGTTTCCATCGTCAATTTACAAGTGATACTAAAATAGCCTACTAACCGTGATGTGAAAACTCTTCAAAACTTTTCAAACTATTTTGAATACTGCTGTCATATAGGATCTATCGGCCCACGTGATGGAGTCATACAAGTATACGAGTACATTACATTACCAATTCTAAAAAGTTTAATTTTGTATGTATTCCAGCCTACATTTAATTGAACATTGTTCTTAATCACTCTCAATACACTGTTGACTGACATGCATTGAACATAAGGGATCATTATAACATTATGTGCTGCATTTATGTGAGGATGTATTTTTAGACACAGAAATTGTAGTGAGAAATTAATTTTGAAGTTCATCTGTGATATAGTAGGATGGAATTTGTGACTGTTCAAAAAAGAAAATTTGAAACAAGAGCTTTCAAAACCGGATGTTTGGAAAACTACCAGTTCGAAACTCCCACACCCCAGATTTCTACAAGTTTTTACTTTTAATATTGAATTTTTTTGCTATTTACTACTACTAACTAGTAGAACACTAAAAAAATTAATTAACTGTGAGTTGTGTTCTTCTTAATGTAATCTACACAGTTACGAAATGATTATTTTCCAAACGTCCGGTTCAGAACTGTCTTTTTCGAAATATCCCTTAACCATTAGGCTGCATTTAAAAACTCAATGCAATGTGAGCCATTCAGGCGTGACTAATACTTCTCATTCCCCTCCTGTAGTAATAAATATCATTATATTACCAGGCATGCTTAGCTAAGAATGATATCCGCTGAGTTATACTGAATAAAATTAATTGTTGTTGCTGGCATAATTTCTATTTGCATGTATCAAAGCTGCCTGTAATACTTTTTATGCCCACAACACTGTTGTCAGTAGTTACAGTTTCTAAAGATTTCAAATATGGGCAATATGCTATACAAAATTTCCATTGTATTGTAAAATCCTTAGAGTGAAGTATATCAAATTAGACAGCATGAGCCTGTAGAAGTGGAATGAGACTCGATAAATCTCCAGTCTCGTCTGAGCTACCAGTTGGTGACTACATTCAGAACCACTACTCCATCCCAATCAACTGTCAACTCTCCCATAATGCAATGGGATGTCCTAACTGTCCATACTCAAAGTTGTCTACTCATGGATTATTTCAGTAATTCAAGTATAATTCCCTACTTGCTGCCAGTCACACTATATGCACACATGTACATCCATGTGCAATGCATTTCATATTGATATTAAATTACATTGTACTAGTATGTATATTAAATTAAGTGCCACTAGTCCTCTGCTCGTCTTTTATTGAAATAAATGATGATAATTAGCTTATGAACCATCAAAGCATTTAGAACACTAGCATGCAAACATAAAAGTTGGCAAAATGCTCAGAAAAAATTATATGGATCCAAAACCCAGTCTCGCTCACAGACTTGTGTGTTAGCTATTACCTCATGTTGTAACGGTTTGTGTGCGGGTATGACGTACGAGCACGGGAGGAAATCAAGAGTGGTCGATTGATCCCTCCTTATAACATTATTACTGGGTGGGAGGTAACTAATTGAGGGCTGGTTAGTAGAGTGCTGTGCTTAAGTGCTTACCCATAGGTTCGAGCGTTCTAGCATGAATGTGTAGTCAACATGTCTATCCTAGCGCTCTGGCTGTTAGTTCTGAGGACCCTAGGTTAAGAGTCTATACTAATTTTGAGATAACTCCAGTTTTTTATATAAAATACAGAATATCGTTACTTTTCTGAGCTCCAGCAGGCATACTGACTATACTGGCCACTGGGGGTTGACTTGAGAACAACGGAGTTTGATAGGATAGGATATTATCTTAACTTTATTTCAATCCTCTAAACCCACTAAACTCTTGAAAACTGTAACAAAATTGTATACTAATAATATACATGTAAATGATAGCTAAATATAGAATAATAACATGCAGTAAGCTATAATATTCACTTGTATTAAAATGACCACAAATATGTACTCAAAAGGTATTAATTACTTAGGTATGAACATTGACAGCAGTCAAACCACAGTATTTGGCATCATGACAAAATAATAATATTATTGGATAAATTACCTCTTTTGAGTCTCCCAGTAGCAGTAATATAATATAAGTTTCTGGTAGTAAAATATCTGCTCCAAAATATAGCAGATCTTGATGTTATACACCCATAGTAACATTGGGCCTTTTTGATTTCCATATTTCAGAGGTACACTTATATAGGAGTAAAATAGATAAAAATAGCAATAATTGATGCCATATTGTGACATCATTAGCTGGGTATGTATGTACTTGCAGTCACATTGGGTCAGCACTGAATCATCTTTAGGCAGCATATTATAACAAAAATAACAAATAGGGTAAAACTGGTTCTATCTAGCATAATGAATAATACAGGATGTTTGTCAAAATGTAAAACTGTAAATAAAAATACATCCTGGTATAAAGTAGTAAACAAAACTGTATGTCAGCAAATATGAATCACATGTTGGCCATTCACACTGACTAGCATATAAATGCAAAAGTATCGCTGCTTTTATACCAAATCTGTTTCCAGCACTTAGGAAGACCAATAGTCGGTGTTAAAAATAAAAAATCTCAACAATAGTACGAGAAATGCGATTAAGTTGCCCTTTAAGGTTATGTAACTGGGGTTTTCAAAAATAAAATTCCTTTTAACACTATATAGGCATTACTACCTGAAAAGGCATAAGAAAAAAATTGGGAAGGTCTAAGAAATATTTTTCAAGTTATGGCCCATAGTAATTTTGGGGTCCGTTTACTACAGCTCCAATTTTATGAATGAAATAGCTAGACAGGGAACTCCGTCGTGAAGGCATGACACAATGTTACAGTGCAGAAGAATAATCAATCTTATTGACATAGTACTACATGGTGTATGGCTAACATATAATGCATGTTTTAACAAGCTTTTTTCTGTTTTTGTATATGTAATATCCCATGCAAAACATATGTGTGATGTATATTCTTATAAAATACATATATCCACTATTCTAGGAAATAATAAGGGCAGTTATTCTACTAGATATGTTTGTTGGGTTGTTTAGCAGCAGCTAGTGGCAGTCTAAAAGCCAACACAAAACAAAATATGCAAAAAATACAATGATTTGATCCTAGATCTCATATTTGAATAATTACATGTACAGTGTGCGGCTCTGTGGTGGTCTAAATGGCTTGTATATGCGCAGTTTACTAGGAGTTATCCCACCTTTTAATTAAGGGAAAACCTTGCTGCTAAGCAACTGACAGGTTCCGGAAGCTCCGCCTACCTTCATTCATAAAAACAAAATGGCTATAAGAAATAGAAAAGTTGATCGGTTTTAAGCCAGTTAGCAGCATTAGGATGAGTGGATGTTCAATATTTAGTAACATTGCAATGGAATATCATTCCACCAGTACTATAAAACCTTTTAAACTGTAGAGCTTCTTCTAAATAGCTGCATGTCAAATTAAATTAGCAAATTAATATTTTATTTTCTCAAATTTGAACAAGTATTTTAAATCTGCTTTATTAAGAGCTTTATTTGAATTATTAAGGATTTGTTTATATGTAGCCCCCATGATGAAAGCTTGCTGAAAATGAATTTGGTTAGATATCTGAGCAAATGCTGCTCTATTTCGCTGTAGTTGACGCCAAAAGTTGCTAATTTTAATTTTGATAGTGGTTCAAAAAAGGGATTTCCCAGAGTTTTTGAAGCATCCACAAAGCCAAATAACTAATCAAAGACAAGCCCCCTTCTTCAAGCTTCAATTGAGCTAAAACTATCAATAAATTGGCTACTACTGCAAAGTGAAGTGAGATAGTTGACGCCAAAGTAATGTGAATAACGCAACGTAAATTGGCCAAAATCAAGAGGGGATAACTTCACATGATGCCCTGCAGTCTAATACTATCCTACCTGTTCCTAAACACTTATAAAGACACCTGCACATGCTAGTTTACCTTATGGATAAGAATTTATTCTACAAATAAGACAAAACTTAGATAAGGTTTTACAGGCAAAAAGCCAGCATAAGAAAAAGTTCTAGGAGGCCATTATTTTATTTTATCTCTTCATAACACCAGCTTAAGTAAACATTCATGCATATTTAACAATATTATGCAATAATTCAACTGAAAAATAAATTATTCCAGTAACAGCAGGCAAACTTCAAACACTGAAAGCTGTTCAGGCCCTTTCAGACATGGTTAAACATGTGGGAAAATTTTCGAAAGAAAATTCAGACCCCAGTTACATAACCTTAATTGCCAGCATGAAGGTTGGGTTAGATTTCTTCACTATATTCGTGTAGGTCAGTCTCACCACATTATTAGCCTCTTTAAAGGTATGTTTAAAAATGAGATTGTGATTAGTCAACATCAAATATAAACTCAGTTTTAAGGGGTTTGACAATTTCTTCTATAATATCTGATCTCTTACTGTGAAAAAATTTAGAGTTTATCACTGGGCAGTCAGGGAATCAATTTCACATACAAAAAACTCCCCACAGAGAAAAGCTCCAGTCACCTAAAGAAGTTGCAAGTCTATGGTTGAAAGATTAATCTAGCTGTTGTTGAATCCACTTAGTAGAGTAGATGTGATCTCACAAGTTCTTAAATTACGAGAAGTTAGTTTAAATGCACTCATTATTACTAACCATTTTCATATTTAGAAATCCCTGATTAAATTATGCTGCACCTCACTGGTTCTTTTGTTGCTCTAATGATGAACATTTCATTATCCACAATAAAGATGAATTCACAAATACTAATATAATAATAACTCTATTTTCTAAGGTGTGTTGCTAGCAGCTTGCTCTAAAACATGTTCACTCCTAGTCTGTTCTCTTACTACTCAACAACTCCTGTGAACAGTGATGAGTCAACTATCTTATATGCAGACTATCTTATTGGCATTTGGAATTGTTACCACTCCGCTGGCTTAGTTCTCAAATCAGCTATCTGGGCTAAACTCAAATGTTGGCAATTTGAAGTTGAATTTTTGAATTGCCATAATTAGGCACCTATTACTTTTAGACAGGGCAGATGGTTATTATATCATTATTGGTGTCTACACTACATAGTTGCACAATAATATTGTAATTTTATTATTTCTAATTAGCATAAGTTCAAGTAATCAAAACCACATAGTCCATTTGAACACAAATATTGTTAGTTCTCAAAACAGCTATCTGGCTAAAAACAGTTGATTTGTAGAGGATTGATGAAACAACAAGTATGTTACACTTGAAATGAGTTCCTCAGCAACACAGCTAGTTGCATTACATGTTCACTGAGAGTTTATTATAGATTCAGCATCTCATGTTCCGCAGTAGAACCACCCCAATCATATTGAACCCGTAATAGTTCCGGTCTAGATGAGCAATATGAATATGACAGTTTCTGTGCCAATATGACAGTTTTCGCTCCTTTCGTTCTTGACCAAAGAAAACTTGCTCCCTGGTGCACATTGGCTAAAGTTTTTAATGTCAGAATTTTTCAATAATGTGACACTCATTGGAATTTTATGGAGTTTGATATGAATGATGCGGGTGATAACAGACTGAAGATATCTTGGCTGCAATGCGCTCTCAATAATACTGTGTACAGTGTCTATCTCCTGGGTAGTGCTATGACCAGGCTCACAGAATTTTTTGGGTTAGTGGCAGCAATATTGCCCATTCTGTTTTATGAAGGACTTGAAAGCATAGGACACGTGGCTATTTCAATTTTGAGGTACGCTACTATCACTCCAAAGTAGGATGTGCTTGGTGGTTGGGTGCTCTGCCATTATTTTCTTCAATAAAATGATAAGTGCGCTTGCAAGTGGTAAACTACAACATGTCATCTGTATCTGAATGCAGTAGTGTAGAGCATCAAGCAGTACAAGACCAGTATTGAACATACGGTAGTTATATTACTCCTGCTGATACTTTCAGGCAGTGGCTCATAATATATTACATGTGATACATTTTTACAGATGAGCTTAGCATCAAGTATTTTACGTACAAAATGTAATAGTAAAGCTTACATTGAAGTGTTAACAATATTGAGCAAATCTAAACGATCATCAAAGCAAATTCTCTTATTCCTAGTACTAAAAATTCCCTCCATTTTATTCAACTTGTTTCACTAGACCAGTTGTAACAAAGTATACATGTAGTATTGCGCAATGTCATGGTATGTGATTGGTCATGAGCCAGATAGCTGGTTTGAGAATAAACCTACATTGGATATTGCTGCACAGATAGCTGAAATGGGAACTGAGATCTCAGTAACTAAAGCTGACAGAATCAAATTTTTTTTGCTACACATAGCAGGTGTACCAAGAGACATGTTGAGCACAAAAACTCATTTTTTTAGTTTTGGCCAGATAGCTGATTTGAGAACTCAGCCAGCGACTCTGTGTTACACAGTTTTAAATGTGTGGACAGGAAATGGGCGACAAACAATCCAACCACTTGTTAGGTTAGCTAAAGGAATCAAAAGCACCCATGGACCACCAGTTCACCAACTAGCAGTAGAAGAGTTAAATTCTATCGTATACTCAAGAATACAACTCCAAGGATCATCTAAGCAGTCAGATGATCTCTATATAGAAGATATATTTATTGCGCTAAAAGCAACTCCTAAGACCCATGCAACTCGAGTTCACATTCTTATGGAAACATGGATTCCTCAAGCTAACAATTCAGTAAGTTTAATCCTTAAATGTCACATGTGCACATAACATAGCATTGCAGATTTTTGTGCTACACAATAAACTTAACTTGAAATAATGTAATGGTTTTTGGGGGGTTGTGCTGCCGTCCTAAGACGACACCCTTGTCCAAAATGAAGAGCCTATGAGTGGTGCTAGGCCTTCTCATTACATGAAAGATCAACAGGTACTAGTAGTCAAATAACTACTCAAAACGACCAATGTGGTCCCGAGTCAATGCTTGTTTACTATACTGAGAAAGAGAGTGATCCAACCTAGAAGGCGGTTCGGGAGGCAAGGTCAAAGACCTTGACAACTGGAGCGACCTATCTATGAAGTGAAAGTCTCTCTATATAAGTATTATAGATGTGTCTTTATTGAGATCCAAGCATGAGCTGAGACAAAAGACATAAAAACAATGTGCTTTATATAGCCTAAGAACTTCTGGAGGAATTTCCGGTAAAAAGGCTGACGTAGTGTCGTAAAAAGACGACGTAGTGTCATCCGGAAATTGCGCAACAATATGGTGGCCAGAAGCCCGATGGCCGACCCATAATAGGTCAGGTTCAACAAAAGATGCTTAAGACCATCTAAATCGTGTCCAAAATCAATATCAGGCAATTCTGAGAGGTCGGGCCTCTTTACATGGGCATAAAAAGGACATAATTGCTCAGTAATGTACATTATACGTATATAAGTGACAAACTGCTACATAGAGAATTAGTACAAGCAAGTGTAATGCAATGCAAGTGTATATAATCAGTGTCATGTAGTCGGGAGGCTAGATCAGAGTTATACGTGACCATTACACAGCCCCCTCACACTAGGTCATCGCTGTAGCTGGTGTTTGGTCAAGAATGTCACAATAAAGAGCAGACTCGCGTAGTACAATGGCTAAGTCTGCTTGGACCAGATGTAGCTGTCTGGGCCGGTCCAGGTAGTGTCCTGCTAGCTCACGTAGAGCCATCTCCCGAGCATATAAGGGTTCTAGGGGTTGGCATAGAGAGTCACTAATCTGTTGACGGCTGGAGAGGAAGTGGATCCGGGGTTGGATAGATGCTAGGCGTTGCTTCACTTCGAGGTCGGGATCCGGAGATGCAGGGTGTATGGTGTCAGGCTCTGGACGCGCTGGAGACATAGAGAGTGCTGGCTGGTCTAGAAGTACAGGAGGTAATGCAGAGTGCTCTGGCACAGATGCCGGTACACGCTTGAGAGCGACGAGAGATAGGTAGCCCTGAGTCACAGGCGTAGGATGGTCCCCCAGGGTAGAGAGCACAGGATGGTCCTTGGCAGGGAATCTAGGAGAACGGTGTGGAGGGGCTTCCAGCATAGGTCTATCCAGGATTGGTTCGATTAGAAGGCAGGGAGAAGCTAAGCGAGCCACCTTAGGTGGAGAACCTTCATAGATGTCGCCAGAAGAAGTTGGCATGCTCTTCCTGGGTGCAGGTTTAGACTTCCAGGAAGGTAGACGTCCATGTTGGCCCAGTTGAGGTGCCGAGAGCTGGTCTCCAAGGTGGTGAGTTGCCCGGTGAGGATGATGTGGACGAGGAGAAGGAAGAGGCAGGGTCAGCTGGTGCCAACTTGGGGGTCAGCTCTGGAGAAGGAATGAGACTATGTCGTCTCTTGGTGTGTCGCTTCCAAGTGGAGTGAGCTGCAGGCAGAAACACAGGCTTATTAATCCCTGTTTGACCATTCATCGTGGGGTGACAGGGGATGAATGGTGGGAGATCTGTTACGCCCCACCATTTCATGAGTGCTTGACAGCTGGCTGCATTCGTGAGGAACAGTCGTTCCCCACACACACTGGATCTCCTATTGAAGTGATGCCCGAGGGCATCCCTGCTGACAGAACTACAAACTACGGCCACACCGACAGTAGTATCTGGCAAAGTGTTGCTACATGTGAGTGTTTAGTCTCTTAGCTGCTCCGGTGATTCCACATTTTGCACATTTGGAGGTAGGTTGGCTCCGGTGAGCTAGGTCATCCCGAGCCTGTTGGGTGGCAGAGCTAATCCATGGGCGTGTGGCTCTCACATGTTGCGACCGCTCGACAGGAAGCTTATCTGTCAAGCGATGGAGTTTGATGCTGGCTTGCTTTAGAGTAGAGGTGACGAGAGGTGGTGTAGGTGGAGGTGCGCCGTCTGGGGTGAGACTCCTCCGGATAGGAGAGAAGTCTACAACACACAAGTCATCCGTAGTGCTACCGCCACCTTCTAACTCATGTACTCCTCTGTGAAAATGTTCAGAGTAATCCTTTTCTAACCCAACTAGCCGACGCCGAGTGGAGAGGGAAAGATAAGTCGTGTGTGACATTCTCACATGCATCGGTTGAACAGCTAATACAGGTTTATCTAGACCTTGTGGCACTGATATTGGCTTACCTTCGTTCATAAGAACAGCCTGAGATAAGTAGTCTTCCTTGTGAGGTGTAGTTTCACACGTGTCCACCATAGAAACAGGATGAGAAAGAGTACAAGTGTTACTATCAAGAGCAAGACGGGCAAGAGTACAAGTGTTGCTACTGAGGGCTGGACGAGAAAGGACTACTCGTCTGTGCACAGACGAGTAGTCTTTTCTCGTCCAGCCCTCAATAGCATCTGAGCAATACGCTCATCTCTCGGCTAGTATAATATACGAAGACCTATGGGTCTCTGTATAGTATACTAGCTGAGGGATGAGCGTATTGCTCAGATGCGGGCAATGCCTCGGGGATATTTTCATTGTTCGACTCTTCATATAAGCGTGGGGACACGGCATTGCTTGCCTTCGATTGCCCTCTTTCCTCATTTTGAGATTTCGAGTCTTCAGCAATCTGTACCTTCGGCTGAATTTGTTCGGCAATGCTGAATTCCAATGAAGAACACTTCGCCCTTCGTATTTGAACTGTTGGGAGTATAGACTGTTTCTCCGTCGTTGGGAACACACCTATAAGGTCGGCCACATGATGCTTCGCTCCTCTGGAGTCAGGTCGGGCTGTTAAAACTTGAACGTCACTTGAGAGGTTCACAGGTAGCTCTACTTTTTGACTCAGCATGGGCTGTTCCGTGTCGATCCTCAGGCCGCGGACGTGGACTGTGGTGCTTGGCAGTTCTCTACATGAAAAGTCGTCCGTCGGGCTGTACTGGGTTTCTGTGGGAATTTTCAGCTGCTTTCTTGTGTCAGGATTGCTTACAGCCAAATCCTGGTGGTTCACCTGAATTGGGGACGTGCCGGGCACGCCTTGTAAGGTCGGGCTGGGACTTTTGGAACTTCTGGGTCGTTCTTTCAGCTTGGTAGGGGGGTGATCATCTATCACCTCTAGTGTGCCCTGCATTGGGTCGAGTTGTCCATTACCTTTCTCTGGCCTAGTGGGTATAGGTTCTCCCACTAAGACGGGTTCTGATGGTTCCATCGGCCTGGTAGGAAAGTGACTAGTCATCACGCTCAACTTCTTTTGTTCTAGATTGATGCTCTTCTTTGGCCTAGTGGGTATGGGTGCTTCCACTAAAACGGGTTCCGATGGTTCCGTCGGCCTAGTAGGGGAGTAACTGATTGTCACGCCTGGCTTTCGGGCGAAGTGAAAGTCTCTGTATATACAATAAATATAAGTATAGATGTGTCTTTATTGAGATCCAAGCATGAACTGAGACAATGAACATAAAAACAGTGTGCTTTATATAGTATAAGAACTTCCGGAGGAAGTCCCGGTAAAAAGGCCGACGTAGTGTCGTAAAAAGACGACGTAGTGTTGTCCAGAAATTGTGTAACAATATGGCGGCTAGAAGCCCGATGGCCGACCCAAAATAGGCCGGGTACAACAAAAGATGCTTAGAATCATCCAAATCATGTACAAAGTCAATATCAGACAATTCTGAGAGGCCGGCGCTCTTTACATGGGTATAAAAAGGACATAATTGCTCAGTAATGTACATTATAGGTATATAAATTATATGTAATTACAAATGTATGGTCAAAACATGCATAACAACATAAGTATGAGTCAGTAGGTGACTAAGTGCAGAATGCCAGAGGCTAGACAAATAAAGCTGTGACAACTACTAGGCACTTAAGGTGCTATAAGGTCCATCAGGCGAGCTGAGGCCGCATAGGCAGATGTCCTGACCATTAAAATACTTACATGTCTATCTATGATAGTAAGCGATGCGACCAAGCCACCTGCAGTCTAAAAGCAAAGCGACCAGTTCCCTGGACCTTTAGCGCCCGAGCTCGTCCTCATACTCGTATAAGTCTCTTACTACACTCCTTGATGAGTATAAACCTCGGACCTTTGTCGACCCTTGACTTTTAAACAAGCCTAAGCATCGGGCCTACGTCCCCTCTTTAACATAGACACTTTCTACACTCCTACGGAGTCTAAACCATCGGACTTACGTCGACCCTTGACTCGTTAATGAGTCCAAACATCGGCCTACGTCCTCTACAATACCTATAAGAGCTTACATAACTGTTCACTCTTTATGTAATGTGTGGAAGTTTACCTTGGCAGTCCACTACCACTACCAAGTGCTTTCCACACTCGTGCTAACATTGGCACCTGTGTGAAACCCTAAGCACAAAACATTACAATATATAATATGTTTCTCATGAGTATAAGCATCTTTTATAATGGCCAACCCTTTTTGAGGTTGGGCCTCGGTCTTCTGCCACCATTTCCGGGGCCGATATTATATCGTCCCTCCCGATACTCTATCGGGCTTTTTACCTGAACCAGTTTTGGTATAAAGTCATGAGCATTATTTTTACCGTACAAATCAGTTGGTGACTAGACTCTAATAAAGTCACATCTCCCAACTCAAACCACACAGAGTCTTCTCTCCGGGAGAGGTAGTTCCAGCTTTGATCCCATTGGACCACTAGCCCAAACCCACCCTCGAACTCAACTGAACATACTCTTTCAAATACTCTTTCATGAGCATAAGCATCGGGTCTATGACCTTTATACATGCATAAGCTACTGCATACTGTTTACTCTTTATGTAATGCTGGAAGCCTAGTCTGATCGACCACTCTCAGGCGCTTCCCACACCTGTGCCATCTACATCCGTGTGTACTCATTGGCAGAAACGTTACAATATGACGCTTTATTTGTGTGTAAAAATACTGTGAAATAAGGCATGCCAGGTATTCCTAATTCCGTAGGAGACTCCGTATTTCTAACTCAAACTATATAAAATTGACACCAACCACTCAAATGCTGAATCTCTCCAATTTTCATTAGTGGGACTTACAAGTTTGAGCATTCTTTCAATTAATATATGGCACTTACTTGTATATAAGCATGCAAATGATTATAATATAATAAATATATCGATCCATATTCTTCATATATTAATAAAGGAATGTACAAGAGGTGTTTGGATCAAACCTGGAATTATATTAATATCTCGAGAATGAAATGTACACTTTTGAAAACATTTTATCCACCTTTCAACATGAGGCCCCTGCACACCTACACACATTTTTATCTTTCCAAGTGATGCGAGGCTTGCTGTAAAGAATCCAATGAACCATTGTCGGAACAAGCGAGGGACGTTTTCTTCCAATTCTTCACCCATCAGAAAGTGCTTGTCACTGAAATATATTTTTCGGAGGTCACTTGGTGCTAAATCAGGCCTTTAAGGAGGGTGTAGAATGACATTCCAACCCCATTTGGATATCAATCTCACTGTTGATTGGGCTGTATGTGGTCTTGCATTGTCTCGCTGCAAACTCTGAGTTGTCATGATTAAACCAGGTTGTTTCTTTCCAATAGCAACATGTACTCTTTTTAAGACTTCTTGGTAGTATGCAACATTGATGGTCTGACCCCTTGGGGAAATTAGCATGAATAATTCTGTGATAGGTCTAAAAACTTGCTAATAGTGTCAGTGTTAATAGCTGTCGCAAAACTGACCCTGCGACGACCTCTGCCTGGAAGCTCTTCCACCACTTTGCTTTCTTCTTTCAACATTCTACACTACCCATAGAGTGTTGACTGACTAATGGTGTATTCCACGTACTGTAAACTAGCTCACTTAGAAGTTTGAGTCAGTTTGATGCTCTCTTTCACTAAAATTTTTATAATAACTCTTTGTCTCATCTCAGCGCTAACATGCTTCTCTGCTATCTTGAAAAATATGGTCCAACATGCATACTAATGTGTTAATATAATATTCTTTCACAGGTGTATCTAATGTCAAATGGAAAAGACAAGATTTATTCTGATGCATTTGGTAAGACAGTTCACATTATTCCCTCATTGAAGAAAGACCGAGATTGGTTTGTGGTGCTGCCATAAGAAAAGGCAGCATTTGTTATATAATGAGGCAATTGCTATGAGCTCCTTGGGTTGATTAATCTTTCCAATTAGCTAGGTCATTAGTGACCATTAACCAGTCAACAAGTATACAGTATGAACTGCTAACTATATGTATATTTCTACATTTGTAGGAGAATTATATGTTGATACTGGGTGTGGAGTGAACCATGGAGTGTAGGTGGTTATATTCTTACAGCTACCATACAAGTACTTGAGTTTTGTTCACACAATAATTTGACTCAAGAGTGACATAATTGTGATGAGAGTTGTGAGAATCTATTCTAGTAGAGCAGTTCTCTTGGAAATTTGTGTGCAGCAGTTAGCAAAGACGTCTTTTAATGCTATAGTTCTGCAGATAACCTGCAGTGTACATGTGTATTTACATGCAATTTCAAACTAGGAGCATATATTATATCACATATTTTCAGAGCTGCCATGATGTGCAAAATACAAGTAATATATAACAAATACATGGAGATGCAGAGTAGGTAAGCCGTATTTGTAATAATATCCTCTAAACAGAGTTAGAGCTCTAGTTTTAAATCTGATATGAAATGCCTGATGAGAATATGCAATAGGGCGCTTGATAGAAGTATTCAAGGTTAAAAAAAATAAAAGCTTATTGCATAGGAGACTGGATGAAATGGATGTATCATAAACAAACCTCTTAGGTAACTCAGCATTATATGAACCTCTTGGACACATTCATCATTCAGGTTGGGGAAGCAAATCAAAGCTGGAATTTTAAAGTATTGCAGCAGAAAAAGGGAATGGTGAGATGTATAACCATTACAGCATGGCGACAGGAAATTCCCGTAATGTATCTATTTACAATGCTAATAATAATTTAGGTACAAATGGCTGTGTACAGTTGATGATGACACCTACCTAAATGTTCCCAGATTTGTGGAGATGCTCAGGAACTACAACCACAACAAAAGCCTTCTTATTGGGAAACCCAGTTTAAGAAACAAAATAGACAGAGGCTTTTTGAATATAAATGGAAAGGTAATTATAGTCAATTGAGTGAAAATATCCTAACAATGTGTGTAATGTTGTGGATCATACAAGGACTTATCCTTGCTCCTAAACAAAGCAGTCCTGCACGGGCTTGCCTAAGCCTCTACCAACCATGCCAATATTTATTTGCAACTAATATTATACATTTACAATAGTATACCTTGCTCTAGCTATTCCAACATCTGTTCAGTACTTAGTAGCATCGGCAAGATAATATACATGTACATGTACATGTATATTATTGTAATGGTAAACGTTACCCTATGCTCAGCTTCTCGTTATACATTGCACTTGTTATGGATAAGTCTTGCATAATCCGTGTATTATTGACTTGCCTATGTAGTAACATATCTTATATATCCAAGAGTGCTAAAAAGCTTTGCAGATTCTTAATGTGAAATTTCAACGCTAGATAAATATTATTAGTAATAAATAACGGGCCTATACAAAAAACATCAATTATTTACTGACACATATATATGCTACATTATTTCCTTTTAGAGCTATTATATGTTTTGTTTGATTTTGTTTTACATAATATGACATGTTGCAGAGGACCAGAATAAGGTACTGGTTTCCACATGGTGCAGCAGGTATCTGCATTAGTAGAGCTCTGGCCAAACAGATGCTGCCAATATGTGGGTAAGTAACCTGTTGCATGCTGTCTGTACGTGAGTAAGTGGCCAATCACATACTGTCTGTATGTGGTAAGTGACCAATCACATACTGTCTGTATAGGAGTAAGTGGCCAATCACATGTACTCTTTAATGCATGAGTGAGTGACCAATAGCATACTGCCATGTGTGAGTAAATGACCAATCAAATGCTGTCTGTATATGAGTAAGTGGCCAATGACATGTACTCTTTAATGTATGAGTGAGTGACCAATCGCATACTGCCATATGTGAGTAAATAACCAATCAAATGCTAGTGGCAAATCATGCGCCATTCACAGTATAACATGAGAGTAAGTAGTTAGTTTCATGACCATGATCAGCTGTTATTTCTTATCCCAGTCACATCTATAATATACATTCAGTAATCAAGAAACACGTATTCAATGTATACTTGAATATACTTCAAGCATGTGTTTCCTGTTCGCTGAATATATTCATGCATTCAGTATATTTTTAATACAGCGGCAAAAAATTTATTAAGCGAGGTATTGAGGCTGGTGCCCCTGATGACGTCACTATTGGCTATGTATGTGGTAAGTACACACTTTTCTGGATCTCATTAAAATTGCTTAATGCTGCAGAAAAGTTTTATCTCCATAAAAAACAAATTTTTGTGTAGCCAGTAAAGGGTTTTAGTCGTAATATTATGTTTATTGTTCTGTTATTGCATAAAATTTGCATGTTATTGTTCATTTGGCCATTGGTAGATTAGTCCATGTGATAATCAATTTTGTTTGTATTTGTGTACAATTTTACATGAGCCATATGTCCATGCGATCTGCAGACAAGACGCATTATCGGGAGATAATGTGGTGTTTCAGACCCACTCATACGCAGACACTTATATAAAACCAGCACATTCTGAAACGTCGGCCTTCTTTATGATAGGCTTACAACATGAATAATACATAGTATGTGAATGTTCTACTTGATTGCATGATATAATCAATAGTAGGCAAGTTTAGACAAGTATAATTAGTGTAGGCATGTGCAACAGATTAACTAGGCAGTAAACAAGGTGAGTAATACAGGTCATTGTCAGGCAGTTAATATAAGTGTCTGCATATGTGAGTGGGTCTGAAACACCACACACCCCCCTCCCCCAGTCACTCATTCTCCGGCGTTATTTCTTTGAGGTAGGTCGAAGGATCTACAGCGTAATCTGCTGGTGTAGGGCCATCTCGTCCTGTACCTTCTCAATTTCACTGACTAAGGGTCGTCTGAGCCTACCGATCCTATTTTTTATAGTAGCACCGAGCCGTTCCCTTTAGTTCCCTAGAGAACTCGGCTGTTGGGGGGGGGGGGGGGGGGGAATGTCTAAGGATGGTACTAACTGTGGTGCTGGTAACTGGCGGTTCAATGGCGGACGTTTTAACCTTCTTAGAGTGGTTACGTCTAGGCGGAGGAGGCCTGGGTCTCCTCTTGAGAATGTCATCCGTGTAATTTCCTTTATGATCCAGCTGGGGTACATCTGCCATGGGTGCCTTTTGTTTGGGACTTCCTAACCACTCCCAAGGTGACTTTCGCTTGCGGGCAGTAGATGTCTTGGTTGCCGGAGGTGGCGCTAGCCGGACGACAACCGCTCGCGCTTCTGACTCTGGTGAAGTGCACTTATATTGTACATGTAGGTGCGAAAGGCTTGAATCCAACCTCAGTGGGTATTATACAAGTAGGGTATGCTACGCGTCGATATAATATCATGGCCTTCAGGATATTAGAAAACATCTCAGGGTTCACCTCGTACTGGATGCTCCCGTAGCTCGTCTCTCATTGGTGCCGGTACACTGTGGTTGCATCTGGGGCACTGACTCCACAGCGACAAAAGAATCAGGTGATGTGCTGTCTGGTGTGAGAGGTGATGAGGCTTTCTGTGCCTTCCAGGTGATACATTCTAGAATGCGAGTCTCCGCCCTTATATCGAGCGGTTCGACGTATGTTGTCGGCGGTCTGCTTGGAGACCCAGGAAAGTGGAGACTGTGGCTCAGTGGCATCTGTAGATAATATTTCTGCACTAGAAATGTGGAGTGGAGAATCATTATGGCTGTCAGTAGACAAGCTAGGGGATCCCGGTCGGTCATGGCCGACCCTTCATTGCTGTCAAGTGAGGGTGCTGAGATCCAATTGTGTGATACAATGTTCAGGTTCACATCTGAGTCGGGGGAGGCCCTTGAAGGGAGGCAGTATGAGTCACAGTCAGTGGAGGCGACCCCATCCCCAAGTGCTAGGGGCATTGCATCAATGCCAATGTCTGACTTGACGAATGCGACCTCAGCCTTTGTGGGAGTCCCGAGACTCGAGTGTAAATCCTCTGTATCCAACAACCACAATGCAGCTTCCAAGTCAAACTGCTCACCTTTCAGGTCCATCGTGTGGTCGACGTCGGTAGAGACTTTTTCTGCAGGAGAAGAAGAAGGAGAGTTTGCTATCGGACTGTGTTAAAGGCTGGTTGCACTTGTACTGTTGACTGCATGTAGAAGACTGATGAATCTAAGCTGGTTCTGTGGGCTTATATAGACTGGGGCTGCCTTGGAACCTTGGTCACCAGATGACCTGTCATTGGTAATAGACAATGGTCTGTTAGACTGGTAGTTTTCATGCTCTTTGAATTGTATTACTCTTCTTTCTGTGGCTAATTCAATGTTGACCACAAAGTTGTCTGGCATGTCGGAAGATGAGTTCACTTGTGTGAGAAACAAGCAGCCATTAGCCGTACAGTCAGCCATCGACTGAGGAGTGGGCCCCTTACGTTGACTTGTTGTGTCACTTGTGTTGGCTCTGTGTCTTCTCTTGGAGACTTTGTTTAGAGGTCGGCCACGCATCCAATGGGCTTTTCTTCTAATGTTGCTAAGCCCTCATCCTTGACTGATGGACTTGAGTGTCCTGACGAGAACTGTTTTTTCGTGATTACCTCGGCTATTTCTAAGCTTAGAGTGATGGTGTTGGATTATGTCGACAACACGTCCTCGGAGGTGAGTTGTACTAGGCCCTCGGGTCTGGATCTGGAATAGCTGTTTCTTTAGTGGATGGAGAGCTGTTTTTGTGAAGGCTGGTTATTGGGCGGATCCAGGCTTAGCGGAGTCCTGTGCATGCATATCGGCCTGCAGAGAATCTGGGGTGCCTTCTGTGGTATGCACTCTGCTTTGGAACCAGGGTGCTGGTTGATAGGGAGCTGTCTCTATGGAGGCTGGCCATCAGGTAGACTTACGCGTAGCAAGATCCTGGGCAGGCGGGTCAGCCTGGCTAACTGAAGAATCTTGGGCGCCTTTTATGGTCGGCCCTCTTTTCTGGAAACAAGGTACTGGTGGCTGTGTAGCTAGTTTAGCTGCAGCTGTCCATCGGGCAGACCGGCTCTTGGCTGGGTCATGTTTCTGGATGCCGGACTAAGGCATCCGTCAGCCTGGGTCCTCCACTCTTCTTCTGGGTGCTGTTCCTCCCTCTGCTTGATGTCCCTCACGGGACCAGGACCAACTGGGCTGGTATAGATCGTCAGCGGGATCCTGTGGTAGAGTTGTTCTGGGCTTCCCTTCAATTGTCTGTCGACCTACATTGAACCAGGTCTACATCTGCTGCAAAGTGCCGTCAGCCGGTACCTGTGGTTGAGTTGTAGCAGGCTAGGCCTCTTTTCTTGAGTGCTAATATCTAGCTCTTGGGCTATAGATAAAAATACTTTCAAATGTTAAAATACTGATGTATCTTGTAAGTAGTCAAGTTGTCGAAAGTGTTTTTAGTGATGCCAGACATTCTCTTCCAAACTCTGCCGCCGCCATAATCCTAATAACTACTCTTGTACTTTTCTTCAGTTTTACACAGATCTGAACCTGGCGGCATTTAAATAACTTTAAGTTGCTGTGTAGACAGTTACAACTTACAACTTACATAATATTGAATCTACTTTTTGCATATTATGTTATATACATTTGTGCAGTGTTGTTCTAATTTATGTTCTTTCTTCAGATTATCTACTAAAAGTTCCATTCATTATGAAAGAAGAGCTCCATTCCCAATCTGACTCCCTGTACATACTGCACCCTGCTGACTACCATAAACAGGTTAGCAAACACATAGCATGCAGGTAGTATTGGCACTTTATTTGACACAAATTTATAAATAATCAGCCTGAGCACATTATATAGAATACAAACATGTGTAATAGCAGTATTAACTGAAAACGAATATATAAACACAAGATTATACATGTAGATGACATTGGCATTGCTGGTATTAATGGATACTATTGTGAAGTCATGCTGCACATGGCGACATTAAATTTCACATTGTAAGCTACATGTACATATTATATGATATTTACACCCCATCAAACATTCAGTATTGAGCATTGGAGTTGTTCTCTCATCTTTCCCGCATCGTTTAAAATTTGGTTTAAAAAGTACATAGTACAATCATGTATATGTTTAAGATCACTCCATTTTGAAACTATACAAAAACAATGTATTAGTAAATCAGATGTGAGTCCTTGATCGTTATTATTGTGGTACAAGCGTTGTAATATTCTGGTACGCTGCAGATGCATTTTCTAGCTCAGACAAGCAACTGAGATTGAGCAAGAAATTATTCAGGTGAATCATTCAAAGTCGGATGTCACTGCAATAACTTTTTATCATTTTTACCGTGATCTTCACTCATTTGGTCAAAAATGTTCCTGTGAATAATGGACATCAGATATGGATTGATATATTGTAGCCATCTAAAATCACTCCTCTGCCTCTGGTTTTTACTACATGATGCATATAGATAGTTAACCCTCATAGGGCCAAATGGAACTTTAATTCTACATTCATTGTGGTTGACAAGACTGTATACAATGTTTTATACTTATATAGTTAAAGGTTCGTATTTTATTTATATATTCAGGTAACATTCGGCTATCGTTTCACAAAGAGAACAGGATTTATTATTGATCATAATCGCCTTCTTTCTCGGGGAGAAATACCTGAATTCAGCTTATCAGACGACCCTACCAGGTACTAGATGTTCAGTACTTTAGTTCCAGTAATATTTATTAGCCTCAGTCAACATCAGCGTTAACAGTAACTGCAACCTGGAGCTAAGGCTACAATATCTGTCTAATTGTAGATATCTAACCCTACACTGTCACCTGTTTCCTAATTCTGACCAATGCAAGAAGATTAAAGAAAAATATGGACCGTTAAAGACGTATGTAGGAGGGGCAATTGCTCAGGAGCACGGGTTTCCTGTTTAAATGAACATTGTTAGTAGTATAGTCAGTGCAGATCTGCACAGACACCCGGTCATTTCCGCGTCTTATTAGCCCTAGATCCAAAAACTCCCCGGGCGGACGACCACCCCACCCGTCCTCTCGCCCCCTCCCTTTCCCTAAACCTCACTCTATGTGCAAAGCCCTAGAACCTACCCCCCGATCGCGGGTGGGGTTTCAAAAACCTCATCGGCTGTTCCGTAGAACCCAGTCTAAAGAGCAAACCCCTCGCCCGGTCCCACGGCTCGGGCGAGGGGGCGCGCGCGTACGCGCGCGCCCCCCGCCCCGCGAACCCCACCCGTCCTCCCTCCACCCGTCCCCGCCCCTCCCCACCCCACCCCTCCCCACCCCAAACCCCTCCGCCTCGCCCTCCGCCTCGCTGCGGTTCTCGTTCGCGAGTCCAGCCGTGGCCCCACGCCGCCGTCCCCCCGCCCATCCCCCGCCCCTCCCCCGCTCTCCCGCCCCAACGACCCGTCGCTACCCTCGCGGGCGGACCGTCGGCTGGAGTAGGGTGAAGCGAAGGAAAATACGGGTTAGAGTAATGGTGTGTGATGTATTCTAGAATAGATGATATACGACCATGAAAAATATGAGTCGGGGTAATGATACGCGAGTTTGTTTTAATTTTCAATACGTTTGAGAATAATAATATAAAACTAAGTGATAAAAAACCTGATACACGACTATGAAAAATATGAGTAAGGGTAATGATACACGAGTTTGTTTTAATTTTCAATACGTTTGAGAGTAATAATATAAAACTAAGTGATAAAAAACTTGATACACGACTATGAAAAATATGAGTAAGGGTAATGATACACGAGTTTGTTTTAATTTTCAATACGTTTGAGAGTAATAATATAAAATCAATCGATAAAAACCGATATACGACTATGAAGAATATGAGTAAGGCTAACGATACACGAGTTTGAGAGTAATAATATGAAATCAATTGATAAGTAGACACGAATGAGTGTGAATGACAAAAGTTTTTGCCTCAAAACTGTGCAGTGGCGGGGAGGAGACGCTCGCCGAGGATGGAGTCTAGAATGGCACAATCGTAGAATGTTCTCCCGCTCTTGGAAGTCTTCTGTCCCTTGAACACCATCACGGAGGGGAGGAGGTCTTTCATCGAAACTGCCAGACGTCCCGGAAGGAAGACCTCTCCCTTTCTTTCTTCGTTTCCAATCCGACACTCGTAGGTGGCAATGGAGTTGCTCGCGTTATCACCATCACCGCATCTTGGGACGTATGCGGGTCGGAGCGCGGTCACCACCAGCACAGAACCAACGGGGAATGAAGATAGCGTTTGCACTCGAAAAAATTCTTCCAACTGGGCCAAGGTCTTCTTTCTCAAGTCACCGGCCAGCTTTTTCATGGCTGCTCCTGGCAGGGAGCACACGCTCTCGATACGGTTGAATGTGTTTTGTCCTTTAGCGGTCTCCTGCTGCCCCAAGTACGCCATGATCCTAGGTGGAAGGGTAAGGTCCTTTAGCTCCTCTTCTTTGACATCCGCTAGCTTGGGCATGGCGTGACGAATGTTGGTGTGAAAGCTGATGCAATGTCTCATCCCCTTGTCATCCACATAGCTTGCCCTGGCTAAGAATGCTTTTCCGAATGCCGTTTCAACCACCGAACCTCCACTCACTTCTAGCACAGTTCCTGGCTCTAGCTCTGACAACTTCACCGTTGTCTGCAGAGAGCTCCTCTTCTCCGCTCCCATGCTCCTACAATAACGAAAGTGGTGTATATAGATCCGACAAAGTGGTTAAACGGGAGAAAGATAGTACGGTAATTTATAGATATACGAACAGGGCTACTTACATTAGGGTTGCCGCCACTGCACGAGCTTTCTCCAGGCTTAGTCCCCCGCTCTTTTTCTTCCCCTTGCAAGGAGACTTGGTAGCTTTTTTTCCCTTCGTCGTCGTCTCACCACCATCCATTTCTTCCGTAGCCGTATCGGCTCCGTGGCCATCATCATCATCATCATCTGATATTACAATCACCTGGGATTTCTTCTTTTTCTTAGCACAGATTTCATCTCCTTTTGGGTTCTTCCTCTTCTTGGTTGTTGTGGTCTCGCCCCTATCCGAGGCCCGCTCCGGGGAGGACGGAGAGTCCGCCATGTTAGAAAGATCCTTTCGGGCAAGACTCCCCACTCCTATTATTTTCCCCTTCTTCCGTGCCTCTTTTAACGCATCCACCTCTTCTTTCCTCTTCTGACTGCACTCTTCTTCTTCAATAATTCCATCCATTTGTGAGTCCGTTAAGCCCGCAAATAACTCTTCTTGGTTTTGGACTATGTTGTCAGTATCCATTGATAATGTACTATTGTAGTAGTGTAGCTGTACAGTAGTGATGTGCTGAACTTTGAATGCTGAGACTGTGATCCCACTCTCCCTTTATACAACTGCTCATTTCTTGACTCCTCCCTTTTTTTTATCCAATCCCAATGTGACCCGATGCACCCCGATGTGAATCCGAAGCCTCCCGATGTGAATCCGAAGCCTCCCGATGTGAATCCGAAGCCTCCCGATGCGTCCCGATGTGATTCCGAAGCTTCCCGATGCATCCCGATGTGAATCCGAAGCTCCCCGATGCATCCCGATGTGATTCCGATGCTTCCCGATGCATCCCGATGTGAATCCGAAGCTTCCCGATGCATCCCGATGCGAATCCGAAGCTTCCCGATGCATCCCGATGTGATTCCGAAGCTTCCCGATGCATCCCGATGTGATTCCGAAGCTTCCCGATGCATCCCGATGTGTCCCGATGTGTCCCGATGTGTCAATTCACATCGGGGTGCATCGGGATGCATCGGGAGGCTTCGGAATCACATCGGGATGCATCGGGAAGCTTCGGATTCACATCGGGATGCATCGGGAAGCTTCGGAATCACATCGGGATGCATCGGGAAGCTTCGGATTCACATCGGGATGCATCGGGAGGCTTCGGATTCACATCGGGATGCATCGGGAAGCTTCGGAATCACATCGGGATGCATCGGGAAGCTTCGGAATCACATCGGGATGCATCGGGAGGCTTCGGATTCACATCGGAGTGCATCGGGAGGCTTCGGATTCACATCGGGAAGCTTCGGATTCACATCGGGGTGGTATTGCCAAGGGTGGGGAAATGGTTAGACTCCGCCCACTGAATACTACTATTTAAGGTATGAGTTTCTCACTTTAGCAGTATGAACAATCAGCCTCTAGTCAACAGAGTGAGAGTAAACAGAGACAGCTACCTACTAGTCAGTGTGTGAACAGAGATGTCAACAAGTAGAACATAAGGTTAGTGTTAAATGGAGTAATTGGCAGCAATTGTGAAGTGTTTATTGTATAAAATGCTATCAAGCTAAAAAATGACTCACACCCTACTGCTATATATTTTTATAAGGAGACTAAACAGAGACACCTACCTTCTAGCCAGCACATGATCAGCAGAGATGTCAACAAGTGAAAAAGAAGGTTAGTGCTAAATGAGGTATTTGGTAGCAATTGTGGATTGTTTATTGTTTATGTAGTGTGAAGTAAAAGAATAATAACTTACACCCTACCATTTTTTTTTATAGGGGGAGAGACCTCTCGTCAGGTCGAGCACACCTGTCAACTATGCGGTCTGGTTCTCAGAACAGCGTTTTCTCTAGACAGGCACACGAAGAGAATGCATGCACAGGCTCACCCGCACAAGTGCCCCGTTTGTGGCGGATGTTTTGATGGGAGGAGAAAGCTAGGTCATCACATGAGGCGATTTCATAGCGAGGGTAAGGTGGAAAAAGATGAGGGAGGTGCAGAGAAGTTTGATGATGTTTTCTGGTCTAAACCACCAACAGCTGAAGAGGGGGATGAGATGGGGGTGCTACTAGCCCGCTATTGGAGCTCCATCAGGTCCGCAATACACTCTCGTCCCGTGGAAGATATTCTAAATGTTCGAGTGTGGAGAGGGGAAGGTGAAGACGAAGGAGATGAAGAGGTGTGGACTAAGTTGAGAGCAATGTGGAAGAGAGTGCCTTGTACTGTGAAGATTAACTGTAGCGCTGGAGTCATCCTCGAGCATAAGACCAGTGGAGAGTTGCGCTACTTTCACTCATCGAGCAACAATGCCGCATTCTTCCCCAAACCAAGACTGATCAGAACAGAGAATGAGATGAGAGAGTTTTGCGAATCTGTGCAGGAGCTCGACTTGAGAGAGAGGTCAGCACAAAGGAGACCGAATACCGCTTGGGCTTTACGTCACATTGCGAATCTGACATTCTACATCTATAAACTCCTAGAGATTGGCAAGGTGGGCGGTGTAGTGAGCAAACTCCCAGACTACATACTTAACAACCGACACGTGATAGCACTAGACGTAGACTTTTGGGCTAGAGGAGGTGCGCGTCCCTACTCAGACAACTTGTGTTTCTTTAGATGCTTGGCCATGATGTATGACTGTAACTGCGACCAAAAGATGGGATGTCGTTGCCGTCGCCCCTCTTGCACCACAACACATCGCTTGTTTAAACAATACATGAGACAAACTAAATCTTCTTCCCCACCCTCATCAACTTTGTCAGACTTTCCCGGGGTGGACTCGAGTGATCTACTGGCCTTGGAAGATCTTTTTGACGTATCTATAATAGTCTTCTGTCTAACTGATGAGGAGGTAGCTCCGATAGTTTGGTCATCCGGGGCACGAAACAAAGCCCATAAACTCTTCGTCAACATGTACGAAAAACACTTCAGCTGGATAAAGAATGTTGATTCGTTTGCCAGATGTTTCACCTGCAAGCTGTGCGATAGCGCGTTTACACGCTTGTCCAGCCTACGACGACACAAGTGCTCGCCAGAAGAAGCATCGGTGTTCGTTTTCCCTGGTGGAACGTTTGGACCCCCGCCAACCATATTCACAAAACTCAAGCGAGTGGCGGGGATAGAGGTGGTGAACCCCGACCTCTTATACTACCCCTACTATATCACCTATGATATCGAATGCTTCATGCCAAAAGACAACCTACCAACTAACACCACCACGATGACTTTTAGTGCAAGACACGAGCTACTGAGCATATCCGCGTGTTCTAACGTCCCGGGGTTTGAGCGAGCCAAGTGTTTTGTGAGGAGCGTCGACAGCAAGGATGGGACGAAGTGCATTCGTCAATTCGTCCAATACATAGCAAAGATTGCTGACGTGGCAGGAGATTTGTTCGGAGAAAGATTCCAGGATGTACGCGAGCGACTCTCTACATTCCTCGCGGATCGGGCGGATAGAGAAGAGGCCTTTGCTGACGACAAGTTCTCTAACGTCTCGACTTACAGGGTGAAGTCCGGTCTCTCCGGATTAGAAAGAGAATTAGAACAGCACATCTCCAGCGTTCCGGTGGTCGGCTTCAACTCGCAAAAGTATGACCTAAATATACTAAAGGGGCCTTTACTTCGCTCTCTACAAGAGGAGGAGGGAGAAGATTTTGTTTTCATCGTTAAGCGTGTTAACAGTATGTCCTGTGTGGAGAGTAGACGTTTTAGATTCCTTGACATATGCAACTTTATCGCACCAGGCTTCAACTACTCCAAATACTTGAAGGCATTTGGCGTGTCAGAGAGTAAGGGATTCTTTCCTTACGACTGGGTAGATTCCCTGAGAAGGTTGGATCATCACGGACTCCCTCCCCGAGAGAGTTTTTTCAACTCGCTGACTCAGCAAGAATTGAGCCAGCAAGATTATCACCACTGTCAGCTCGTGTGGGAAAGAGAGAACATGGAAACGTTCAGGGATTTCCTCATCTGGTACAACAACCTCGATGTGGCCCCATTCATCGAGGCCATTGCACGTCAGAGCTCTATCTATCAACAAAAGGGTATTGATATGTTGAAATCTGCAATCTCGCTTCCAGGCTTGGCCATCAGATGGTTGTTTATGGAGGTGGAGGCCCGACCTTACGGCTACTCTCCTCCGCAAGCCGCTCTCCCGCTGCATAGGTTAATGTCTCTCCGAGGTGAACTTTGCAACTCACAACCCATATGTCTGTTCGATGAGGAGAGCAAAAGTCTGTACCACACTCTCCGTGATAACCTCGTGGGAGGGCCAAGCATCATCTTTCACAGACATCATGAAGTTGGAGTGACCTCTATTCGAGAGAAGGTTTATGGCACATCCGCAAAACCCTGTAGGTCCATTCTGGGAGTCGATGCCAACGCTCTCTACCTATACTGCATGATGGGGAATATGCCTACGGGTTATCCCAGGCGGAGGCTAGAGAGCCGAGGCTTTGCTCTGGAACCCGTTAAAAAGTTCAGCAAAGTGGCGCATGGATGGTTAGAGTTCCAATCGTGGAAGAGAGGAGAGGTCATCCTTCACCAACAGAATGGAGGAGAAATGAGGATAGGCTGTCACAACCTACCGGTGGATGGTTATAGCGAACAGAGTCGGACTGTGTACCAATTCCACGGTTGCTACTGGCACGGACACGAGTGCGAGCTAGGAGGGAAAGGAAAAGGTGTCAGAAACATGACGAATGAAGAGCTCCGGGTGGACACTGCGAGGAAAGAAGATTACATCAAGGCTCTAGGCTATAAGCTCATCACCACTCGGGAGTGTGAGTGGGGAGCGCGAGTTCGTTCGGATGAAGAGGTTAGGACATTTCTCTCCGTCTTCTTTTCTTCTCTCTATCCAGAGAGGGGTTGTGTCAACCTCGATAAAATAATCAACAGTATTCGTAGTGGAGAGTACTACGGTTTAGTGGAGTGTGACATTTCCGTACCCGAAGAGCTAAAAGCGAAGTTCTCTGAGATGGCACCTATTTTCAAGAATATAAATGTGGGAAGAGAACACCTTAGCGAACACATGCGCGCTTTTGCCAAACAGAACGGATTCTTGAAGAGACCTCAGCGAATGCTCGTGGGGAGTCTTTTTGGCGAGCGAATCACACTACTCACCGATCTGGCTAGATGGTATCTAGATCAAGGTTTGATAATTACCAGGGTCTATCAGTTTGTTCACTTTATCCCACGAGCCGTCTTCAAAGACTTTGGTTCTTCGGTCTCAGACGCAAGGAGAGGGGGAGATCTGGACCCTGATCTGGCCCTCTTGGCCAGCACCAGCAAGCTCGTTGGGAATTCAGCCTACGGAAAGACCATAACAAATAAAGAGAAACATAAGACTGTCAAGTATGTAGAGACAGTAGAGGGGGCGGCCGTCAAAGTGAGGAGTAGGCACTTTTCTAGTCTCAACGAAGTCGATGAAAACTACTTTGAGATAGAGCTTCACAAGAAAAAGGTAAGTGTTGACAATCTTTCTTACTTTGACTCTTGATTTGACAAAACTTTTTCCGAGTGGAAGGGTGAACTTTCTCTCTCTCTCTCTCTCTCTCTTTCTTTTAGATTCGAATGGATGTTCCATCCGTCGTAGGATTCGTCATCCTCCAGAGAGCCAAGTTGAGGATGCTAGAGTTCTACTACGACTTTATGGATAGGTGAGTAGAACTAGACTATACAAAGATTTTATCAAATCCTTTTCTATTTATTCTTCGGTGACAGCAACCTCTAACTCGTCCGATTTATTTTCACAGATTCGTCAGCAGAGAGGACTTTGAGTACGTAGAAATGGATACGGATAGCGCTTACATGGCCCTGAGTGCTCGCAATATAGATGAGGTCATCCGAAAAGATAAAAAAGAAGAGTTCTACAGAGAGTATGGTAAATGGTTTCCCAGACCCTTCTGCGATAGCCACAAGGGAGACTTTATCACAACCAAGGTGCTCGGGCAAGAGTGGGAGATGAGGGAATGTTGTGAGAAGGTGCAGCGATACGAAACACGAACCCCTGGTCTGTTTAAGGAGGAGTTTCGGGGGGAGGGGGTCATCGCGCTCAACTCAAAAACTTACTTTTGTTGGTCCGCTGACGGCGATAGCAAGTATAGTAGCAAAGGACTAAATAAAAGAGGAAACGCCCTAACCAAAGAGAAGTTCCTCTCCGTGCTCAAAACAGGGGAGTCGGTGAGAGGAGACAATCGGGGTTTTATCAGAAGAGGAAATCAAACGTATAGCTATACCCAGCTAAAGACCGGACTCACCTACTTCTACGGTAAGCGGAAGGTTGCGGAAGACGGGGTGAGTACGAGTCCTATAGAATGTTAATACTGATTTCTCGGAGATGAGACTACTTCATTCGATAAATCGGAGAGTAAACGAACAGTGCATCATAACCCTTGTATATATATATATATATATATATATATATATATATATATCCGTATAATTTTTTTTCACATTCACTCTCTATTGTAAGGGGTCTCCGTCCTCAAAACGGAGGGTTTACCGGTTGTAGCCTTAAAACCGAGCAATAAAACACTAGCTAATACATTAAAAACCATTTACCTCTCCAAACCAAAGGGGTAGACGGTACTAGCGCAGCTTCCGCTCATACTCACCCCTTATCAGTTCACATTTCTTCTATTGTCTTCATTCGTAGGTGGGGGGTGACATCGCACGCGCACGATGCGCTCTCTCCCTATCGGAGTTTGCTACCCGGGGGAAAGTGGACGCGGTGGTCAAAGATATTGGTGGCGAGTCAACGACATCATCGTAGAGGCGGGTCTATTTGTAGGATGATGATGATGATGATGATGATGATGATGATGATGATGATGATGATGATGATGATGATGATGATGGTGATGGTGATGATGATGATGATGATGATGGTGATGGTGATGATGATGATGATGATGATGATGATGATGGTGATGATGATGGCGATGAGAAGACAAGCATCCATCTATCCCGTTTATCTATTTCTATTTCTACCCCTCCGAGCGATGATGTCGTCGGCTAACCTCCTCGCGAAGTCCACGGTTTGAAGCGCGGAAGAGCCACCGCCTTCACTTTCTCTCGCCACTCGTCACGGGGACGGGTGATTTCCCTAGGGGAGGGTCCGGGGAAAATGAGGGTTAAGACGCGAGTCTTTCATCGAAGGTCCGGGGGCGCTCGAACGGAGGAGCGCGCGAGTGCGGTGTCACCCCAACCAGTTCAGTCTCAACAGTCCCCGGCGAAGAAATCATCCGGAAGCACCACCACCACTCGGTAAGTTTCTTATAGTAGTATAGTCAGCGTCGTAAACTCTGCACGGGCACTCCGCACGGATGTAGCCTATCATTACTCTAACCCGTATTTTCCTTCGCTTCACCCTACTCCAGCCGACGGTCCGCCCGCGAGGGTAGCGACGGGTCGTTGGGGCGGGAGAGCGGGGGAGGGGCGGGGGATGGGCGGGGGGACGGCGGCGTGGGGCCACGGCTGGACTCGCGAACGAGAACCGCAGCGAGGCGGAGGGCGAGGCGGAGGGGTTTGGGGTGGGGAGGGGTGGGGAGGGGCGGGGACGGGTGGAGGGAGGACGGGTGGGGTTCGCGGGGCGGGGGGGCGCGCGCGTACGCGCGCGCCCCCTCGCCCGAGCCGTGGGACCGGGCGAGGGGTTTGCTCTTTAGACTGGGTTCTACGGAACAGCCGATGAGGTTTTTGAAACCCCACCCGCGATCGGGGGGTAGGTTCTAGGGCTTTGCACATAGAGTGAGGTTTAGGGAAAGGGAGGGGGCGAGAGGACGGGTGGGGTGGTCGTCCGCCCGGGGAGTTTTTGGATCTAGGGCTAATAAGACGCGGAAATGACCGGGTGTCTGTGCAGATCTGCACTGACTATACTACTATTGTTAAACATAGTGAATTTCACTATTAATTCCTTTTCAACTCTGCAACTAGCCCATAATATGCCGACTTTGGTGCCACCTTCGATGTACCATCCACAACTTATAGCAACTCACAAACTGCATCTTGTTTGATTTAGACATACTTTTATTAGTAATATTATTGCATTTTCTAATCAACTCAAATATCGGCAACATACTGCCCACACTTCTATATTATTTTCCTGTGAGCTGTGAAATACATGTAAAATGGTAAAAGTGAAATCTACCAAGTTATGCATTATGGAAATAGTAGCTTAACTACACAAGGTCACTTATCATTTGCCTTATAATATATTGATTAGCATTTCAAGTTATCCTCTCTATGTATAGAATAAAATTGGGAAAGCACAACTTCAAATTATTAAGTGATTTTTGCAGAACCAAGTGTGTGCGCAACGTCGCTATCTATATAAGGAGTGAACCTCTGTTAGTTAGTACACCATCGACTTAAGCAGAGCTGTAGTAATGAGGGCACTTGGGACACGCAAGCAGTGCATTCGCAATAATCATGTCTGTTTAGGCTGCTTTTTTGTACTACTCGACTCATAAATGAAAGAGAAAAGATATAGTGATCGTTCTTTGTGGTATGTAAGCCATGACTGCCAACTATATTTTGGGTAAAAGCTCAGGTTGTCTTATGGTGGTCGAGTGATGCACTCACTACAGGAGCGTAGGGATGGGTAGTGGACATGATCAAGTTTCAAGAACTAAAGAAAGTAATGTGGAGCATTTCAGATTTGGTTTTAAATATTATGGTTGTGTGGGTAGAAATAATATTGTATGCTCAAATTGGCATGTGCATGTACAGGTACATGTACATGTAATTAATAGCATTTTAATCTTTTTACTGGGCACAGTTGCATGTAATTCGGAAATTGTCTATGACCCCAGTAGGTCTCCGAGCGGGAATACAAATGCACCTTTTAAGGACATACAAAATAATATTGATCTTTGTTTGAATGACTATAGTAAAAGAAGTGCACTGTACAACTATTATTTAGGCCTACTGTTGTGCTAAACAGGAGAATACAACTCCCACATCAAACTATTGCACATAAATAATATTAGACTATTCCTTTTGTACGTTGGAGTAAGTATTTATTTATGTAGCAGATAGTAGTTCACATCAACCAACTGCCGACCAACTCGACTGAGTAACCATGTGGTGCAAACTGACAAAATAAGCTTGTTATCACATTGTAAATATTAGATAGTAAAACTTAGTTATAATAATAATGTAAATGTCCATTCAAATAGGAAATCTACGCTGCTGAGCAAGTGCCCCTCCCACATACGTCTTCAACGGTCCATATTTCTGTTTAATCCTTTTGCATTGTTCGGAAGTAGGAAACAGGTAGCAGTGCAAAGTTAGATATCTACAATTATACAGAGATGGGAGCCTTAGATTCAGGTTACAGTGATTACTTGAGCTCCTATTAACTGAGGCTAACAAGTATCATTGGAACTAAAATTCATTACAGACCAGCATACCTTGTGGGATCAACTGTTGGATCAAACTCGGGTATTTCGCCTCGAAAAAGAATTCGATTGTCATCAATATAATAATCCCTTTTAAGGAACTGGTAGCCGAATGTCACCTGAAAGTTTAAATAAAATGTGGAACCTTTAAACTAAACGCATTAAACTGCTATGGTCTCATCTGCCACAGCCATAATTTCATATTCTTGTACAATTGGAGCTCTGTGTAATTAATTTCATATTAGTAACTTTCCACGTACGTTCACAAGTCATAATGATGTTGAATACAAATGGGTTAAACTGTAAATTTGATCACATACAGCTCCAAAATATAGCATACATGTACATGTATATCCCTTAATATCTATCTCACTACTATTACAGTTTACTATATACTATAGTAAGATTACATGACTGTAGAAGAACTTGCAAGCAGGCCATCTATAATAATTTGTGTGCAGCTGTATGATCACTAGTAAGGTCAGTGATTACAGCTGTTAGCTCACTACATAACAAGTTTAAACCTCCATTCTATGTCCATTTTATAATGCTGTGTACGTACACTCACCTGTTTATGGTAGTCAGCTGGATTTAGTATGGCCATGGAATCATACTCAGAATGTAGTTCATCTTTCATAACAAATGGAGCCTTTAGCAAATAATCTGAAAAAAGAGCATAAATTAGCTCACATGTGTGCTAGTGTCAAAAACTACATACTGTACATGTAAACTATAATTACTTGTACATAGGCCGTTAGAGGTTTTGGCCATGTTTATATTATTACTGATATATAATTTGTTGGGGGTAGGAGTGATGCAAAAATAAAAAAACAAGATTTCAACTAAGAAGTTACTAAAATAAAATAGGCATTTTAAAACTTTCTGACACCACTGTATGATGTTTTTAGGCATCATATACAACATGTGTGTGTGTGGTATTCTCAGCCTTGATGGCACCAGCGGTTGGTGCTTGCAGTAATGACATACTTTGCTGGGTTTGAGTCTAGCCACCATGTGTGCAGGCATTTAATGTAGTTTCAGATTAACACATGTATGCATATTACAAATCTACCTGGTGCTTAAAGTACTACTGAAATCATGCCTTTTTATGTAGCAATTATGTTACATACATGTAGGTTATTATTTTTCAATGTGCAAGAAAAATTCATATAACATAACCAGTTTGTCTGTTTTCTGCAAATGGAAAACACTGCAATCTCTCATTACAAAGGGTGTAAACTTTGTTTACTCTGTAACTGTGGAAACAAAATGGAAGCTGCTACATAGCAAAGCCCAGCCAATTAAATTAGTGTGGTTAATTTAGCTGAAATTCCAGCATAGGTAATGGGTGGTAATTAATGCCAGCAGTACCCAATATCTTCATCTAATCTGCTATTCCAAATCTAGGCTTCAAACAGAAACTTGGATCTAGTTAATCACTGTGTCTTTGGTAAAATTTTGCTTGTTACAACAGAGTACCTCAGTTCTGCCATGTTTTCTTGTTTTATGTGCATTTGCTTATTACAGCATTCTGTTGGGGTGGCATGGGGTGGTGCCGTTGTACTGGCTCTGGTGGGGTGATATAGGGTGGTGTCATTGTATTGGCTCTGGTGGGGTGGTATGGGGTGGCGCCGTTGTATTGGCTCTGGTGGGGTGGTATGTCCTTGAGGACCAATAGAAGTGAGATGGCGTAATTTCCCTGTAAACAGAATCTGGTCGCTATCTGATGTACACTAAACTTGCATTATTGTTAGATTACAGTAATGTTGCTATTTTACATATACATGTAATCTACATACAGCTTAACTTCTAGAATTATATTGTCAACAAAAATATTCGACACCAAGCTGACACAGGAGCTAAAAGGTACATATTTCTTACATACTTTTTCCAATAATATACTATCTCTTTAAATACAATTACATGTAACTACATTTTACATGCTGTCACTTGAAGTAGTTAATGCATTGCCAATTTACAACCCTAAATGAATACTTTTTATAAATTGTTATTATACAATGAATTATACGATGGATTAAACGATGGATTATACGATGGATTATATGATGGATTATACGATGGATTATACGATGGATTATACGATGGATTATACGATGGGTTATATGATAGCGCTCGGTAATGGATCGCATAGTCATAAAAAATGCGATGGCATTCGGTAATGCATCGAATAAATAATATTTTGTTATTATTTTTATTAAATTTATTATTTTTCCCAATGCCATGATCCTTTGCATTTGGTGCCGAGAAAATATTTAATATAAATTCGCCCAGTGTCTCATATGTTTGTTATGCCATCAGTTGTCAATAGTAACCTACTACAGCTATTGTACATACCTTGTCTGCAAATACAGACTACTAATTTTGTTTTCTTCATTCAATGGAAATAAACAGTTTACATGTTACATGTTGTACTACCTGTCTTTGTTATCAATAACCAATGCCGAAAGCACTTGAAACCAGTATCAGTATCATTGCTCTCTTCAGCCTATTACATGATATGATCGATCAATAGAAATGCAGATGTTAATGTGGTCGATGCACAATACAGTGCAGGTAACTTAGTTTGCATGAAGATTCATTAGCTGAATTTGACTGCTGTATACGAATGTGCACTATTTACATGTGGTCTGAAATGTAACGACTTGCAGATCTACAAATGTAAGATTAATTTTGATACCAGGTGTTAATATCAACATGCTGTTTATATTCCTATAAAATTCAAATGGAATTTAAAATACTGAGTAATGAGTTATGTAGGACTGTTTGGAAGGTTTGTTCTCTAACTGATTGTAATCTAAAGTAAACTGACGGACTTTACTGACTGAGAGCTCATTTGGAAATTCCCAGCCTAGCCTTGCCTATAATTAAGAGGTGTTTGGCATAATACATGAAAAACAACAACAACCATCACATTAATATGTGACTTTTATTAAATTTATGCGATGGAAATGTGATAAATATTCAATAATGTGATATTATTTTTTGAATGTTTTTATTATTTTTTCCATCGAATTGTTGTAAAATTTATTCCACCATATTATTTGCTTTTCCATCGCATTGATGCCGAAAATACCCTAATAATAAATAATATCTGCAGAAGTATTATACTTATACTATAATTATTACTACAACATAACCATACCCCTCAATTAGCTTTGGTCAGTCACTAAAGGAATTGTTGTCTCAATATTCTTGCTCACAGTTTTCTTTGTTTGCTCTACCAGGGCCGTAGCGCCCTAAGAAATGTTGGTGGGGCCAAAATATTAGGCCGGGGGTCCAGGGGGCCGCCTAGGCCCCCTGACGGGGTCCGGGGCAGCGCCCCGGCCGCCGGCGCCCTGAGAGTGTTTTTCATAAAAATAGAGCAAATTTGAAGCAGTTCAGGCTTATAAAATATACCTGTGTAATAACATTAAATATAACCCAGCCTCATACATATATATGCATGTACATGTATACATTGTATCTGTTCACAATTATGACTGAACATAAATCATTCAACTCTAACGACATTTACAAATACTTTACTCATTTGCAATGATGAAAAACATGCAATGAAATGAAGTAGAGCTAACGAATCTACAAAAAGCAGCTGAAAGCATGTGTTTCTTTCCTACCATATATATATTTCTTATTTCTCCCTATAAAGATTGAATGCCTAAGTAAATATATTGAAAACAATGTAGGGCAGACAGATAGCCGAATCCAAAAAAGTTTGTTCAATTGAAAACTAATATAATTGTTTAGATTTTCAAGGTTTATATTTCTTTACACACTCAGTACATGGACTGTGTATACGGTACCTCTTATATTGTATACTGAAATAATCTCCTAATTTAGAGTTATCTCTCCTGACAGGTTTTCAATATTTAAAATGTTACATAACTGCAGTTAAGTACGGTAGTATTTAGAATTTTCTAATATAAAAGTGTTTAACACACTTATTATCACCATATCCTTACATATCTTGTAAACTCCGCAAATAAGAAAGTGGAAGAAACTTTAAACACTTATCTGACCATGATAATAAATTGACTACATTTTGACTTTGAAATGCTAAAAGTTGAGACGGCCAAGCCGCACGGCCGTATAGGGCACTACGGCCCTGTGCTCTACTAATCCCTAATTATACTGTATTATTCAATGGCTGGTCATTTTATTGAGAAAACCATAGCATTACTTAAGCCAAATAATCACAGAAAGCTCATAGCTGTAGGATTGTAGTGTGTCATATTCACTTACTCCATTGTGAAAATTATAGTTTACAACCTACAAATTAATAATGAGCTTTTACTCTCAATAGAAATTACCCAATACTTTGACACAGCATGATAATATGTTATTATATCATTTCACACTACAACTACATTTTTATATTATTACTGTAATGTTTTTGTGTATGTATGTGAGGTCGAGGGACGACTCACTAACACAAGTGAAGAGCCTATGAGTGGTGCTAGGCCTTCTGCATTACATGAATGATCCGTATCCCGATACCACATTAATGCTATGCTGTGTATGATGTTAGTATTATGAGATTCAGATAACATATAGTTTGTACTTACCACACACGTAGCCAATAGTGACATCATCAGGGGCATGAATCTCATGACCTCGTTCAATAAATTTCTTGCCACTGTGTAACATAACACACTACTATGATTATATATATATACATAAATAATACATAGCATGATCAGCTGGTTGGGCACATCTGGGTAGCATCTGATTGGTCACTTACCCATATATGACAGTATGTGATTGGCCACTTACCACATACAGACTGCATATGATTTGCTACTTACCCACATATTGGTAGCATCTGCTTAGCCAGACCTCTGCTAAAGCAGACACCAGCACCGCCAGTTGGGAACCAGTACCTTATTCTAGTCTTCTACAACATAATCCAATTAAATAGGTAGATTTATTGGTAAAGGGTATATCTGTTAAAGGCATTGGAGTCTGCACTCATTTTACCCATGGGTACATTTGATGACTTTTTTCACCCCTCATTATTTTAGCTGCAGAACCTTGAAATGCAATTAATTTTAGTTTTCACCTAGCAATGGTACTCTATATAGATTGCGCAATAGGTACTGTAAAATTCCAAATGATATCATATAATATAATTCCATATATACTTTAAAAATAGTTTATTACTTCTATAAATGATAGAATACATTATTTATTAATGCAAGAAAATTCTTTTTGTTATTATTCTGTTGGTATACTGTTTCCCTGACACCGGAATCTACCCTAAATTGTGCAAAGCCAGCATTTGAGGGCTTACAGTAGTATAACTTGAGCAAGTGTTAGAATAGCAACTTCAAATGGAAGTCCAGCCTCATTGGAATTTTAGAAGGTGGAATACTGAGATAATGCAGTGTTGAAGAACAAAAACAATCTACAAACATGTAAATAATAAAATAATAAAAAACAAATTTTGTGTTTTATGATAGGCTTTGAGAAAGTAATTATTGCTATTAATATAATAATATGTACATGTATGTACGTATAAAAACGTCTGCTATTTGAAAATCCTGTCAAATTTTGTAGGCCCAAGGCTACGGTCACTGTCAGAGTACATTGCAGGGGCTACTTTACGTATCCATATTTGATTAGTGTATTAGAGATGAATACTTGAAACTAGCTTGTTTATCGCTATGGTTATAAGGTAATATCTTTACAAACAAGGATGCTGTGCCATGATAGCAAAATACATGTACATTCTTGTTTATGAATATAATGTAGCCCATGATAAATAAGCTATCGGAGTCCTGCATATGTACAAATGTACATGTACATGTGCATTCAGTAGGCCTACATGCATAAGAGGGTAGATAATGATAGATTAATTGGTGAATAGAGATGGAAAGTGGTATTCCTGCTCTATGAAACCCTGAGGGGGAGGCTTAGCCAAACATTTTATAGGTCAATATTTTTGTGGTTCAATGACTATGGAAGTAACAGACACACTTGGCAGGCGTTTTGATGTTAGCAAATAAAATTCGTAGAAATTATTTTATGCTGATCTCACAACTATAAATACAGTACAACTGAATATTTATGGACACAAATCGTTTTCTGCTAAAACATGAATAATGAAAATTACCGTTCCATTTATATTCAAGAAGCTCTTGTCAAATTTTGCTTTGAAACTTGGTTTGCCTATAAGTAAGCTCTGACTGTGGTTGTAGTTCCTGAGCATCTGCACTAGTCCGGGGATATTCACGTAAGTGTCATCGTCTACTGTACACAGCCATTTGTATCTAAATTGTGCATACAGTTGTATAATGTTACACTATTTGGAAACAAACACTCAACGACCTTGCCAAGCCCTACCGATCAAGATAAGAAATATTCACAATAATAAAATTTTAAAACAGCTGCCTTGTATGTTACATGTAGTTCTAAATTTTTAAATGTACATGTAGATTTGCACACCGGAAATATTGTTTGCGCTTGGCTGAGGTTGGCACAGTGGTTCAGTACCATTTAGCACCCTCAAACCATCAGCAGAATTCGAAACTATTGGTCTTCCAGACTAATTCATATCTCACTCATCTATCTTAGATAATTATGAGTACTTTAATACCTGAACTCTAGTCTTGTCAAATCCATCATGCAAGGAAAGCTACATTTAACATCAAACAGCTTACCTGCTCTCCATCTCCATGTATTTATTATAGATAGCTTGTATTTTACACAGCATGTCCTCTCTAAAATTATATTGAATCTAATCTCAGCTATATCTAATAGTAGGAGTAACAAGAACATTGGCAGCAACAGCAAAAATAATTAGTGGTGGTGCTGCAATTGCTGAGTGGTGCTGACTGAAGTGTGCTGCTCTATTTACCCATTGTAGTTAGCTTGTAGCTCTGTTGCTCCTTGCCTTTGACAAGCACCAATACGAACTGCACATAAGACTGTGTGAGTAGTATAGCCAGTGCATGTCTACACTGACTATACTACTTGTGTGCAATGTTACATGTAGCCTACACCTATGTAGATACACAACGTTTATTTACAATACATTCCTGACAAATTTAGGTTGCATGAGTATTGTAGGACCAAAGTCAATAGGATTACCATCTTAATCAGTCTTAATGTTTTAAATAAAATTAAACTATATCTCTTACTTTTTATGGTTGTCCCCACATCCAGTATTAATGTAAAATTGTCCTACAAATGTGAACATAATTATATTTAAAAATGTACAACAATATAGTCATCATCCATTGCATAACTGCATTATGCTGACAAAAGAGGAATACGCGTTTTTATCTTAGGTATGACGATAGTTGTAGTTGGCTAGGTATAATTCTATTGTGGACACAACTCCACAATTTAGTGAAAAAAGCAGTTTTTTCCCCTTTTCAATGATATGCAGCATGGCTAGGTGGTAGTAGGACCACTGTCACATGACCGCAGAGTATGTGGTCATATGACAGGTTCATATTTTACTACTGTTCTGGACAATTAAAACGTCAACCCTGATTAGATTAATCAAGGTTGATGTTTTGATTGTCCAGAACAGGAATAAAATATATGAATCTTTGCTGCAACTTTAGCTGCGTTAATGATCAAGGTTTTTTGACTCAGGAAGTACCATGGCGGACTTTTGTTGAGGAATGAGATTGAAACCCAATATTTACTTAAAACTAAATCTCTTCATAGATCTATATAAGCCATGTTGGTAAAATGATATCTGGGTATTCCTGACTCATTTTATTCACGACATACCGTATGTTACAATTGCTGCCTTTATTATGGGTTTCAAGTCTATCTACTGTACGTACTGTTTGGGACTTTTATACTTTTATTTGAATTACAGTATGCCTCTTACCAATCGCCTTAGACATGTGGTCATCTTTTCCATTTGACATCAAGTACACCTGTGAAAGGAAGTCACCATGAAATAATTATTGAAGTTATTATGCTGTACATGTGCATGCTGATGTACAATGTAAATAGATAATTATAGCAAATAGATAAAAATATATAGTATCTGCTGCATTACATGGGCCAAAAATATGTGTAGTAGATTAGATTTAGTTCAAATTTAAAAAGCTATAATTAAAATAATATAATATTATAAAAAAATGATGGAAAATCACAATGGTACTCACTGAACCATTAGCTTGAGGAATCCACGTTTCCATAAGAATCTTAACTCGTGTTGAATGAGTCTTGGGAGTTGTCTTGAGTGCAATAAATATATCTTCTATATAAAGATCATCTGATTTCTTAGATGAACCTTGGAGTTGTCTTCTCGAATACACGATAGAATTTAAATCTTCTACTGCTAGTTGATAGACGGGTGATTTCTTCGGCTCCCGAAATCTCGTAACTAAGGTTTTTACTGGTTGACATAATATTTCAACCTTATTCCTTTTCCATACAATTGATATTGTGAAACACAAACCTGTAATACCTAATGCCAACAAGAAAGTTCTGGTAGAGGATATTTTACTCATCTCAGTACACAGTAATAGCTGACTAGTCAGAGAGAATATCAGCTTTGAGTGTGATATACAGTTAGCTGTCCTGTTCCAGTAGATGTATACGCATGAAACTGCACTTTATTATCTTATCGATGCCTAATTAGCGAGATTTATTAAAATGTTGTGATTTCCGTCTAGGTTGAGATAACCGTAGTGGCATAGTTAAAGGGGTTATGCCACGTGTTTTCAGGTAGCATTAAGACGCACTCAGCTATCTAGTGGCACAATATATTGAGTGCCTAGATATTTACTATTCTAGTACTGTTAGTTATCCTATGCTTGCGGCTTCCGGGCTATATTTAGAACAACTAGACCACAACGCAATGTATTAGGCATGTAGAATAACGCAACGATAGCCGCTGTATATAGTGTGGCCAGATGAAATACCAGACCTACCAACAAAGGCAGCTAATTATTGCCAGCAAAAGTAAAGCCCAGAAAAATTCAAAAACTTGCACAAGTTATCCTACTGCTATATTAGTTAATCCTGTGCAATCATTTGTTCACTACTGTACTCTTTCTATGCAAACAGCTTGAATTCAACAATTTTCTCTATATGACATAAAGCACGCAGTTGCGTCTTCATAACAAAGTTGCGTTTGCATCAGCATCCAATAGTGCCAATGAGTCAAGCATGGGCAAGAGGACACAACTCTGCTTATAGTAGCACAAATGCAATAAACCTAAGTAAGAGATGCTGCTTTGAACATAGACATAAACCACATGTCATAACCCCTTTAAACACTACAAATATTAAGGTAGTCTAGATCAACAAGTTACCAAGTTAATCATGCACTGAGTGTATTTTGGCTTGCTGCTATTAGTATCTACAAAATTGTAATAACAAAGTGGTTTTACTAATGTAATACCGTAATGGTTTCACAACCATCACCTGGTGCTCACCTTTCAGCATTTTGGTACCTCACCTAGCTATCGTGAGCGCAACAGCCTGTCTACTTAGCATTTACCTAGAATAGTCTAACTGAATGTATAACAAGTACATGTATAACTACTCTACACAGTAACACCAAGGCATTAACTGTGGAACATTATATATTTTATGATGTTCACATTGTAATAAATGTACTGCAATAGGTTCACAATCGGCAGCTAACGTGCAAATGTAATCAGTCAATCCCTGTACATTGAAGCATGGAATTTTACAAAGAATCCCAAGCTATCATAACACTACATACTGACTTAGATTTCCGTTACGCAAGAGAGTACAACTTCCAAATCAAATTATTGCACAATTTATAATGCTACGTTAGGTTTGATAGTAACAACAGTAGTGGTGGTAGTGTAATGGTGTAGATAGCTAGGTACTAGTGGTACTGGTGGTAGTAGTGCAAATAAAATGCCATGCAACATACTCTATTTATTGCTTCAATCACTAATTTATTTGAACTGAAAAAGTCAGACATTTTATGCAAGCAATCGCACATGGATTTGCAAATTTGGTCAGTTTTATCAGCTGACTCTCTGCTGTAAGAACTTGGTATTTAAGTACTAAGGGCAACTAACACTATTACAAGTCCTATACTTTCTGCTAGAGAGTATTTAAACAATGTAAACTATGCCTCCTGTCCAAATAAATGGTATTTAGCAGAATATTTGTAGTGATAATTATTGTTATTGCTATGAAGCCATACTTTATGCTGATTCACTTCCATTTAAATTTTAGTCTGTGAACCATTAATTTTCGCCTCATCTTAGTTCAAGTAGGTTATTTTGACTGAAGTAGTCACCAAAAACATAGTAAAAATGGCAGAAGGGCAAATAAGAAAGAATTTGACAACAATTCTGGTAGTTTTGATACAAATTCACATTATTATGAATTTGTTGCCACAGATTGGTTTGGGAATTTCGTTTCCAATTAGAATGCTGAACAAAGTCGTGAAATCCATCATGCTGCCGATAAAATTTCTGACTGGTTTCGGAATCACAGAATTGATCAATCACAACGCGTAATGGTAAGTTAGAAAATTTAATTTGCTTGAAATATTTTGCGATTTCTTGTCCAGTATAAAACTCTTACTAGTATTTTGTTTTTATTGAGTCACCTACTATGCAGAGCCCTTTACAAGCACGGATTGGAATGGCCGCAGTGAGAAGCGGTTGGCATTGTACTGAACTGACTGATTATTGTTGCGTGACATTCTAGAAAAATCCTCAGACCAAGCAAAGTAAAGAACTACAAGAAAGTTCACGATACTTCGAACACCTCGCTTTAGATACAGAGCTCAACATTTATTAATATCAAATTTATATGTGTGCTCCAGAAAGTCTTATTGGTTTTCTGAGATTTTTCAGGACGATCTAATATTTCTAATCCATTCGTAATACCGCTGTCTGTTATAGAACGGTCATCAGTCTGAGCAGCACTATCAGCCATCACATAGACGATCACTGTAAGAGATGTGTATTATGGCAAACGTCTACCACTGGTATCAATAACTGGTGATAAAGATTGCTGAACCGATTGCCAATTAATATCATATTGTTTAGATGGATTGTTGATCAAATCTATTGAAAATTTGCTGATGAGAGATACCTTTATAAAAATATAATTATTTTTACCAGTTTTAACCAAACATGTTATTCATGTATAACAGTCATGAACGTTGCACTTCGCTCTACATGTAGCTATTATTTGATCTTGCATACAAGAATTACAATTTCAAACCTCTGGAATACATAACTAGACTTTATTCATAAAGCTAATTAAAAAATATAAAACAGTTTAATCATTCTAAAATTAATAAAGAAACATGCTGTTGTCGTACATGATATTTTATTTGTTTTATTTTTGAATGTACTCTCTTTCGATTAAATAACCGAAGCACTTGAAACCAAAGATTTTTTTTGCAAGGTCTAGCTCTTCGTATCTTGTTCACCATGATAAGAGTAATACTGTAATGGATTTCAGCAAGGATAGTCTCCCTCCGTGTCCCTCGACAACTCCCTAGAGTTGTATGGCCACTTCGGCAACGGCTCCCGTGTAAGTATTATTTTAATTGCATACCCATGTACTTGAACAGCAGAACTCCAGTATTCTTGGTAGCGTAATCAGAGTATATTTAATGTTCCAGCAAAAAGGTATAAGAGTATAAAATACAGCAGTGTATAGAAGACTGATAAGTAGTTAGAATTGTACGCCTTATATACTAAAGGCTTGGTCGTAGACGAACCAATAAGAAAAAGAAGTGTCTCCAACGGAAGGCCGGAGACCAATCATAAAAAGGATTGCACCATAACGGCAGTTAATGAATAATACTAGCCGTCGGAAGTACTTAATTAATACAAGATTGCGAAATAGACTATGCCGTGTAATTATAATACTCCGTGTCAGTAAGAGGAGTTGTGTGCTCATTACTATGTATGGCGATAAAATATAATAATATGTAAAAAGAAACTAACTGCCTTGATTGCTACCGTTTTACAAATCGTGATTATATAATTTAGGTATATGATACTAGATGAGAGGTAATTGCTAATAATATGTATGTCCACAACAATACACCTACGTCAAGTACATGAAGAATTATAATTGGATATACATGAAAAGTTTTAAAAACTAAACAGTGTAATCAGTCGCATACACGTACAAGTGTAGTAGTAAAATAGTAACTTAATAGTAGGAGAGCATAAAACATCTTGTTTCTGAGCTCACAGAATGTCATATAAAAGAGTCGAGTCCGTGTTGATACGATTCATACCGAAATTCAACTAAGTATCAAGTCATCATGAGTCAGGCCTGTCATTAATTTCCTTTTCTGAGAGACAGTAAAGAGAGCACTACAATATAGCCATTGCACCATCTAGCTTCACATCTAAAAATTCCAGAAAAACAATTCCCCCTCAGGACTAAAAGCCAAGAGAAAAAAACCTCTAATTGTAATAAATATTACAGCTGTGCCTATGCCGAAATCAGGTTTAGATGGGAGGCGTTTGCTAATGAAAAAGTATAATATTTTGCCAATTTGAACAATTTCCATGTAGGAATTAAGCAACCAATGATATTCTACGATAAAACAATATAGCTGAACAGCTGTTATGCGCGACTAGTGGTTCTTAGCATCGACTCGAATTACAAGTGAAACGGAGGCTATCATACATGTAGAATTCTACTAACACAAAAAAGATGTGAGAAATCAGGCTTGTTAGGAGTTGCGTTCTTAAATAAACAATGCAGCTCTGTTGTACAAGATAGCACAACTCCTAAATAAAACTACTATGCATACATGACAAGTCATGCATTGTTAATCTATCATGCACAGTACGTGTATGTCACAGTGAAGTATAGAATAAAATACACTAAAACCGCGTTGTAGTAACACATACAGCGGACACTTAAACGGGGAATCTGCGCTTCTGAGACAGTGCCCCTCCCACATACGTCTTCAACGGTCCATATTTCTCTTTAATCTCCAGACATTGTTTAGAGTTTGGAAATAGGTAACAGTGTAGAGTTAGATATCTACAATTGAACAGATATAATAGCATTAGCTCCAGGTTGCAGTTATTATTAATAAATGATGTGTTGACTGAGGCTAACATACACATAATATATCAATGAAAACAGAACATGTTAATAACTACATGATGTATAGACTAGCATAGCATACCTTGTGGAGTCAACTGTTAGATTGAACTCAGGTATTTCTCCTCGGAAAAGGAGCCGGTTGTCGTCTATATAATAATCTCTGTTTAGGAACCGATAGCCATACGTCACCTGAAAGTGTAAATAAAATATGAATCCATAACTTTAATATTATAAATGTGATCCCAATTGCCACAGCAGGTTCGGTAAACAGGTGCAGAAGTTACATAAACACCAGTTTTAAACCGATAAACTATAACTCTACATGCTATTAGCCATAAGAAGATAGTGCATGTACATGTACATGTAACATAACAATGTATGTTGCCGTAGATCATTGCAAGAGAATAAAATAATACTATGACATATTTACACGTACACTGTACATTACTTTCAGCTGCTATTACTGCTTTATGGATAATATACTTGGGCTGCATTTACATGTAAATACATGTACATTTACGTGACCTACATGACTGTATAAATAACTATTGCCACTATATACTCTGAGTGCATGTGCACTTAATGATGCTGCGTCCACTCACCTGTTTATGGTAGTCAGCTGGATTTAGTATGGCCATAGAGTCGTACTCAGAATGTAGTTCATCTTTCATAATAAACGGAGCCTTTAGCAAATAATCTGAAGAAAGGGCTCAAATTAGCTCAACTGTGTGCTAGTGTCAAACATTTATTACATGTACAAGGTACACGGTACAGGAGATGTACAGGCTTACCAAGTCTGCTTGATTCCACAGGAGACTCCCTAATTTTCAGCTCAAATTTTGGAACCCCACCCCACTCAAAATGGACACCCTCACCCAAATGCTGAATCTCCTTGATACTCATCAGTCCAACTTGACAAGCATGGACACGCATTAAATCTGAAGACTTGATGTCGGAGCTGATTAGTACCTACACAGTCATAGATATTTCACTAAATGTTGATATCATGGAGGAAAGCAAAGAATTATGTGAACCACTACTTATATTTTATCCTTGCATGAGATAATATTCGCTTATTCTATTTCGTAAAACGTTCGTTTAGGGCAATGAATAATTCTGTGTTGCTCCTGTGAAATAGATAAAATGGTCTCCAGCGATAAAAGAAAATCAGCCCATTAGCTGTTGATATCATACCACAGTAATTTTAATTTTCGAGTCTTACTGTAAAGTGCATTATTACTATAAATGTTCATAAAGTCTGTACTTACCACATACATAGCCTATAGTAGCGTCATCGGGGGCACTGATTTCATATCCTCTCTCTATGAACTTCTGGCCACTGTTGAATACAACATACTACTACATATTATTATGGTTAGCATCTCATCAGGTTATACATACATTTGTAGAACACATTAGGCATATTCGGATATTGCACAAGCAAGCTTTATAAATAGCAATCTGCAGCAACAACAATTTATTTTATTCAATAATTTAACGCTAGTTAGCTAGTTATAAACGCTAGGTTAGGCATACCTGGTAAAATATGATATTGTTAACAAGGGGAGTCCCCTTCAGATTAAGCATTAGTCATGCCTGAACACTCAAGCTGTGTTCAGATATTAAAAGCAGTCTCATATGAACCAGTACAGTTTCCAAATACGCCTATTATGATTTGCTTCTAGTTCACATTTGTAATGTGTAATGTAGGTAGTATGTGATTGGTCACTTACCCACATATGGGCAGCATCTGATTGGCCAGACCTCTACTGAAACAGACACCAGCCCCACCGGTTGGGAACCAGTACCTTATTTTGGTCTTCTACAACATAACAACCAAATGCTAGACTAAATATTATTATATTAATTAAATTAATATAAGTGTATTAATATAAGTATATTAATTATATTAATATAAATATTAATTATATTATATCAATGTTATTATATTATTATATTAATATAAGTAATTATAATATTATATACTCCATGTTGAGTAACCATGTAAATTGTACAATGTACAACATACTGTAGCTCCTGTAAGTGGAACCTTAGTGCCAGGGCATTGTGCAAAAAAATTAGTTAAAGTCCTTGCTGAAAAATACATCATTGGTTAACTGCTTTAAGCTCTAGATAGTGGTGGTTAACCAAGCTAATTTCCCTGCAACACTATAGAAAGATCTATGGAATGCTTTTTAACTGATGCGTCATATTACTTTTGGAGTCTTTTTACTACAGGTCTAATTTCATGAATGAATAGTCACAGAGAGAGAACTCCGCGTTTAAGGCATGACAGACACAGCGTTACAGACGCAGAAGAATAATCAATCTCACTGAAATAGCACTAAATAATGCATAATGTATTGCATTATGTGGTTTTAACATGTACTACATATTTCAATGCAGAACATGTGTATAGTAGGTGTATTTGGAAACTGTACTGGTTCATATAGCACTGGTCTAACTATCCGAATACGACTTGAGCGTTCAGGCGTGACTAGTGCTTGCTCTGAAGGGAAATCCCTTCGCTAAGTGAATATACTTTATATTATTATTGCCAGACACGCCTTGCCTGCGTTGCCGCAGATTACTATTTATAAGCTTGCACGGTGCAATATCCGAATACGAATAAGTTTATATTCATATAAAATAAATATCCAGCATTTCAGCACAGGATAAGGGCAGTTATTCTAGTGGAAATGTCTGCTGTGTTTTTGGGCAGCATTATTAATTAGTTTATACAATAATCTGGCTAGCTTTTGTTTTTGGGTAATTTGCATGTACAATGTACAAGGCATGTGGTTCTTGGAAATTAGTATTAGACAGCCAAATTTACAGACTTTCAGGTAAGATTACCGTTCCATTTATTTTCAGGAGACTTTTGTCAAATTTTTTTCTGAAACTTGGTTTTCCTATAAGGAGACTCTGACTGTGGTTGTAATTCCTGAGCATCTTCACGAGTCCGGGGATGTTCACATAGTTGTCATCGTCTACTGTACACAACCATTTGTATCTAGATTATAATAACAAAAAGACAGAAACATTTATACATTATTTTCATCTTTAAAGTGTCCTATTGAAGTAGTGTACTAATATTTTGAGCGAAAATCGGAGTTTGTCACTGGTCCTACCAGCGTGCCTGACATAATCCTGGTTTACCTTAACAGTGTTTTAGATTTTATTTTTCTATCAAAAAATAATTCTAGCTAAATACTTAATGCAATGCCATAGATTTTCTTTGTCAGAAATTCATTGCATCCGTCTCAACTTTTTGTAATTAGGTTTAGTAGAATATTTGTGTGTTAGAAATCTACAATAAACTTGTATTTTGTAGCAGGTTTGAGATTTGAATTCTATGTTTACCAAATTAGTCATTCTAGATGATTCTACTAAAATAGAAATTACCTGCCTTCCATATCCATGTATTTGTTGTATATTACTTGCATTTTACACAGCATATCTTTTCTAAAATTATAGAACAATATAATAGTCTTTATTTGCATGTTTTTTAAAGTACTACTATTATTGGTTTCCAACAAAATGTTTAAAATATCATCCAAACTGAGAAATTGAAGGCTAATTCTCACCCACTGGAGAACAGACCTTACCTTAATTAGGTGTGATAAAAACTGTAATTCTAACAGTAACTGCAATGGTGGTGGTTAATGTAGTGACAAAGGTAACTGTGATAGATATACATTGTAGATACCCACTTGAGATGATTGACTCCACACCCAGTATCTACATAAAATCCTCCTAAAAATAATGTGAAAATATTATTCTATGTACCCTACTACTTCATGAATGACAGGTAAGTCATAACTTGATTCTCATTTTTAGTATAGCAGCAGTTACACTCAGTAAACTTTTTTTTTACTTTGCAACTACTTGTGACCTCAGACACTTGGTTTAGTAGGACTGAATCACTAGCCTGGCATCATGCTTAATAACCGCACTGATGTAAGGTTGGCTCCTTGCCAGTGAGGTTGACTTGCTCAACCTCTGGCTCAACTATTCTATCATTAATGGTGTACATTGACTGGTGTGGTCATCAAACACTAATTATTATTTCGACAGGTTCACATTTAACTGAATTGTTTTATGAGACGCAAAAATGATTGCTTTTAGTTAATCATGAAGTTGTTGGGAAAATATACGGAACATTTCTAAATTTAGTCACAAAAAGTAACACTAAAACAGAAATATTATTTGAGATGCAATCTCTAAAATTTTGAAAACCTAATTTGTAATTGTGCTCATACCTTTCCTCTTTTGTCACAGTACTGGTCAACACTATAGACAGATTTGTCAACTTTCTTACCTAATGCCTTAGACATGCTGTCATCCTTTCCATTTGACATTACATATACCTGTGAAACAAATACAATGCAATAATTAATTACATGTATTTCTTATCATGTTCGTATGTAAGTTGAGATATATTTGATTACAGTTTGTAACAACTTGCTAAAGTTAAATCATTTTACACTGTTACGTGAACCCAAGGAAAGCAGGCCCCAAATAAGCTTTAAATTTCTTTCAATAATCTGTAATTTGATACTGAAATCATGCACAGTGTATACTTGACAATTCCCAATTTAACTTACACTTGCAGGTGTATACATTCATTATAATATTATTATAGCTGTAGTAATCTACATGCTTTATCAACTAATGGCAAAATAAAATTGCACAGTAGTATATACATGTATAGACTTTAATACAAACCTTCATATTTGAAGATAGCAAGTTTTATGTGTAGTACAACAATCTACAATACAAGCTAATATTACTTGTATGCGGCGCATAAAAATTCTACTTACCGAACCATTAGCTTGAGGAATCCATGTTTCCATAAGAATTTTAACTCGAGTTGAATGAGTCTTGGGAGTTGTTTTGAGTGCAATAAATATGTCTTCTATATAAAGATCATCTGTTTTCTTAGATGAACTTTGGAGTTGTCTTCTGGAGTATGCGATAGAATTTAACTCTTCTACTGCTAGTTGATAGACTGATGGTTTCTCTGGTCCTTTCAGTCTCATAGCTAAGATGTCAAGTGGTTGGCATGTTTCCAACTTATTTCTCTCCAATACAGTATAGGCTGTGTAACAGAGAACTGTAATCCCCAATGCCAGCGAGATAGACCGAATAGAAGATAGTCTACCCATTGCTGTTCACAAGAGTAAAGATCAGTAGTGAGTGTGATGCAGATGCTGTCTACATGTACATCTATTTACTACTAGCTCCCTTCATTGAATATAATTTTTATATATACCTTTTGTGTACTAGAAAAAAATTTGAATGTTTTTATGACAGGCAAAGAAATCCCGTTATTTGAGTAACCAATAGAACTACTGATGCAGAAGTACAAAGTAGATTTCAGACACAATTGTTAGGTCTAGTTTCTTTAGTGCATGTGAAATCAGATACAATTGAGATATAACTGAATACAATACATATACAATTATGTGCATTTATAGTGTAGAAATTAGAGGTGTCAATTTTACTTATAACAGTAGCCTAACAATAAGCCTGCTCTAGCCATAAGTAATCATAGCTTATGGTAGGATAAGAATAGTTAGTACACTAAAACTGTACACTAAATGTGTAATTGACTGAGATGGCTAGACATAATTGCCTGATGAATTGCTGAATGGGGTCACACAAAACTATAGAATTACATGTTACATACTGTAAATAGATGTACTCCAAAAAAACTCACCAGTTTGTACTCCTCGGCTTGACCAGCCCCTTGCAGCTTGCACTGCTAGGTGCGCCAGTGCTGGCCAACTCTTTGTGAGAAAAGGCCCAGATAACATAGCCTTTTTATGGCAGGGGTAGAGGAGTTGCTTTGAAGCCATGCTGGCTTGCATGACCCCAAGGCCTTTTTTATGAGGCACAGGAACAATTGTGGCTGGATACTCTTCCTAACACCACCTTGACAGGGATTCGAACCTGGAACCTTCATCATGAAAACTCAGCATTCTAACCTCTAAGCCACGGCTGCATAGAACTACACTACTTTTATTTCATGGATATATTACTGGCTAGCAATGAATTATAATTATTAATTTATAGTAATTATAATAATTATATTATTATTTGCTATTGGTTTTCCGGCCTCAGACACCATTCAAGATGAGACAAGACAACATTCAACACGAGACCTGAAATTTCTTAAATCTTGATCTACCTCTAATGCTAAGGTCGTAGTATATGTATAATTATGTATATGTATTATATGTATATGTATGTGTATGTGTATGTGTATGTGTATGTGTATGTGTATGTGTATGTGTATGTGTATGTGTATGTGTATGTGTATGTGTATGTGTATGTGTATGTGTATGTGTATGTGTATGTGTATGTGTATGTGTATGTGTATGTGTATGTGTATGTGTATGTGTATGTGTATGTGTATGTGTATGTGTATGTGTATGTGTATGTGTATGTGTATGTGTATGTGTATGTGTATGTGTATGTGTATGTGTATGTGTATGTGTATGTGTATGTGTATGTGTATGTGTATGTGTATGTGTATGTGTATGTGTATGTGTATGTGTATGTGTATGTGTATGTGTATGTGTATGTGTATGTGTATGTGTATGTGTATGTGTATGTGTATGTGTATGTGTATGTGTATGTGTATGTGTATGTGTATGTGTATGTGTATGTGTATGTGTATGTGTATGTGTATGTGTATGTGTATGTGTATGTGTATGTGTATGTGTATGTGTATGTGTATGTGTATGTGTATGTGTATGTGTATGTGTATGTGTATGTGTATGTGTATGTGTATGTGTATGTGTATGTGTATGTGTATGTGTATGTGTATGTGTATGTGTATGTGTATGTGTATGTGTATGTGTATGTGTATGTGTATGTGTATGTGTATGTGTATGTGTATGTGTATGTGTATGTGTATGTGTATGTGTATGTGTATGTGTATGTGTATGTGTATGTGTATGTGTATGTGTATGTGTATGTGTATGTGTATGTGTATGTGTATGTGTATGTGTATGTGTATGTGTATGTGTATGTGTATGTGTATGTGTATGTGTATGTGTATGTGTATGTGTATGTGTATGTGTATGTGTATGTGTATGTGTATGTGTATGTGTATGTGTATGTGTATGTGTATGTGTAAAATAATACATTAATGGATCCTAGAATTGCAGCAAGCCTAGGTAATGTCTCGCAGCCCTTGGTAAGATTAGTCTAGACCAGGCGGTAGAGCTGCTCTGAATTATACTCTTTAACACTGTCACCTCATGCACAAATGTGACATGACTTACAGTGTATACAAACACATTGCAGCCACGCTCAATAATTAACAAATATCTAGCCGGTGGGTATTGCGTTGACAAACTTTTGCATTGATATATTCCATGGCTGGGGTGTGTATTAGGGAATTGGAGTTAGTTTAGCATCAGTTGTTCTATTTGTTGTTCAAACAATGGGCATTTCTTTATTCAAAAGTGTTTATGCACTACTGATTTATACATGTACATACTTATGTTCAATGTGATAGCCCAATAGAATGTAAGGTACACAGCTGTATCACACTCACTCCTGCTCTTCTCTGAGTATATTCTTGCGAACAGTAATGAGTAAACTATCTTTTATTCGGACTATTTTGTGGGCATTGGGGATTGCAGTTCTCTATTACACAGTCTCTACTTTGTGGAGGGAAAATGGTTCAGAAATAATCCAACCAATTGTTAGGACAGCTAAAGGAATGAGAAGCACCCATGGACCACCAGTTCACCAACTAGCAGTAGAAGAGTTAAATTCTATCGTATACTCGAGAAGACAACTCCAAGGTTTACCTAACAAGTCAGATGATCTTTATATAGAAGATACCTTTATTGCACTTAAGACAACTCCTCAGACTCATTCAACTCGAGTTAAGATTCTTATGGAAACATGGATTCCTCAAGCTAATAGTTCAGTAAGTTTAATCCTTACACGTCACATACACAAATATTAAATTGTAATAAATAGTAAGACGAGACGCATTCTTATATTTTTGATGACTCCTTATATTTCGATGTATATCCATACATCATCATCATTCCTCTGACGATGAGGTATGAATATACTGTACATCGAAATATAAGGAGTCAACAAAAATATAAAAATGCGTCTCGTCTTACTATTCATTATTAAGATACTTGCTCGCACCAACACTTCCCAATTAAATTGTAAGTTTAGCATTTAAACATAATATGTAGAACTTACTTGACATGTTTTGCTTAATTTTTGTCACAGGTGTATGTGGTTTCAAGTGGAAAAGACAAAAATATATCGGAGGCGTTTGGTAAGACAGTTCACATACTCTCATGAAAGTCAGGAACAATATTAATCAGTGGTACAGTTAAAGGGAAAGACAGCAATTTGTCAGACCATAAACCATAGCCCACAAAATGCAGAATGCTCAGTCTTTTACCAGAACGTGATTTTGGGTTATAATAATTATTATGCTTTTGAGTTAGATGATTCACTTTTATTCCAGTAATTTTATAACTGAAACATTAGTTTATAGCATGAAACTAGGAGTAATAAAAGACATAAAACACTGAGATCCCATCAAACATTAATTAGCTCTGTTATAAACATTGAGCATTTTAGCTGAGATTTAACAGTGTATAAGCATGTACATTCCTCTATATGTGATTCACTATGCTGTATGATGTTAGATACAATCAGTTAACTTCAAGGTGGTTGTTTGTTTTGTGATAACCAAGCCGGGCTAATCTTAAGTATTTCTGACATATTTTATGGTAAGGTAAACAGTTAACCTTTCCTTGCTTCTGGGTGCGGCAATGGGCAATTTTATCTAACAAGTACTTCGTGCTTGGTCTGCGACGCAAGTCTCACTGCATTAGTTGCTAGCTTCGCTTGCGTGTAATGATGGCTTGTGTTGATGTACTGTGGTGATGTATGTGCATGACCTCTGGTGGCATAGGCATGTTACAATAATTCCATGATGAGCTGTTCCCCCTGCATTAAGAAGACAACTCCAAATCAATAGCCTGAGTTTCAACACCAATGTGCCGGGTGGGGTGGGTCGGGTACCCACCCGCTCTTGATCAGGGTTGATGACCTAAGACTACCGCCCCCTCCTGGTAGCGATGCCTGGGGACCCGGTCCCAAGGTCCTAGCACAACCCGGAACCGAGATCCTCGCCGGCAGCTTAATAACATAATTATATAAATCACGGGTGGGTCGAGCACCCACTCCATCTTCAGTCGGGTCTAAGGGCCTAAGGTTTGGGACCCACCCCGGCAGTGATGTAGGGGGACCCGGTCCCAAGGTCCTAGCACTACCCGGAGCCGAGATCCTGACCAGCACCATTGTAACATATATGAGTCGTCCCAATTTTCGACCCCAAATCTGATTGGAGTATGGCAGACCACAGACCACAGACCGTAGACCACAAACCGTTTGTCTTTTGTTATATGATCTAGTCTACAGCATTAAGGTATCCCACTCACTGTGGGATAGCAATTTAGATTCCAATAATATATATATATAGAACTCAGCTCAGTGACCAATAGCTATATTTATCAGCATACAGTGTGACCTTCTAATTATGTTTTTTACTTGTAGGAGGTCTGTACATTGACACTGGATGTGGCTCCAATCATCTCAAGTAAGTAATTACATTGTTACTAGGGCTGTAACGATGCATCGTTAAGAACGCCAATCATGATTCATCCACAGCATTTTCAATTTTGATTTTCAATGCGTTCAATTTTCAGTTTTTATCAAATACATTTTAGTAATCTAGGGGGTACAAAACAAGTTGTCAACTTAATATGCTTTTGACAGTGATTTTCAGTTACAGACTGTCAATTATGAATTTGTCATTATCTATTAGGGAACTGAACATCGAATAGTTCACTGATGCAAAAAAAGTTGAGCTAAACCAGTGTGAAAGCTACAAAACACTACAATCGATAAAAGTTATATTACATAGTTATCATTAAACAATTGATAAATAAAAATTTCATACCATACTGCATTTATTTACCTGTTTAAGTGACGCATTTTTGTAGCGTATACATGCAACATTATTTAAACTAAACCAAAGATATCCTTGATTAAACACAGTTTTACATAGAGGTACATTGTTTCCTACAAAGGGGCACATTGTTTCCTACATGACTGCTAAGGGGTACTTATAGCCTAAAAAAGGTTGGGAACCTTTGGTTTATAGGGTTAACCAAGACGAACCATGTGGTCCCGAGCACATCTAGGTGGTTCGAGCATCAAGGTCGAAGACCTTACCAGCTGGAACTAACCTTAGCTAGGAGAGAAGACTCTGTATAAGTAGTATCAATATGTCATTATTGAGATCCAAGCATCAACTGAGACAATAACAGTATAAAGCATTCGCTTTATATAATTTTTAACTTCCAAAAATAGTTCAGGTAAAAGGCCGAAGCAGCGTCGTTCGGGAAATGCACAACAAGATATAGGCCTGAAGCCCGAGGCCCAACCTTATATGAGCCGGCCTACTGTAGGCATATTTTGTTGTAACAGACATACAAAACATGTGCAAAATTAATTACATCAATTTCTGAGACGTATAAAGAAGGTATTTATGCTCAGTAATGCACATAGTAGGTGAGTATAAGATATGGTTCCGCACAGGCTAGTCAACATATATAATAAATACGTGAATCGTTCAAGACAATGGTGTACAAGGCAATGCAGTACGAGATGGCTGACCTCTATAATATTTATTGGTTCGATTGACCACAATAGTGCATTGTTCGTTAATTTTATGCAATAAACTCGAAATAGCATTTTCGTAAATTGCTACAACCCAGACTGTTAGAAGTACAATGTACCACTAGTCTGCGTAATGCTGCTGAATACCTGTGCGTATAGTTAATAATATAGGAGCAGAGACTGAGATAGCTACGACATACATTGTATAATACATGTACCGGTGCAGACAACCTGTTGTACAAATAATGTAGATTCACTTGTTTTCAGAAATAATATGCTGTGTAAATTACAAGTCATATATAACAAGTACATGGAGATGGAGAGCAGGTAAGTCATATTTGTAATAATATTTTCTAGCATGGCTAATAGCAATAGAGTTTAGATATCAGTCTTGATAAGATAAGTCTGATAGTCATGTACATGTGTGTCTTAAGTAGTGGGAATATGTGTAATAGTGTGCTTAATTGTACTAGCCAAGGTTGAAAAGAATAGAAATGGTGACAAATTCATCTATAATCTGAATGAACGGAATGCATTTATCAGTGAAATCTAAATACACAAAAAATTGGTCTCTAGAAAAGATGTCTTGCACTGACTCTGAAGACTTCGACGGTATGGCTGGCTAGCTGGCTGGCTGGCTGGCTGACAAAGCATGTTAACTACCAGCCATGGCTAATATGGGCCTCTCTTTATAATTTTTCATATTGTGATTATAATTTAGGTACAAATGGCTGTGCACAGTAGATGATGATACCTACGTGAATGTCCCCAGATTTGTGGAGATGCTCAGGAAGTACAACCACAGCAAGAGCTTGCTTATAGGAAAACCAAGTTTCAAAGAAAAATTTGAGAACAGCTTCTTGAAAATAAATGGAACGGTACTCATATTATTTGATTGATGCATTTTTAGCAAGGAAATTATATTTAATATTTAATTATGTGCACAAATCTTAGTGATAGGTGTGTGTGAAACTACTTTACAGAAGGCTAATGAGTGTGAGAAGTACTACATGTAACTTGCCACTCATTCAGTATTCACAGTGTCACTTGCCTCGCAGGTACAATCTACTGTCAGCAGTATAGTCAGTGCAGATCTGCACAGACACTGTCCTCGCCCCGGTACATTTTAGCCATAGATCTAAGAAATTTCTGGGCGAGGGTATCACTTGCCCATCCTACCAATCAAGCCCCATTCAAGAACCTAGCCTATGTGCAAAGCCTTCTTCCCTGCCCCCCTCTTGTGGACAAGGTGTCCAAAGACGAGTCGAATGATTTCTAGAACCCCGGCTAAAGAGCAAACCCTAAAGCCCGATTTCCTCGTGCCACTCGTCCCAAGCATCACGATCCCCTGTCTTTTCTTTCCTCAAGCCAGGTGTGCACGCCGTGCGTGGCCTTGCCTCTTGTTTCCACTCGTCTCTGTCTCTACCTCCGCCCCTTGTGGTGCACCTGCCCCGCCATTGCCTCATCCGTCCACAGTCTGATTGTTCACAGGTGCTGGTGTCTGTCTGTCAGCGTGCCCGGCTTGACGCACGCAGGCCTGTGGTAGCCGAGATCGCAACATACGTCGCAACTGTTGTCTGGGTAGAATTTATGACAAGCCCTGCGCTCGCACGCGAGCTTGTGATTGCGAATAGGAGTGGTGCTAGTTTAGAGAGTCGGACGACTTCTAATGAGAATAGGATGTGATTTTACTCCTTGGTTTTAGGGGTGCGACTGGTAAACCCTCCCTTATGAGAGAGAAACCATTCACCTCCCTAAAATAGACGAGTGGATGAAGCTAGCACGACTTCCGCTCACACTCCCTTTATCAGTCCCACGTTCGACTCAAACCCTCATTTCTAAGTGGGATGACATCGTGCGCGCACGGTGTGCCCTTTCCCAATCAGAGTTTGCTACCCAGAGGAAAGTGGGCGCTGGTAAAAATTAGGAGTGAGGCAATGGCTCTCTCGCGGAAGAGGCTCCATTTGCAGGTTGAAGAAGACATTCTCACTATTTACAACCTTTCGAGTGAAGACGTGCCATCGTCGAACCCCACCTCGTGTCGACCGATTCGCGCGCGAAAGCGCCGGCGCCTCCACTTTCTCTTGCTGCTTATTGCGGGGACATGAGAAATTCCATAGAGAGGGCTCCGGGGTGTACGAGGGTAAAAGGCGAGTCCCTCATTTGGGGTACGTGGGTGTGGTGTTATTCCGACCAATTTGGTCTTATCACTTCACGGGCATAGATCCCATGGACAACCCCATCACTTCATTCAAGAAGTCAGCCGGTAAGTTTTGTAAGTTTGTCATCGTAGTATAGTCTGTGCTGTACATTCTGCCCGGACAACGGCACGGTTTCAGCCACCACAAGCTCGCATGCGTTTCGCACCTGGCCAGGCTGGCCAGGCGAGGACCCCGCAAGGAAAAAGGCGGGACGGTAGAAAAAGATTGGGCGGGCGGGAGGAGAAGGGTGGGGACGGGGCGGGGCGCGTGCGTGGAACCGCCCGAGGAGAGAAAAGACGAGAGGGGGGTCATGGCTGTGTTTTTGGAGACCCCACCTGTAAGAGGGGGCTTGAGACTAAGGCTTTGCACATAGGCTAGGTTCTTGAATGGAGTTTCATTGATAGGGTGTGCGGTTGATACCCCTGCCCGGTAATTTTTAAGATCTAAGGCTAAAATGTACCGGGCGAGGACAGTGTCTGTTCAGATCTGCACTGACGATACTACTACTCCCTATTATTTACCAAGAGCATTAGTCAAACTGGACAGCCGACTTACCATCCGTTATACCTGCATGGCATGACACTGTGTCCAGAAGTTCAGCTGTCATAAATTGCACTGTTTACAATTGTACATGTGTATCTCTTGGCAGCTTAGTATTGCTTTTTAACAGTAGAACTACGGCACAATAATTGTCATGAGTGTTTATAAGTTATCCTCTCCTTTTCCTCTTCCAAGAGTGTTTTTCCCTCTCCCGAAACTTTTGCTAACAAACATGTTTTCGATAAACATCTACTATTATTTCACAAATATATTTAAATCAGAGTAACACTCTACCTAATTTGACCAGTGAACACAATTCTGGAGCTTTTGTGAGAATGACAGCAGGAGCTCCAAGGGCTTTGAGCAACACCCCTTTCATGCTTACTAGTTACAAGACGGATTTTCACCTATTTCAGAGTATTAGATAACTGACCTATACAATATGTACAGATCTACAACTAACATTCAATGCACATTATGAACTTGTAGTAATTTGCATAATTGTTTAATTTGAAATATTTGATTATCATGTTGCAGAAGACCAGAATCAAATACTGGTTCCCAACTGGTGGGGCTGGTGTATGTTTCAGTAGAGCTCTGGCCAAGCAGATGCATCCAATATGTGGGTATGTGCCACTTATATGCTTTCTGTATGTGAGTAAATGACCAATCATATGCTACCATTATGTGGGTAAGTGACCAATCATATGCTTGTCAAATGTGAGTAAGTGGCTAATCTCGTTTTCTTGTGCGGCTACTTGTGCTTGTTCTACCCTTACTGCCATCAAGCAATTGTACATGTATATCTGCATCACAATTCCATTCTGCATCCAAGATTTGCCTTTACACAGTAAAATGAAACTTTATATTATACAGGGGAAGAAAGTTCATTGATAGAGGTCATGAGATTGATGCCCCTGATGATGTTACTATTGGTTATGTATGTGGTATGTACAGACTTTCTGGTTCTCATTGAAATTGCACAACATTTACTTTTCAGTATTGTGTACTTTTTAGTGTGTTGGATAAATTGAAACATCGTAATTACGATGCATGTAGGTGGGATTACTAAAAGCCTTGCCACGTAGCTTAGTGGCAAGTCTCGCTATATTTTGCCTTCAAGTTGACTTGTCCAGCATTTAAACAATTTATCATTGTAGCATAGTTGGAGAGCTTAGGATATGAATGATTATTATTGAGAATACATTTACATGGGAGAGAGCTGATCTGTTTAGTGCTTTAGGAACTGTATCAGATTTTGTTGTATTTTAGTCGCCGAGTATCCAGTTGTTATGTTAAACTATTGATGTCACGAAGAAAGCTAAATACAATATATAAGGTAATTTGATATGAACATTTCAAATTTGTCACTAAAAATAAAAAATACAACCTGCAAACACGTTTTTTTGAGCAGTTTTTAAAAATATCCACTGTCCAATCAGAAGTGGATTATTCTGCAGGAGTTGGCAATTAGAAACCTCCTTTCACATGTCCAATAATTAGTGTAAACCTGTGCATGAAATAGAATATAACAATTAATAATTACTGTTTTTTACGATAAAATAAACAATAGGTTTTATTATCCAATCACTGTGCACAATTTTGCTTCGGCTACGAGCGTTGTTATTGGACATGTGAAAGGAGGTTTCTAATTGCCATCACCTGCAAAATACACTGTGATGTCACAGTGTATATTTTTTTTAAAACAACTGCTCCAAAAACGTGTTTGCAGGTTGTGTTTTTTATTTTTAGTGACAAATTTGAAAGGTTCATATCGAATTACCTTATAAATTGCATTTACCTTCATCCATGGCATGGATAGTTTAATCTATGCTATAATTCACAATGTGTCACAATCATTGGGTGAACAATCCACTTTAAAATCAGGCAAAAGTTGGAGTTATCTTCTGTTTTTGTGCCAATGTTGGGTTAGCATTGGTGAACTTATCTTTTCTCTATTAAACAGTCACAGGGTCAACTTCAAATGCAGCTAAAGAAAATAAATAATTATGTTAATATAGTTGGACAATATTGATAAAATGGGCTTTTTTCTTGCCATTTGTGAGTTAAATTTAATCTATTAATGCACCATTCAATATCGCATTGTAATAGTCCTGAAATAATTTCAAAATATTATTGAAGAAAACAAAAACAGTGCTGTTTAATATTTCACACTATTTTTATGTTACTGTTGAGACATTATAATATGACATCACTATTATGTTTTTGGAATCATCACCTTTTATCATATTGTATGGGTAAAGCTAGCAGCTAGTAGCTAATAGCTTTTGGCTAGAGTAGCTTATAGCTAGTAAGCTATTAGATATATTCTTTGTATATAAACACTTCTGTTCAATATGGTTAAGTCAGATGAGATTGAGCTGTAGTACAATACATATATAAACTGTTATAAGAATACAACAGTTACATTGAATGTTATAATGAGGTACAGTAAATATAATAGCACAGCTACATGTACCTTTAGCAATGATCGACACAGCACTCCATTTGTCTCGCGATTATCGGCAGCATCACAGCTAATTGGAAAATAGCACTCAATTGTCAATAGTGATATTTTAACCAAATAATAGTGCCAAATCTCTACAAGCTAGCCAAAGTTGAAGTACCCATCCTGAAAATCTTCAGAGCAAGATATAGCTCTCTTTACACACCGACAATTAAATAAGTACTCAATGATTGCACTTTATTAATTTTAATTAATTAACTTTGATATTAACCCTTTAGGTCCTAAAGAATTTTAGTTTTGACCTGACTTTGTGCCAGTTTATATAAAATTGGAACAAAACAATCAAGGCTATCTAGGATAATCCTTTGGAATCCTTTTGAATACAACCTGAGCTACAAAATGATATATTGAATAGCTTTGTAGCATTAATAGTTCTCTCTCAGCTAAAGCTAGTTTCTAAATAATGTACCGGGCGGCAATGGGCAGTATAGGACCTAATAGATTTAGTGTACAACAATCAGTAGTTGATAAACTACATGGATACTACTAAGCAAATACTGTGGATTGGTCACTCACATAATATATAATTAGGCAGGTGACCCACCTAATGGATCAACCCAGGCTTGGGAATTAGCGATTGGTATCCCTAATCGATTGGGCAACTCGATGTAAATTGGCTAACGATTTATTTGTATTCCATAATTTTCAAAATTTTTAAACGATTCTAATTTCGTTTTTTTTATGTTTAGTAAAGGGTTAAATCGATATTTTCTTTATTTCCCACAGGTGGCAGCACAATTAAACTTCAGTAAATCCATAACAATTTTTGTGACAGCTTGGCAACTACATTAATTGCATAAATTAATTAATATTACCTGTCAAATATAATACAAATCACGAGTCAATTGTACTGTAGCTGAACAGGAAACTAATATAATAAGATCATGTTTTAATCTTCAAATGAAGAGCGTACATGGTTTTTTTCAATAAATCTTTCTAAATTACACTCTGGTCACTAAATTTTTGAATACAGTGTTTTCTTTATTATTATTCAGGCTAATAAAATTGATTTTATTAAAAAAACGAAAAATAATGTGAGTTTGTTGTGATTGGCGTTTTGTTTTGAGACTTGAGAGCGCATATTGTGCAGAAGTCAAGTTCGGTGAACTGATTACTGAAAAAAAAATAGCAGTATTTTTGTACTGAACCGAATTCTGAATGATATAATTACTTTTGCTTTGTAACCAGTGAGTATTATCATACTCATAAATATCATATACTGACATCATATAATTTAATTCATTTAACAATTTATTAATAATTGTGATAAAATAATAAAATAATTATTATTATATTATTATTATTAATAAATATCTAATAAGTTAAATATCAAATGACAAATGTGATATAAAATAACATTAAATTATGATATTAATTAAATCATATTGATATTGGCATTGTATTTGTATAGTAATAATTAATATGTAGCAATAGTTAATAATAATATTTCTATTTTATTTTCATTTATATTTTCAACTTTCACTTTCAATATCGATATCGATTAAGAAAATCCCTAATAGATAACTTCTAAAATCATTATCGGATACAGTCATTTCCCTACATTTTCACCACTTATTATTATCGATTTAATCCATAATTTTGACAGTATCAATTTTGAAGCCTGAATCTACCTGTAAATGTAACCTGGGCGTTTGAAAAATAAAAAATTCGAAAAGGGATTAAATCCATGTAGGTTTGATCAATCAAGACAAGTTTTACATCATTTCAAATCCAAAATCCTTTTCTACCTACATGTACTTAACCAAGTGAAATCCCTGACAATAGGATTAGTGTTTGTTGCTAACGTGTAAATATTTATTAACCTATTTTTTAAGACTGAAGCTACATGTACTATTAAAACACACATCTAAGTGACAGAATTGAGTATAGTGTTGCGCTAATTAATGTTATTTCTTCAGATTATCTGCTGAAAGTTCCATTCATTAAGAAAGAAAAGCTCCATTCTCACTTTGACACTATGTCCCTAATACACCCAGTCACCTACGGTAAACAGGTTAGCAAATGCATGGTTTTCCGAATTCAATAATTAAACTAATAAAGTACATTAAAAATATCTGATAGATTTCTGTTCTTGATAATATTGTGGAATCTATGTATTATGTTACCACGTCTTATTATTACCGTAATGCATTGATAAAGCTAGCAAATACATAGCTAAGAAAAGTACGCTGGCTACTAACATAGAATTGAAGCGTACTCCAATTCTGCATTCATTATGGTTGATATAAGCACTTTAGCTTGTGCATACAATTTAAGATTCCATATTGTACTTATGCATTCAGGTGACATTCGGCTATCATTTAAGAGGAGGGAAAATAAAGAGTGATCCTATTCGCCTTCTTTCTCGAGGAGAAATACCTGAATTCAGCTTATCAGCCGACCCTACCAGGTAGTAAATGATCAACGTGTTATTTCCATAATATTTTGCTAGCCTCTCAGGCAGTTAACTTGGAGCTAGCCGCTACTAACTTTGTCTCATTGTAGATATCTAACACTACACTGCTACCTGTTTCCTACTTCTGAACAATGCAGAAAGATTAAAGAGCAATATGGACCGTTGAAGACGTATGAAAGAGGGGCAATTGCTGAGCAGCATAGATTCCCTGTTTAAATAGATATTGGACATGTACAGTATAATATTGTTATAGTACTCCCTATCAACTCATTTTCTGCTCTAAACCTACAACTGCTATATCTGTCGCAACCACAAGTTACAGGTGGTGGTGGTGGTGGTGGTGCTGGATGATTCACTAATTATGACACGATAACTCCCCACACACCTCAAGTACATGAATGCTCGGTGTACAAGCTCTGAACAGCTCTGAATAGCTTACTTTTGAATGCATTGAGTTTTGTATTTAATTAAAATTTTATGTCAATTGTTCTACATGTACTACAATATTGTCTACTGATATACATGTATATGTAACTACTTGTACAATAATTAGTCGGCTGATATGAATAGAAGGAATTATTACAAGTAGTATACTATAATACATAATCATATGTACATGTATATTATACATTTGTGTATGTGTATAATACATATGACTGTGTCAATGGACATACATGTACATATGCTATGATAGATTTTAATAGCAATGCAAGGTGATATGTTACATGTATATACATGTATGCATGTAACATATCACCTTGCAATACATTGCTTTTTATTTATGAGAGAAGAGATTTGTAAACCTTATATTCTGGCTAATGCAGTAATCTCAGAAATTCACGAGGATGTTTATTTGTAATTTAATGTTGTAATTTTTTTACTTTTCTGGGTGCTGGTTTTGACTTGATAGTGCAAATGAGAAGAGCCTATGAGTGGTGCTAGGCCTTCTATATTACATAAGAGAGCGAACCGTACTATTGTAGTTATAATAGCTAACCAAGACGACCCATAAGATCCCTAGTCAATGCTTAGATGCTGTACTTGAGAAAGAGTATGTTCAGTCATAGTAGGTTGTTCGGGCATCAAAGTCTAAGACCTTATCAGTTGGAACTAACTTTAGTTACGGGAGTAGATTCTGTATAAGTAGTATCGAAGTGTCTTTATTGAGATCCAAGCATTAGTTGACAGAACAACTAAAAATGCACACGCTTTATATCGTTTTAGACGTAGCATTGTCCGGAAATTGCATAAAACGATGTCTGCCAGGTGAACGAGGGCCAACTTAACAATGGGCGGTCTTAAACAAAATCTAGTTAAAATTATGCAAATCAGATGCAAAACTAATTACAACAATATCTGAGACATGGCCTCGTTAACATGAGTATAAAAAGGTAGTTATACATAGTAATATTCATAACATATAGCCCAAGAAATGCATAACAGAGTAAGCTACTAGCAAGTGCAAGTATAATATGCATACACAATGTATATTATAATAAGGTCAAGTAGAATAAGAGTAATTGGACGAGCATGTGTTGAGCGAGATAACTACAGAGCACTTAATCTACATATACATTTTATGTTCATCAGGTAGCCTGAGGTTCATTATCATATGTCCCAGGCTACCGCAATATTCTGTGCTATCAAATATTACTGTACACTTTTTATGGAATGGAATTATAAACATGTACTGTACAATATTTCTGTTCTACTACTACATGTATGTATGCATTCAAAGGTCAAGGGAGAGAGGTCTATTATAAAGGCATACAGCATAAAGACCCATCCTCACACAATCACCCAAACACTATTTCACATTGATTACCATATCAATATATTTCCAAGTAAAATGTGGGAGAACAACTTCAAATTGTATAATGTAGATTAAGTTTCTTACACAGTATGCCAACCTTTGCTCATATGGAGGTAATTATTGGATAAGGCACGCAGACACTGGTTGTTGAAGATGGAACATGAAGAGTAATTTTTGCTGTCACGGCCCATCCAAATCTTAAGGCTCGGCTACACGAGAGACTGACTGTTCTTTTTCGGTCTTCGGAGCCTCGTTCTGGAGCAAATCGACACAATGTTTGTTTGGCTATGCAAAGAGCAACATGTTGGTCTCTTCGGTTCACAGCGTCATGGAGTGCTGTGGTGATTGGTTAATATTAGATACAACGACTCAATTATATTACAATCTATTAGAAACAAGATTTAGTTATTGGTTGGACTGGTGGACTGGTGCGGCGCATTGCCTATAGGGGCGTACCACCGAACAACAAAGCTGCTCTGCCGACGCTCACAGCCTCTCGTGTACCCTAGCCTTTACAAGTAATAATATTGCCACTCATTAATCATGATGTGACAACTCCTGAAATTATTATTATCATACCAGCATGTGTATTGAGCTCATCATTTTTACTATAAATTATCTGCATTTGTACTTAAAAACCAATGAATGTTTTATAATTAACTTGATTATTATCAAATAATTTTGTCACTGCAGCTACTTTCCAACTTTTTGCTAGCAAAATCAATTGGCATTGTACACCCCCCCCCCCACTGCTGGAGCCTGGTTACATTCCACCCCTTTCAGCGTGTAAAGCTAGCGCAACTAACAACACTACTTACATGTATTATGTTAAAACATGTGCATGGCTAAGCAGGTATTGTTAGGGTATATGCAGTACTTACTGTAGTAAGATGCTTGCTTGTGATATTTCTATAGCATGAATCATTTATATTAAACTTTGAAAGTGCATGTAATTGTATCCTATTCACTACTACTATTCAGGCCTTCTGTTTCTTACCTTGTTTTAAAGGCAAGCGTATCGGAGCATTCAATGGCTCTTTGCATCAATGGTTCTGTTTGCTATTCAACCAACCAACAGTCTATTACATGTATCTATTTTAGAAGGCATTCAAAATAGTAATAAGCAAACATGTATACATATGTATCAACTTAATAACCTAGTAGTTAGTAAGTAAAGGTAGACTACAGCTGTATCACACTCACTCCTGGTCTTCTCTGTCTTCCGCAAAGATTTCTGTGAACAGCAATGGGTAGACTATCTTCTATTCAGACTATCTTGTTGGCATTGGGGATTACAGTTCTGTGTTACACAGTCTATACTGTGTGGGAGAGAAGTAAGTTGGAAACATGCCAACCACTTGACATCTTAGCTATGAGATTGAAAGGACCAGAGAAACCATCAGTCTATCAACTAGCAGTAGAAGAGTTAAATTCTATTGTATACTCAAGAAGACAACTCCAAGGTTCTTCTAACAAATCAGACGATCTTTATATAGAAGATATATTTATTGCACTAAAAACAACTCCTCAGACAGATTCAACTCGGATTAAACTTCTTATGGAAACATGGATTCCTCAAGCAACAGACTCTGTAAGTTTAACGATTATATCAAAAACTATGTCAGACACTGTTTGTGTAACTTAGGGGAAAATCATTGTTGTCGATTACAACTGCGAGAAATATCTATTTGTGTGTATAAATTGTAAATTATTCTAATATCTTATAGGTATATGTGATGGGAACAAAAAAAGACCCCCGTTTGTCCAAGGCTTTAGGTAAATCACAAATTATGGTTGGCATACTATATCACTGCTGCTGCCGCTGTCGCTGCTGTCGCTGCTGTCGCTGCTGTCGCTGCTGTCGCTGCTGTCGCTGCTGTCGCTGCTGCCGCTGCTGCCGCTGCTGCCACTGCTGCCACTGCTGCCGCCGCTGCTGCTGCTTCTGCTGCCGCCGATGTTGCTGCCGCTGCTGCTGTCGCTGCTGCTGCTGCCACTGCGCCACCGTTGCTGCTGCTGCTGATGCTACACAGAAGGGCTGAACTTATGTTAGCAGGCTGATCACACCTGCAGATGCCCTTACTTTCTGTCTTTCCTAATTTCACACAACAAAAGGTTTTATTTTTTCTAAGTAGAATTTTGATCTCCCTACTTACAGCAGAACTTAACCGCATACTTTCACAATATTTTGTCAGACTGCTTTCCAAACTTAACATGATGTATTTTATTTCATGTAAATTATATTAACTGTGCTAAGCTAATCGAAGTTCCGCCGACCTTTCCTACTGCATGTATGTATTGGAGTTGGTGCTTCAGTGCTACTGCGTCAAGGCTCAAGGTCGCACAGCTTATCAGACAAAACTAAAGCGTACCAAATGTAATTACTTTTTTACCAAAGGAATATATATTATCTTCTGCCAGTGATTACAAGCTATCAATGATACAGTGAAGAGCTGCAAATTATAATATATATTCATATTTTTGTAGGAAGATTTTATATTGACACTGGATGTGGAGTCAACCACCTCAAGTAAGATATATTACAACTGTCACTGCTACTACTAACTAGTATTTCCACTACTGCTACTCTTTATCACTATCACTATATTAGCAGTATGACAGTATGACTCGACACTTGTATGCATGTTGTAGCTATTAGACCTACATGTATTATAGCGCTTATGCTCATATGTCGGTTATTTATTACTTTGTTAAAAGTAACACACTGCTTGCATAAGTACAGTATATTATGGTAAATCATGATATTTATTGAGATTATATATGTTGGAGTTGTCTCCTCTCTCAACATATGGTAGCAGAAAAGAGAGGGCAACTTTACACGAACTGTTGAATTTGGTTAAATATTTTTTTGATCTTACTGTACATGTATATCATTTAATAACACTGCCCGAATTTAATACAGATTGAATGTTTTGGCAGAAAATTGTACTATTAATAGCTTTGATATTACCTGTATACATGTACATGTAAAGCTACCTGTATAAAGCTACCTGTAGAAAGCTACCTGTATAACACATGCCTGTATAAAGCCACCTGTATGACAGCTACCTGTGTAAAGCTACCTGTATGACAGCTACCTATATGACAGCTACATAGCTATGATAACGCTGCCATAATATACTATATTTTGGTACAGTCAATGTATAGTCAGCAGTTAGTCCAGTTCAGTTGTCCAATACATCACAAGAGACCCCTCTATACTGTCTTTCATGACAACTATGTATTAAACGGCAAAGCATTCAATGCTAATTAGGGATTACTCTTACAAATTATGATATTATTGTGTCAAATTTTGTGTTTGTCAGTTTCTACCCCTACAGATACATATTTTGACATCAAACAATATAACTGAATAAATAATTATTAAATTCCAACAATTTCCTAGACATAGCCTAGCTAATGATGGAGGCTTTGGCAGGATTGGAGTGATTTTTAATGGTCTGAATACAACCTTTATTTGGGCTATTTTTAAAGCGAAATTTCCATGAAATTCCTAAAGATTTAGCAGTATGTTATTTCAAGTGTTAAGTACGCAATGAAACGGAACGCTGACAGACCCCAACAAGTCAGGTAGTCGCAGTGCAAATTTAATGTGCAAAAATCAAAATGATGTAATAATGTATTTTAGAGAAAGCATGCTATGCAGAATGCAAGTGATATATAACAAATACATGGAGATGGAGAGTAGGTAAGTTACAGTTAGTAACATCTTCCAGCATGTTTGGTTAGACAGATATAAAATTCAATGTTGTTTTCTGTAGGGCACCGAAGTGGTGAATGAATTGAACTTATGCAGTTACAATGTACGTGTATAATAGACATGTGTGTCAGCTTGGCAGGTAGATCAAGGGCTTGTAGTTGATAGTGTACCGTCATGTAGATTGTCGAGCTCGGATCATGCTGAGCGTGATCTTTCAAGAATTCTTGTACTGAACTTCTCAGAGAGATGATATTATTCTAAAGACTAACATTGGAGTCACCGCAAGGGTTTCATTATATACGAATAGTATGTAGCCTGAACAAGATAGATCAATAACTTATGGAAATAAAATGAAGGAGAATTCGATGCAATCATTAAATGTGTTTAAAAACACCTACATGCATCAATGAGTGGGAAGCACATCTAAATTAGCCCCAAAATAAAACAGAGATTCGTGTATGTGAGAGATAGTGTATGCTAAAAGAAATTAAAACATAAAATGCAGGCTTTCTACATGCACATGTACATGTACCTGTAAGTGTTCCTGATTCCATAGGTGCCGCCCAATTTTCAACTTTGTAAACTTTTTGAAGTTTTAATTCTTCAGCAATTCCAGACTTTCATATCTTCCATACAAGCGAATATTTCTGATATTTTTGTCCATAGAACCGATCAAGCATTTAATTTGTTTGTCTCTAATATTGTGTGTAGGTACAAATGGCTGTGCATAGCAGGCGATGACACCTACATGAATGTCCCCAGACTTGTGGAGATGCTCAGGAAGTATAACCACAGCCAGAGCTTTCTTATAGGAAAACCACATTTTGAATCTCAATTTAACAACAGCTTCCTGAACATAAGTGGCACGGTAATTTTAATCCATCGTCATTTTATTTCATCATTTTTATAGCTGATGAGGTATAGGCTAACTTAAGATAACCGTAAGCAATTCGAAACAATCTCTATAGGTGGTAGGAGGCCGGTACCCCCAATTGTTGGTCTCCATAAGCGATAGGTAGTATTTTCCAGCATAGCTCCTCAGTGGGACTGGAATTGACCAACTATCGCCAAGTTACAGAGAGAATTGATTTAAAGTCTTATTTTTTGTTCAATTTAAGAAATTAATGATTAATGTAACATTAATGTTTATGTTGCAGAGAGCCCAAATAAGTTATTGGTTTCCAGCTGTAAGAGCTGGTGTCTGTTTTAGCAAGGGTCTCACCAATCAGATGTTACCGATATGCGGGTAGGTGGCCAATCGCATGCTATCTGTCTTTAAGGGAGTGACCAAGGATATTCTACCTAGTGTTAATATAAATTATTTAGGAATGAAACTAAGACATAACAGTTTAATACAGTTGTTCATTCAATTTCTGCTAGAGCTAAAATATGTGAGTGAGATATTTTAATATGTCAATGCTACAATCTCATCTACAACTGTATATCAATGATAGCATTGGATCTATTTAGTTCCTTTGCTGTTAAAGTTTAGTAAAAGGGAAAACAACTTTAAGTGTTACAACTGACTTGGTGTTTTCAATGCTTGGCATTCTCTCTTGATTTTTCTATTTTTTTCTTAGTGGGAACGTACCATGCACAACCATAGATAAATTAACATGAATTTCTATTTAGGTAACTCTCCATGAGGCAACTTTTTTCTGTTCGCTACGGATAGAATTAGTGCGGCTGTGACCTCAAGTAACATAAGCTATGATGAGCTATAGTTTAGCTTCACATCTGTATACTATAATATTGCCACACTCATTATTTTCTGTACAGTACAATAAAGTTTTTACCTACTTACCAACTGCCCGGCTGTTCGACTGCCCGGCTGCTCGACTGCCCGGCTGCTCGACTGCCCGGCTGCTCGACTGCCCGGCTGCTCGACTGCCCGGCTGCTCGACTGCCCGGCTGCTCGACTGCCTGCCTATCTACCTACCTATTCACCTACCTACCTATTTACCTACACACCTAGGCAGGCACTGTGATCCTATGCTCATAGTTGTATGGTATATTACACAGTGGTGAGAAGTTTATAGAGAGAGGTCATGAGATTGGTGCCCAGGAGGACGTTACTGTTGGGTATGTGTGTGGTAAGCATATGTAGTAATAGTACAGATTCTCAATCCTAAAGAAATTATGTGACATTAACAGTCACATCTCTCCTCACGTGTAGCAAAAACCGACATAATATGGTTAGTTATGAGATCACTAGCTAGTATACAAACCCCAGGCCTCTGCCTCAACTTAACAGAAATTTAATCTATGCTCCCAGGTGCGTATATGTAGGCATATATAATAAGGGTTAGACTTCAGCACAGGGTTCAGCCAATTTGCAATTTTCTTACAGATTATTTGCTAAAGGCTCCATTTATTATGAAAGATGAACTACATTCTGAGACTGACTCTATGGCCATACTAAATCCAGCTGACTACCATAAACAGGTGAGTGGACGTACACAACAATATTAATACAGTCATGTTGCATCATGGGCCATGGTTTCTAAACACTAAACAATAGCATGATGCATTCTACAGGAATAGCTACTAGATGGCCGATACAGTTATAGCTTGACCATATCAAAATTTTCCACTATTTGTCTACCGAATTTTGGATGGTTTTTTTACTAGCATCTGAGTTGTTTGTAAGATAGCAATGTAAAATTGTTTTGAGGCTATTACATTATATTGTTGTGGACCTAAATTTCAGACCCAGACCAATTTGCAAAAATATTTTCCGGCACACATCCGTCCCAGCGTCGCAAACACACCGGTCTGGGCCAGAAGCTAAATTCTCATTTTTGCGCAAAGAAGTTAGGTGCGTCAATAAGCTAGAGATGGTTTTTCCGACCAAGTAAACTCCAAGGTCAATAGCCCTTCTGGCCTGTGCCGGACGGCCATCTTGTGATGTTTAGTTGTGATCTGGGTTCGACCAAGAGGTCGTGAAGACACATTTTACTTTTGGGCATAAACTATCAGCAGGCTGTTAATAATTGGACGGACTCAGCACACCTCTGTCGGCAATCAGCCAACCATCCTTCGCATGCAGCGTCTTTGTCACTATAAGAACAGAGACAGTTTCATTGTACTGTGCATTCATCCTTTTACCTACGTGTAGTTCGGCTTCTGTCTACAATACACTTATTACATACACTCTACCAGACTACTGAGGGATTACTGCAGAAGATTGTAAGATTGTAATAACTAATAGTACATCGCATGTCTGCATGTAACACAGAGGTTGACACTTCATCCTTACTTTCAGCTGACGTTAAGCTACTTTCTCCCACGAAGTGTCGTATATGCCGATGATAACAGGCTTCTGTTCCGAGGAGAAATCCCTGAATTTAGTTTATCAGCTGATCGCACGAGGTACGCTAAACTATAACATGTTTTATTTTCAATGATACTATTGTTAGCTTTAGTTAATAGCAGCTCTAGTAACCACCGTAATCTGAATCTAAGGCTACCATGTCTGTATAATTGTAGATATCTAACTTTACACTGCTACCTGTTTCCTACTTCCGAACAATGCAGGAAGATTAAAGAGAAATATGGACCGTTGAAGACGTATGTGGGAGGGGCAATTTCTCAGCAGCGTAGATTCCCTGGTTGAATGTACATTGTATATGTACTGTGTAGGCTATGTTGTATTGGATGTTGTTACTTACTCCTATCCAAGTCAGCTACTCTTTCTAGGATAAGTGACTATCCATCTCTCCACCACAGCCAACTGCTATTCATACTCAAATTAAAAATTGTGTTGCATCACAAAATAAATGATTTGGATTGCTTTGCTTTTTCAATTTAGTATACTAGTATGATCTCCATGTTTTGACCTAGATTTCATGCACAGGCCAACTTGCTAGGAAGTTTTCATGCCTACTTCTGTCACAGGGTCATGAACACAACAGGTCTGGACTGAAAGGAATGTCCTCATTTTCGTTCGGAAAACTGAAGTTTGCCAATGAGCTAAGGATGAACTCCTCCACTATACCACGTGCTGCATTATTTATATCAAAAGTCAATAAAAATTTGATCTGCCCATTGCACAACCAATGGAATCTTCTGTACATACACAGCAGAAACACCTGTATATACAGTACTTAAAATAGCGGTGCTGTCTGTACATACAAAGTAGAGTTGTCTGTACATACACAGTAGAGTTGTCTGTACATACACAGTAGAGTTGTCTGTACATACACAGTAGAGCTCTCTGTACATACACAGTAGAGTTGTCTGTACATACATAGTAGAGTTGTCTGTACATACATAGTAGAGTTGTCTGTACATACATAGTAGAGTTGTCTGTACATACACAGTAGAGTTGTCTGTACATACACAGTAGAGTTGTCTGTACATACATAGTAGAGTTGTCAGTACATACACAGTGGAGTTGTTTGTACATACACAGTAGAGTTATCTGTACATACACAGTAGAGTTGTCTGTACATACACAGTGGAGTTGTCTGTACATACACAGTAGAGTTGTCTGCACATACATAGTAGAGTTGTCAGTACATACACAGTAGAGTTGTCTGTACATACACAGTAGAGTTGTCTGTACATACACAGTAGAGTTGCTTGTACATACATAGTAGGGTTGTCAGTACATACACAGTAGAGTTGTCTGTACATACACGGTAGAGTTGTCTGTACATGCACAGTAGAGTTGTCTGTACATGCACAGTAGAGTTGTCTGTACATACACAGTAGAGTTGTCTGTACATACACAGTAGAGTTGTCTGTACATACACAGCAGAGTTGTCTGTACATACACAGTAGAGTTATCTGTACATACACAGTAGAGTTGTCTGTACATACATAGTAGAGTTGTCTGTACATACACAGTAGAGTTGTCCGTACATACACAGTAGAGTTGTCTGTACATACACAGTAGAGTTGTCTGTACATACGCAGTAGAGTTGTCTGTACATACGCAGTAGAGTTGTCTGTACATACGCAGTAGAGTTGTCTGTACATACGCAGTAGAGTTGTCTGTTCATACACAGTAGAGTTGTCTGTACATACACAGTAGAGTTATCTGTACATATACACAGTAGAGTTATCTGTACATACACAGTAGAGTTGTCTGTACATACACAGTAGAGTTGTCTGTACATACACAGTGGAGTTGTTTGTACATACACAGTGGAGTTGTTTGTACATACACAGTGGAGTTGTCTGTACATACACAGTAGAGTTGTCTGTACGTACACAGTAGAGTTGTCTGTACGTACACAGTAGAGTTATCTGTACATACACAGTAGAGCTGTCTGTACATACACAGTGGAGTTATCTGTACATACACAGTGGAGTTGTCTGTACATACACAGTGGAGTTGTCTGTACATACACAGTGGAGTTGTCTGTACATACACAGTGGAGTTGTCTGTACATACACAGTGGAGTTGTCTGTACATACACAGTGGAGTTGTTTGTACATACACAGTAGCGTTGTCTGTACATACACAGCAGAGTTGTCTGTACATACACAGTAGAGTTATCTGTACATACACAGTAGAGTTGTCTGTACATACACAGTAGAGTTGTCTGTACATACACAGTAGAGTTGTCTGTACATACACAGTAGAGTTGTCTGTACATACACAGTAGAGTTGTCTGTACATACACAGTAGAGTTGTCTGTACATACGCAGTAGAGTTGTCTGTACATACGCAGTAGAGTTGTCTGTACATACGCAGTAGAGTTGTCTGTTCATACACAGTAGAGTTGTCTGTACATACACAGTAGAGTTATCTGTACATATACACAGTAGAGTTATCTGTACATACACAGTAGAGTTGTCTGTACATACACAGTAGAGTTGTCTGTACATACACAGTGGAGTTGTTTGTACATACACAGTGGAGTTGTTTGTATATACACAGTGGAGTTGTCTGTACATACACAGTAGAGTTGTCTGTACGTACACAGTAGAGTTGTCTGTACATACACAGTAGAGTTATCTGTACATACACAGTAGAGCTGTCTGTACATACACAGTGGAGTTATCTGTACATATACACAGTAGAGTTATCTGTACATACACAGTAGAGTTGTCTGTACATACACAGTAGAGTTGTCTGTACATACACAGTGGAGTTGTTTGTACATACACAGTGGAGTTGTTTGTACATACACAGTGGAGTTGTCTGTACATACACAGTAGAGTTGTCTGTACATACACAGTAGAGTTGTCTGTACATACACAGTAGAGTTGTCTGTACATACACAGTAGAGTTGTCTGTACATACGCAGTAGAGTTGTCTGTACATACGCAGTAGAGTTGTCTGTACATACGCAGTAGAGTTGTCTGTACATACACAGTAGAGTTGTCTGTACATACACAGTGGAGTTGTCTGTACATACACAGTGGAGTTGTCTGTACATACACAGTGGAGTTATCTGCACATACACAGTAGAGTTGTCTGTACATACACAGTGGAGTTGTTTGTACATACACAGTGGAGTTGTCTGTACATACACAGTAGAGTTATCTGTACATACACAGTGGAGTTATCTGTACATACACAGTGGAGTTATCTGTACATACACAGTGGAGTTGTCTGTACATACACAGTAGAGTTATCTGTACATACACAGTGGAGTTGTCTGTACATACACAGTAGAGTTGTCTGCTCATACACAGTGGAGTTGTCTGTACATACACAGTGGAGTTGTCTGTACATACACAGTGGAGTTATCTGTACATACACAGTAGAGTTGTCTGTACATACACAGTAGAGTTGTCTGTACATACACAGTGGAGTTGTCTGTACATACACAGTGGAGTTGTCTGTACATACACAGTGGAGTTGTCTGTACATACATACATCCAACAGTTACACCTTCATGTTCCAGCACTCCTACCATCTGAATCCCATTTTCATTGAGTCAAATTATTACCAAGTTTTTAGATTAACTACATTTTGTATATTCAATTTACAATTCAGTTGTCTTCTTGTTTAGCTCAAACTTTTCTGTAGCACAAATAATGCAATTGTGCTATTACCAATGTTTTGAATACAAATGTGCTTTTTAACAAGGAATGCAACTGTAAAATCTCTTGTTTTGCATCCATTGAGCTTGAATTTTCTATTTAAATGGTATAATATTATTATTATATAGTTGCATTATACTGTATAGAATTTATTATAATTCAATCTTGCTAAACTATAATATAACTGTATATATCACATCTAACAGCAGAAAATCTGGTCACAATAATGTCAAAGTAATATGGATGTATAGCTTGGATTTAAAATTTTTCGAAGAAGTGCTAGTAAGAGCAGAATATTCTGTCTATTATGGTTCTTTATATGTTTATATCCCACCACCCAATCAGGGCATGGCGGTGAAAGGTGAGCAAAGGTGAGCATTATGGTTGTTTATATCTAAATTGTATATACATGTCCATGCATCAGTTCAACTACATGAAACTATACCTATAATAGTTATCTGACGTGTACCACTTGTAGGCATTTATCTTCACATCAGAGCTGTGCATCAGCATAGTAATCAATGAAGAGAGATGCACATGGTCAAAAACCTGCATAGCCTGGGGATGGTGCCTTGACTGTCTGGCAAGGACAGGGACGTTTGAGTTTTTAGAGAATATTGGCGGTTGAGTTGCTAGTTTGGTCAGCGAATACAGATTACAACTGGATATATTATACGAAGACGAAGATTAATGTAACATAGAAGATGATTGTCACCATCAATAGTGAAACTCCTTAACTGAATCTTTATGTTTGTATATTCAATTAGTTAGTAGACTATACCTACTGTACATGTACGTATGACCTAGTGAATATGTTTAGATACATTTTAATACATATTGTGCATCTACCTACCCAACCGCCAATATTCTGTAAAAAATTAGAGGTCCCTGTCCATGCCAGACAGTCAAGGCACCATTCTCAGGCTATCTGGGTCCTTGACCATGTACAACTCTCTTCATTGGTTACTATGCTGATGCATAGCTCTGATGCGAAGAGAAATGCCTATAAGTGGTACACGTCAGATAACTATATGATGCAGCGTTACCTAGATGAATTTTTATACATGTGCTTACAACATACATGTACATAGTATATTATTTATAAACAGCCATAATAACCATAAATCTTGTGATAATTTGTTTTAGAAATAACTATTCATCACATTTTATGAAACTTATATATCATATTACTTTATAGTATATATGCTGGGCACTTTTGGATCTATAGTATTCAATCATGAGAATATTCAGGGTCAATTGCAAATATGTAACAGTCATGGTACAGAATTTATATTAACATTGCTGCCCATATTAGATCGATGGATTTTGTGGGCTAATTATGACAGGTAAGACATTCAATAGCCAGAAAACATCAAAGTATAACTTAAAAGTTGAAATTTATTTATTTCATTGCTGAATTACAATCACCTGTGGTGGATAACCTGTTAAGCCAATATTTGTTAATTAATCATAACTTTGCTGCTGAGAGCATAACTCCCAATAAATAGATAAAACTGAGTGACCAATCAACATATTTAATGGTTTAATGCTGCGGGTGCATTGGACCTTCTTCAGTTGCCACCTGTTCATGGAAAGACAACGATTGTAATATCACTGAGTACTATGATGACATCATGTATCCTAGCTGGTATTGTGTTAACTGGTTCAGCTGCTACTAGGCTTACTAATGGTGTATTCAACTCATAATGTCAAAATGTCAGTACAGTCCACCTTTAAGCACATGTGATGGAACCCAGTCTGGGGTGTGTGTGATATATTATATGTACATGTATGTAGGTAATATGTATATGGGTTGTTGTAGGTTTGATGTGACACACCACTCTCACTCCATCAACTATGCCAAGGGAGGTAACTGCGTTGATTCTATAGGAGGTCCGAGTGGTCGAATACGTCAGGATATATATATTATGAAGGCAATTACTATGTGTATATAATAAGACCAGCAACCTGTACGACTAAATAAGTAACACTAAATAATACGATAGCGGCTCACTGGCCCAACAGAAAAGTTACTAAAAGGTGTACAACTATGATATGACTGTATGCTCTATTCACGTAGATCTCACTGTACTATTCACCATGTACTGTTAACCAATATCTATCTCAAGACTATCACGATTATACTCGATTCACAAATCACTGTACGTAAATTATCCACTGAATTATCCACAATATGTTACACAATGAAATGCCACGTAATACCTATCTATATCCAAGATTACTACTATTACATCAACAAGTATTATGCAATTTTCTTCCAAGAATTCCAAGTTCAATTACTAACTATCTACATGTACATCTATTCACAATGTCTCAAATATCACGTCAATTTATCTATATCAATATATCGCTAGCTCAAGCATCAATATACTACTTCGCGTTTCACGTTTATTTATGCCTTATATATGTATACTCAATATAACTCCACTTTGATTTCCTTTCATATCCCTTGTTCTATTTAATTACTCAAATTACAATCTATTTAACGAGAACAGGGATTGTACACAGAAATACACACATTAAAAATACAAAGCTAACTAGGTAAAATATTCATGACTTACTAGAGTAAAATACTAAATCAGTAAGCGTCTAATAATATGATGTCCTTTCTTTTTATACTTTTTGTGATACTATATTACAATATTAAACTTATTTCTAATTGGCTAAAATATTCATATACAATAAAACATCAGTTATATCAATCTGTCATAGGGAGCTTGGTTGTCTATTTAATTTCTATTGCCTAGCTAAGGAAAACACTGCAGTATACTGGATAACTGTTACTGTTTGTTCTGGCATATCTCTATGGCTATACTATAATGTAGAAGCGTGACTTGTGGTCTATTGGTCGGTGGTTATAGTCCTTATTAACTTCTGTTGTACTGGTAGTTGAAGAGCGTTGCTTCTTGCTAGTAATAATATGTTGGGTGTTTCGTTCATGTAGAGTTGCTTCCACTTTGCTTTGGAGTTCTCTGTTCTGGAATGATATTTTGAAGTTATTCTCTCCTGTAAGATAATGTTTATGAAGCTATGTTCGTCATTCTTTACACACAATGTATGCTTGCAACTTCTATACTAATAATGCATGTAATATTGTGTTCTACTGCATATCAAATAAAGCTAAATGCAACTATGCTTCAATATTGATTTTGCTTAGCATTGATTGGTTCTATTGTTTGCTCAAACAATGAACATAACATTGTATTTATCTGCCATAGAAAGCATCCAAAACAGTCATAAAGACACATGTATAGATATTTTCAATATAGTAGCTTAGTAGTAAGTGGGGAGAAGACAGTTGGATCACACACTACTGATATTCTCTCTCTCTCTTTATGCAATATTCTTGTGAACAGCAATGAGTAAACGATTCTCTACCTGGATTTTCATGTTGGCGCTGGGGATTACAAGTCTGTGTTACACATTCTCTACTGTATGGAAGGGAAAAACCTTGAAAACATTCCAATCACCGAATAGCTTATCTGCGAGCATTAGGAGCTCCCAGGGGCCAACGGTCTATCAACTAGCAGTAGAAGAGTTAAATTCTATTATTTACTCGAGGAGACAACTCCAAGGTTCATCTAAGAAATCAGATGATCTTTATATAGAAGAAATATTTATTGCGCTCAAGACGACCCGCAAGGCTCTTTCAACTCGAGTTAAAATTCTAATGGAAACATGGATCCCTCAAGCTAATGGTTCAGTGAGTTTACTTCCTACACGTCACTTATACAAGTAATATAAAATTTTGAATTGTTGTACTACACATACACATATGTAAGAGTTCTTGAAGCATGAACGTTTGTTGAAGTCTATATTGTAATACTGTGAACTATATGTTGCCATTAGTTGATAATTACGTAAATGACTATATGTAATGAATGCACAATGTACATGACCTAGAAGTCAAATTGGGAAGCATCCAATATACAAGTAGGCCTACATGATTGCAGTATTAAATATTATAGATTTTTGCAAGCACATGCAAAACTTATGTGGATCGCGTTTTCTTTGGGTTAAGGTACATGTAGTATAACACTGTAAAATCATTTTGTTTGATATTTTGTTATTAACTGCAAATAGATATGTCTCGGAGTGAAGGCATTTTTTACCATTTTAATGCAACTATAAAATGTGTAAATTATTGCATAATGAATATGACTGTACAGGATGATAGTTTGCATGCAAGGATTTTCAATATGTCAATTGAGCAGTCAAAAACTTGACTTCACAGTCATAGAAATATCATTCTCTGACTGGGGTTTGAACCCAAGGCCATTAGGGCACCCAAGGACTCTAAAGCACCCGAGGCCTCTGCAGCTCACAAGGCCTCTACAGCAGTAAACAGAATACATTATTGCCACTACACCAGCTCATCAACTATATTATCTGTATTTTAATGCATGGATAATGGCGTACCTACAGGTGCACGTGTACTTACATGTTTGCGCTAATATTTGTCACAGGTGTATGTGATGTCAAATGGAAGAGATGAAAACATATCAAAGGCATTTGGTAAGACAGTTCACATACTCTTGTGGAAGTGAGGAACAATTAGTAGTCAGTGTTACTGTTAACGGGAAAGACAGTATTTGTCAGACCAACAAACCGCAGAAAGATCAAATTTTGAGTTGTGTTGATGAGTCGGATGATTGGCTTTGCTGTAAAATATGTCCTTTGTGATGTTAGACTCATCCTGTCCACTTCAAGGTGGTTTTTTATTTTTGGATTACCATGCTGGGTCATTCTTAATTATTTCCATTGCTATAATGCATTTATCGTATGGTAAGAAGTTGTGCTCTCCTTTTTTCGGAGTCCGGCGATGGATTATTTCAGCTAATCAAATCTACAACATTCTGGTATCCCACTCACTGTTGGAAGTACCCTTCTTCAAATAAATAATGTTTAAATTCCAAAAGCAAGTATAATAATCAGCTCAGTGACCAGTAGCTATGCTTATCAGCATACAGTAAGACTTTGTAACTATATTTTCTTACTTGTAGGAGATTTGTATATTGACACTGGATGTGGCTCCAACCATCTCAAGTAAGTTATTACATTCATTACCACTATTAGACTGCTTACGTCAGCTGATTAACCTTAATAATGCACAGTTCATATGAGGTTATTTTTAATAGCAGAATGTGATATGAGTGTTCAAGCATGACTAATGTGCGTTACTAAGCCAACGAATACCGCCTCACAGCAAAGTCTATAGAAAATAAAAGGTTTTTTATCGTTTTCGCTCGTTGCCAATGTTCAGCAAGGGACAACTTCTCGTTGCGCAATTTGGTGTGCTAAATCACGTGTCATAACCACTTTAAGGGAAAATCCTTTTTTTGCAATAATATTATTACCAGGCACGCCTAACTAGGCATTATAGGCGCTGTGTATTATTGAATAAATCAATTGTTACTGCTGCAGATTGCTATTTATAAAGCTTGCACGTGCAATATCCGAATATGCTTATTATATTGCGGGAGAAGCAGAGAGTGAGATGCTGAAGACACATTTTAAATGCTGCTTGTAGTGAAAACTTGCTGCATAAATGTAATCTCAACATTAGAACTTAAAATGTGTATTATTCGTATATCACATATTTTCAGAGAGGATATGCTGTGTAAATTACAATCCATATATAACAAGTACATTGAGATGGAGAGCAGGTAAGTCGTATTTGGAATAGCATCCTCTAGCGTGACTTATTAGACAGAAATAGATATTATTTGATATCAAACATCTGATAGTCATCCGTGTCTGAGATATGTGGGAAGGTAATTTTAGTGCACCTAATTGAACTAGTCAAGGATGAAAAGCATATAAATTTGTGACAGATGGGAATATTGATGCAATGAATGCGCTAATATAGTTCTATATGTTATATTAAACTTCTAAAAGTTGTACTGTACCGAAAATTTTTAATTTTTTTCTACAAACCAACTATGTTAGCATTACTTGATAACTCTATAATAAACATATCTGTTACTACTTTAAGAGTAGCTAAAGATGCTAAGCTGCAGAAAGCGGCCTCAAAGTTTGTAAAATAACTACAATGATGTCATCAGCAAGAGTTATCCCCACCTATAATTATCATGTCAATTTACAAAACTTTTCTTTGGTTAACTCAACTCTGCCACATAATATACACATAGCAGCAAGATCAAGTAGTCACAACAGCTTTTATAAGAAATACTGCTTTTATTCAATAAAACCAGATAATTGTTAGCAATTATTGTGGTGAAACAGCCTCCGTGGCTATGGTTTCCCTGGGCCAGCCACACAAACATTATTATAACACTGACATTATTCATTCGTGCATGACATTCTACCTTGTATCGCATTCATACTCATGCATGTTATCCATATCATTATACTGTATTATATACTGCGTGTCTTATATATATTAGCAATCAGGCTTTAGGATTACACTCATATTGCGACTTGGTTTTTCCCATATATATGTTCTTAGTAATTGTTTTCTCTTGCTTGATTGTATTTTAATAGAGTTTTTTTTGCCATGTTATTAAGTAACTTCGTGGCCGACCTTATAGATTGAGCTCATAATTATATATGACATGTTTCTCCTTATTGTAAGCACATTTTGTGCCAAGGCCGACCTTTTATGTGGCCGACGTCGGGCGGGACCATCCATGTTGTTGCATCAGTTCCGGAGCCGATACCATGTCGGCCGGCCAATATCATGTCGGGCTCTTTTGGCCGGAAGTTGTTATAGTATATAAGGCAGTGCATTTTATACCTTTAGTCAGTTGTTGATTGCGCTTGAATAAAGCAACATCTCCTAACTCAACCTACAGAGGCTTACTCTTTAGGCGGGTAACTCTACCGGAGGATCCTTAGATCCAGTACGGCTCGAGTTCACCCCATCCTAGGCTAAGCACATCTCTCTACACCCCTTAGACTTGGGTCAATCTCGGGTTCTAAATGAACCTAGCGTCGGTCCTAAAATCTCAAGGCTAGACAATCTTTCACTGCACTCCCTCGGAGTATAAACTCTACATGACCTACGTCGGTCCTGAGCTCTAATGAGTCTCGGCATCGGCCTAGGTCTGATATAACATACAATACACCTATAAAGAGCACATATAACTGTTCACTCTTTTATGTAATGAGCAGAAGGTACACTTGGTCGGCCTCTACCACCTTCCAAGCCCTTCACATACTTGTAGCCCTCGGCTCTCGTATGTAACACAACTCCAAAAACATTACATTATTGCTGCATGCTAAATAATTAGTGGTTTTTACATCTAGAGGTACTGGTAATTTCGACAGCAAATATTTTGAAACACTGCTCCCTTTGGACAAGTTGATCCCATTTAATATATTAGTGACTATTTAAAGTTTAAACATCTTTATAATGCTACTATTATTTTAGGTACAAATGGCTGTGCACAGTAGACGATGATACCTACGTGAATGTTCCCAGATTTGTCCAGATGCTCAGAAATTACAACCACAGCCAAAGATTACTTATAGGGAAACCAAGGTTTCCAGAAAAACTTAACAAGATCTTCTTGATCATAAATGGAACGGTAATTTATCATGCTAAAAATCCTAACAATACGTGCATTCGGAATTTCTATGAAGAAAGCTAAACCCCAACAACCCATTCAGTATCTCACAGCTCTCTCGCTAGCCTTGGGGTTAATGTATGTTACCCCAAATAGTTTCATTTGCATTAAGAATTAGTCAAACTGTACAGCAGCTCATGTACTATTTTGTTGTACATGCATGACGTTAATCTGGACATTCAGCTGCCATAATTAACATGTTTTACCTCCTTTCAGCATCGTTTTGCTTTTGAACAGAAACACTATGACACTATTGTTGTTGTGAGCACTGCTAGACTGTCCTCTCCCTTTTTTCTTTCCAAATGTATTTCTCTCTTCTTAAACTTTTGCCAACAAAATAATATATCTTTGAGAAGCATAATATGTCTAGTCAAAACATCTAATATCCTTTTGCAATTTTATAAAAGTCTTCAACTAAAAATCAGAGCAACTCACCATATTTGGCCTGTAAACTCAACTCTGGAACTTTCGTGAGAATAACAACTGCAGAGGTCACACGGGCTTTGACAAATTCTTTACATGTTTACAACAATTGTGCTAAATTCTGAACTAGACTTTTTAAGTAGTAAATTAACTGTCCTATACAAAATTCGCAGATATTAGTTACAAGTGTATAATATGAGTCATGAACTTGTAGAATTAATATATTTAAATAAATATTTAGTTGTTGTCATTTAGAAAACCAAAATGAAGTACTGGTTCCCAACTGGCAGTGCTGGTGTCTGCTTTAGTAGAGGTCTGGCCAATCAGATGCTGCCAATATGTGGGTAAGTGACCAATCACATGCTGCCCGTATGTGGGTAAGTGACCAATCATATGCTGCCCATATGTGGGTAAGTGACCAATCTCGTGTCCCTGTGCTGATAATTGTTCTACCCACGTACATGATATCTGTGGCATAATTCTATTCAAGATCCAATCTTTGTCTGCACACAATAAATTGGTATTTTATATTCCACAGTGGCAAGAAATTCATTGATAGAGGTCAGGAGATTAGTGCCCCAGCTGATGCTACTATTGGATACGTGTGTGGTAAGTACAGACTTTCTGAATCTTATTCTAATTTCATACATTTACATTACCATGTGGGTTGCTATCAAATCTAGCAATGTTTTTCTAGTTACCTCATCCGACATTAGAACTGCTCACCATTGTATCGTAGTTACAGTGCTTTTGGATGCGAATGACTATTTGAGGATGTGTTTACACGGAAGAGAGCAAAGAGAGCAATATTTCCTGTTAATAGACAAATTTGTTAACCAAATTCTGAAGACTGAATCTACCATTTGTCGACATATTTATTGTGTACACATTTAAGTGTTAGAATTGGGTACAGTGTTGCACTAACTTGCATGTATGTTCTTTCTTCAGATTATCTGCTAAAAGCTCCATTCATTATGAAAGAAGAGTTCCATTCTCACTTTGAACATCTGGCCCTAATGCACCCCGTCACCTACAATAAACAGGTCAGTAAAACCAAACGTATTTAAAAGCATGCAAACTTCACCCTATTGACCAGGGCGGTAACCACCTATGAAATGTCGATGGGGCTAGAAAGTCTGGCCGGGCTCCAGCCTTGAGTGGGTACTATATAAAACCATCATCATCATCATCATAGCAGTCTGTCGGTTCGACAACGACTGTCTTCACTTTGGTCTAATCAGACGCCTCCAACCGTCTCTATTTCTCGCCTTCATTTGCCAACTATTTCTGTCTACATCCAACTTCTTTATACTTCTCTTGACGGTATCTTTGAATCTCAACCTGGGCCTTCCCTGATTTTGCTTTCGTTCCTTTAGTTGAGAGTAGAGGAGTTGTCGAGGCAGGCGTTCATGGTCCATTCTCTCCACATATCCAAGCCATCTCAGATTCATCTGGATTAAGATGGATTTCAGAGATGGTAACCCAGCTCTCTTCAATACCTCAACATTGCTGATCTTGTCCCTCCAAGAGATACCCATACAAAACTTCAAAAGTACAACCAACTAGCCTATTATTTTTCTAATCATGACAAATTATACTAATCATGGAAAAAGTGCAATAAATATTTGCACTATACGAGTATCTACACTGTATGCTAATTAATCTGTATATCGTTCTCTGAACTCGGCTGTCCGTGCTCCTGTTGGGTGTCAACTCTGCCCTAGTTCGAGTGCACCAGGAGTCGAGTGTGCTGACTTTTGGGTGTTCGCTTTGTTGACTCATCACAACATCAGACATTGGAGTTGTGTTCACCTGTTTCTTGGATAAATTAAACAGTCTGGTTCTTAATACAAGTTTTGGCATCTCTTAGCAGTTTCTACCATTAATGGCTTCTTACCATGAGGTGTTATTAAATCACATTCTTCCATTCTGATAGATGTCAGTTATGGATATGAAAATTCTATATGATAGTTTATTTTATAAGCATAACATATTGATAAAGCTAGCAAACACACACTAGTTAAGGTACACCTCTGAAACGATTCCATCAATTTTGAGGTTATACATTGTACTAGTAATAGGCAATGTGAATTGGGTCGTTAATTGTCGATGGTTGCTCACCAGATCATAAGAGTTTAACAATCAATCTATTAAATTATAATCCTTTATTGTGATAGATTTCAGTTATTGAATAATATGTGAATTCCATCGGTTTGTCTCTTTATTTAGCATAGTACGTTAATATACATGTAGCTAACGATACATACTGATTAGGGTACACATATTTACATGTAGCTAACGATACATACTGATTAAAGTACACATAATGCATGTAGCTAACGATACATACTGATTAAGGTACACATATTTACATCCTTTTTGAAATTATATTAATAACAAGAACTGGAACTGTGTCCCTGATTGTTATCACTGTATTATGAGTAGTGCAATGTACTTCTGCCTTGCAGAAGTCTATTGTAACTAAGACTAATACAAGTAACTGAGACCATGCAAAAGTCATTTTAGTGAATCATTCACAGACACACCTTGAAAACTAGGAATTGCCTTGACAATTTTTGATCAAGTACTGAAATGTTCACAGTTGATTGCTAGCATTCCTATAAATTACCTAATATTGCAATTGTTTAAAATTAACTCTTCACCTCTCAGTTCTATTGTATGGAGCAGATTAATAAGTCAACATTATTGGTTACAAAGTTGAAGAAGACTTCAATCCTGTATTAATTGTGGTTGATAAGATAACAGATGCTTACGCTGTAGATTTATAATTCCAGGTGACATTTGGCTATTATATAAAGGTAGAAGAAGCCTATAGGGATCCCAACTACCTTCTTTCTCGGGGAGAAATACCTGAATTCAGTTTATCAGATGATCCTACCAGGTAGGAAATGTTCAGTGCTTTAGTTCCATTTCTGCTAGCCTCTCAGCATTCTTGCAAAGGAACGAGACCAAACAATCAGAATAGATCTAGTCTCATCTGCCCAAAATTCCTGGACAAGTACCGAAATCCCTGAGCATTGTTTGAATAAAAATTATTTCTAGAAAGTGTCAAATTAATTCATTTAGTGTTAATTGGTGGCTGTTAAATTTTCATCTTCAGTGTAGATAACTTAATTTGGGCGATATCTTGTGTTTTATGAGTACGCCTCTCTGTAAATACTCACTTTAATAACAACTTCAGAATGTGCAATATCGAGCTAATGTTATGATACATGTACATGTATATTATGTTTAATTGTAGATATCTAACTCTACACTGTTATCTCTTTCCTTCATCTGAGCAATGCAGCAAGATTAAAGAGAAATACGGACCGTTGAAGATGTATGTAAGAGGGGCCATTTCTCAGCAGTATAGATTTCCTTTATAAATGCACATCGTACATGCATATCATTGAGGATTTCACTATTTGCTCTTTTTCAACTCTAAAACTACCTCATAGTCTACTGTTTTGTGTGCTACTGTAACAGCCATTGTACCATCCACAACTTTAGAGGCGGTACTGGATGAATCACTAATTATGATATTATGACAACTCCTCAATGCTTTTCAATTACATGATCAAGTTCTGAATAGCTTAACTTTGACCGTATTAAGCTTTACATTTAATTGAAAATCTACTTCAGTTTGTCTACATGTATATACACTACCATTATCTACTGATATGTTTGTACAGTTAGAGTCTGTTAATGGGAATGCAAGGAACTACTACATGTACATCACCTTCTATTGATGAGAAAATAAATTTGTAAATCTTGTATTCTGTCACATGAGGTAATCTCTGAAATTCACAATGATGTTTGTTTGTACAGTGTGCAGTGTGCAGTGTGCAGTGTGCAGTGGGCAGTGGGTAGTGGGCAGTGGGCAGTGGGCAGTGGGCAGTGGGCAGTGTGCAGTGTGCAGTGGGCAGTGGGTAGTGGGCAGTGGGCAGTGGGCAGTGGGCAGTGGGCAGTGGGCAGTGTGCAGTGTACAGTGTACAGTGTAATCGCCTATTGCGATGCGCCTATTACCCCAATTTCGCCTATCCAAGTACGCCTATTATTCAATACCCAAATCAGGGTATTGATTTTACTGTGCATTGTTTGCTCAAACAATGCACATTTTTACCTGTCAGAGAAAGCATTGAAAACAGTTAATTACAGTACTTACAGTACTTACAGTGTATGTTCCATGTATTAGCCTAACTACAGTAGTACTAAACAATAGAGAGATTCTTGTGTTATATGAAAAAATTGTTGGAAGCTCAGCCTTGCCTAAAAAAAGGCTACACATCCAACATTTCACATCAGAAAAGCATTGGGTGTGCTATCAAAATTGTACAATAAACATTCCTATTTATCCAAGATGTATTAATATCTTTATCACATCAAGAAATGACTTTAGCTGGTTATTGCAAAAAATAGGACAGGAGCACATACTCATCAAAATGCCTCTGTGAGTTCAATAGTACATATAAGATGCCACAGAAGTTCAATATCCAGTTTTAGCTATTTATGGAGAGCGTCTCCATTGGGTTCAATCAAGGTGGAATTGGTCTCATCCACTAATCTTTTTATTTTACTACATGTACGGTGACTAGTATAAATCTTCTCCTCTGGCTGCCACAATCAGTATAGTTTTCCCTCTCAATTTGATGTTTGTGCAAAGCGGAACAGTCAAGGAGATAGCCATTGGTCTCTCTTTAATCTGAAGTGAGATTAAGTTGTCATTTTTGTAGCATCTGGTGTGACCCCCATTCAGCAATTGCCTCAGTCATTGTTCATATCCAGCCATCTCAGGCGAATTCACTTACAGCTTTAGTGCACCTTTGAATGCACTAACTGCTCCTATCATACCATAACTTATTATAACTAAAGCTAAAAGCATCTTGGATTCCTCTGATGATGATGTATGGACATACATCGAAATACATGTATAAGGAGTCAACAAACAAAAATAAAAAATGCGTCTCGTCTTACTATTCATTAAAGCATGTTTATCGTAACACAGTTATGATGCTACTTTTTTTGGTGCAATGTGTGCCTGTAATTTCTATAGTATAAACGCATGCAATTGTATTCTATTCAGTAGTTATCTCATATATAGCTACTATACAGTGTTTACATGTACTTATGCATGCTGAGACTGTGCCAGCTGCTTGTTTTGAAGCAAGTAAAGGTATTGAATTTTGCTTAGCATTGATAGTTCTATTGTTTGCCGAAACAATGAACATAACATTGTATTTACCTGCCATAGAAAGCATCCAAAACAGTCATAAAGACACATGTATAGATATTTTCAATATAGTAGCTTAGTAGTAAGTGGGGAAAAGACAGTTAGATCACACACTACTGATATTCTCTCTCTCTTTCTGCAATATTCTTGTGAACAGCAATGAGTAAACGATTCTCTACCTGGATTTTAGTGTTGGTGCTGGGGGTTACAAGTCTGTGCTACACATTCTCTACTGTATGGAAGGGAAAAGCCTTGGAAACATTCCAATCACCGAATAGCTTATCTACAAGCATTAGGAGCTCCCAGGGGCCATTGGCTTATCAACTAGCAGTAGAAGAGTTAAATTCTATCATATTCTCAAGAAGACAACTCCAAGGTTCCTCTAAGAAATTGGACGATCTCTATATAGAAGAAATATTTATTGCACTCAAGACAACTCCCAAGACTCATTCAACTCGAGTTAAGATTCTTATGGAAACATGGATTCCTCAAGCTAATGGTTCAGTGAGTTTACTTCATACACGTCACTCATACAAGTAATATAAAATTTTGAATTGTTGTACTACACATAAGAGTTCTTGAAGCATGAAGGTTTGTTGAAGTATATATTATAATACTGTAGAACTATATTATTTTGCCATTAGTTGATAAGTATGTGAATAACTATATTATGTAATGAACACAGTAACCATACATGTACATGTATAATAGACCTAGAAGTTAATAGGTCTATCACACATGTACATGTATAATAGACCTATTTTTTAAATCTTTTTCAATATACAATGTACATGGTTGCAGTACTAAATATCATAGATTATTGCAAACACATGTAAAACTTATGTGGATCACTTTTTCTTTGGGTTAATGTACATGTAGTATAACACTGTAAATTAATTTTGTTTGATATTTTGTTATTAACTGCAAATAGATGATTCATGTCTCGGAGTGAAATCATTTTTTACTATTTGATTGCAGCTATAAATAATGTGTAAATGATTGTGAATAATAAGACAAGATACATTTTTTATATTTTTATTGACTCCTAATATTTCGATGTATATCCATACATCATCATCAGACCAGCAAAGCAATCAGTGGGTTTGCCTCGACAAAAAAATCTTCAGCAGATAACAGGAGAATGCTCTTATGAAAAGCTTTGAAACTGAGCAGAAAGGTTCCCCATAATGCACTGCTTCTGTTGTTTGCTGTGGAGCTCACAACTCTTGTTGATTAGCATGCTATTACTAAAAAACTTTTCACAAAATTGAGACAACAACTCCAAACAGCGATGCTACTATGGCGTGCAGCAGACCAAGGTGACAATGATGATGATAATGTATGGATATACATCGACATATTACGAGTCAATAAAAATATAAAAAATGTGTCTTGTCTTATTATTCATCATTAAGATACTCGCTCACACCAACATTTTCCGGTAAATGATTGTATAATGAATACGTGCAGGATGATAGTTTGCATGCAAGGATTTTCAATATGTTAATTGAGCAGTCAAGAACTCGACTTCACAGTCATAAAAATGTCATTCTCTGACTGGGGTTTAAACCCAAGGCCATTAGGGCACACGAGGCCTGTAAAGCACGCGAGGCTTCTAAAGCATGCGAAACCTCTACTTACAGCTCACAAGGCCTCTACAGCAGTGAACAGAATACATTGCCACTACACCAGCTCATCAACTATATGTATATTTTAATGCATGGATATTGGAGTACCTACAGGTGCATGTGTACTTACATGTTTGCGCTAATATTTGTCACAGGTGCATGTGATGTCAAATGGAAGAGATGAAAACATATCAAAGGCATTTGGTAAGACAGTTCACATAATCTTGTGGAAGTGAGGAACAATTAGTAGTCAGTGTTACTGTTAACGGGAAAGACAGTATTTGTCAAACCAACAAACCGCAGAAAGATCAAATTTTGAGTTGTGTTGATGAGTCGGATGATTGACTTTGCTGTAAAATACGTCCTTTGTGATGTTAGACTCATCCTGTCCACTTTAAGGTGGTTGTTTATTTTTGGGTAGCCATGCTGGGTCATTCTTAATTATTTCCATTGCTATAATGCATTTATCGTATGGTAAGAAGTTGTGCTTTCCTTTTTTCGGAGTCCGGCGATGGATTATTTCAGCTAATTTAATCTACAACATTCTGGTATCCCACTAAATATTGTTGGAAGTACCCTTCTTCAAATAAATAATGTTTAAATTCCAAAAGCAAGTATAATAATCAGCTCAGTGACCAGTAGCTATGCTTATCAGCATACAGTAAGACTTTTTAAACCACTACTGTCTCACCATTCAATATTTGCAAAGAATACTGGTCATCTTATTTCATGAAGATTGATGTGCTGTTTGTCTTTGTAAACCTAGTGGCAGCCAAGATAAACTCATTTGAATATTGGCTATTATGACCTCCAGTCAGCATTGAGACCTGTTAAGTTCCTATGGCTATGCCTGTTCTAAGTCTATACTTGTAACTTATGTACATAGGTAAGCTACTAACATCAAATAGCCCAGTAATCTTATTGAGCCAACACCAACTGTCATTCTATAAATAACTCTTGTGCACAGTGATGAATAAGTAAGTTAGAGTCATTCCCACAAAAAACAATGCAATGCATTGCAAGTCCTATGGCTATCTCTGTAGCACAGTTTTATATTAACTGCTTGAGTGCTTCCAAAATTCCCAGCATAGGCTGATTGAAGGTGAAATCAGCCAACATTAAAATAGGGTTTTCTTGGCAGCTGCTAGGTTACCAAAGACAAGCAACACATCAATCCTACTGAAAAAGGATGAACAAGATTATTTGAAAATATTGAATGGTGCGACAGTAGTGGTTTAACTATATTTTCTTACTTGTAGGAGATTTGTACATTGACACTGGATGTGGCTCCAACCATCTCACGTAAGTAATTACATTCATTACTACTATTAGACTGATTACGTCAGCTGATGATTAACATCAATAGCAATGCCAATAGTTATGACATTGAAGGAGGAGCAGAGAATGAGGCAGAGAAGACATAACTTAAATGCTGCCTGCGCTGACAATCTACTGCATGAATGTAAACTCATTCTTGAGCTTATACTATATCACTTATTTTCAGAGAGGATATGCTGTGCAAATTACAATCCATATATAACAAGTACATGGAGATGGAGAGTAGGTAAGTCGTATTTGTAATAACATCCTCTAGCGTGACTTATTAGATAGAAATAGATATTATTTGATATCAAACATCCGATAGTCATCCGTGTCTGAGATATGTGGGAATGTAATAGTGCACCTAATTGAACTAGTCAAGGATGAAAAGCATATAAATTTGTGACAAATGGGAATATTGATGCAATGAATGCTCTAATATAGTTATACATGTTATATTAAACCTCTTAAGTGCCTCAAAGGTGCATAAACAACTTGGAAAGATTGTTCATTTTGGGTGAGAGAAGTAATTCAAAGTTGATATAATATTATACTGCAGAAGAAAAAGAGAAGATTTGACGTCATAATGTGTCTTCTATGCTACATAACTGCGTGGTACACAACAGGGAATTGGATCTAACTGTGTCTATAATACATCTGTCGACCATCCCCCCCCACCCCACCAGGAAAATGTGTTGTGTCCAACTGGTTTTCTGATGAATAGAATGAGCTATCTGTCTGGAGCATTTTACATTCCATGAAGTTTAATTCTTCAAGAAGTAGAGTGGTGGTTTTTACAGCTAGAGGTACTGGTGATTTTGACAGCGACTACTTTTTGAACACTGCTCCCTTTGAACAAGTTGATCTCATTTAATATATTGGTGATTATTTCGATCTTAAACTAATCTCTTTATAATGCTATTATTATTTAGATACAAATGGCTGTGTATGGTTGATGATGATAACTACGTGAATGTTCCCAGATTTGTGGAGATGCTCAGGAATTACAACCACAGCCAGAGTCTCTTTATAGGGAAACCCAGTTTTAAAACAAAATTTGCCAAGAGCTTCATGAGAGTGAATGGAAAGGTAACTTTAATTTATCATGTTAAAAATTCTAGCAATAGGCATTTTCCGATATTGCACCGTGAAGCTTTATAAATAGCAATCTGCTGCAATAGCAATATATTCTATTCAATAATATAGCGCTAGCTATAATGCAAGGTTAGGCGTGCCTGGTAATAATATTTATAATTGTTAACAATGGGGATTCCCCTTCAGAGCAAGCATTTGTCAAGCCTGAACATTCAAGCTGTCTTCGATATTTAAAGCAGTCCTATATAAACCAGTACAGTTTCCAAATATGCCTAATAAGTGAACTCGTCTAATTCGACCTCGGCTAATTGATGACTTGAGAATGATGACAATGTTTTTACAGCAAGCATTAGTCACGCCCAACCGCTCATCGCCGGCACACTATTTCATGTATATCTAATAATACACTACCAATGCACACTACTGGAATATGTTTCTACTCAAGCTAAAGCAGGGGATACTCACTGATCGCCTTTCTGTTCCTTAGCTAAATGTCAACTTTAAACAATGCGTTTTCATTCTGTTGACCTGTACATGTGATACATAGCTTATCATTGTCCATCTGCAGTGTTGTAGTTGTGAGTGAATATACAGTACATGTACAAGTTCTATTAACCAGGATGTTGTCATGTTAATACTTGTCTTCCCTCAATTCTATTCACAGTTGCTGTAAAATGAAAGTTGATGCATACATGCACATCCATGTACAACAACATTCATAGTATTATCTGTAAAGTTATTATACAAAATGAAGTGATCACACAATTCAAACTCGTGCCTAGTTCAAACAAATTATAGCAGTCCCTTGGAGTTTGAATTAAACAAGTTACACTGTATTTGGAAATTCTATGCAGAAGGCTAACCTCTGTATGAGGTAATAACTAACACCGCGTTCAGTACCTCTCAGCCTTGCAGCTACTATCTACTATCTACATTGTATTACTCTAAATGGTTTCATTTACATTAAAAATTCGTCAAACTAGACAGCTCATGTACTATCTGTTGTACCTGCATGACTCAATATAGATATTTCTCTGCCCTAATTTACATTTTTCACCTCCTGGCAGTGAAATTTTGCTTTTTTAGCAGAAAAAATATGTCACGAGGATTGTCAATAGCACTGCTACGCTGTTTTCTCCTTTTTTCTTCTTCCCAAATGTGTGTTTCCCTCTTCCTAAACTTTTGCTGGGAAATATACTTTTGAGGAATATCTACATGTACATGTAGTTGAAATATCTACTTTTGTTTTACAATAACATTAAAGTCATCTATTAAACATCAGAGCAACTTACTCTCTTTGGCCTGTAATTACAAATCTGGACCTTCCATGGCAATACCAACAGAAGGTCCAAGGGTTTTGATCAAATCCTTTCATGCTTACAACAATTCACAGATATTAGTTACATAATATGAGTCGTGAACTTGTAGAATTAATATATTTAAATAAATATTTAGTTGTTGACTTTTAGAAAACCAGAATAAAGTACTGGTTTCCAACTGGTGGGGCTGGTGTATGTTTAAGTAGAGGTCTGGCCAATCAGATGCTGCCCATATGTGGGTAAGTGCCAATTATATGCTGTCTGTATGTGGGTAAGTGACCAATCTCGTGTCCCTGTGCTGATAATTATTGTTCTACCCGTCTACCTGTATATCTGTTGGCAGAATTCCATTCAAGATCCAATCTTTGTCTGCACACGATAAATTGGGATTTTATATTACACAGTGGCAAGAAATTCATCAAGAGAGGACTTGAGATTAGTGCTCCGGATGACTTGGCTATTGGATACGTATCCAGTAAGTGCAGACTTTCTGAATCTTATTCAAATTATGTAACATTGGCATTGCCACGCAGGTTGCTGATAAATCTAGCAATATTATCTCAGATAACTTATCTGACATCTTAACTATTTATCTTTGTCATGTAGTTCCAGTGGCTAGGGACATGAATTACTATTAGAGGATGCATTTACTCAGATGAGAGCATTCATCTACTGCATTAGGAGCTTCATCAGATTACATTACAATGTAGTCAAGGAGCATCTACTATTGTCATGTTAATGTGCAATATAACATAATTTTCAACATGTCACAAACTTCTGGCGAATCCTAGGCATTAATATCGGCCCATGTTTGGAGTTTTCCTATACGTTTTCAAGCCCTTTCACACCGAACTGCTGCTTGGTTACCTTTGGCGAAGTCATTCTTCACTAAGATGTCATGTGGTCAATTTCAAATGCAGTTAAAAGAACGATTACAAATGATTTTGTTCATATTGTTGGATAACATTGAGAGAAATGCTTGTTCTAATCATTTGTCCATATTTTGGTAGAGCCAAACTTAGTTTTTTCAGCAATTGTGACACTCTACATTTTGATAGATTTGTCAGGGAGTTCACAGTTTGAAATAGTTTTAAATTGTTTGAAGAGAACAAAAAACGATTTAATCTTTTTAATCTTTCACACTACACTATGTTTACGCTGTATGGAAGAATGGTGTAAAAATCTCTATAACTAGCCAAAGTTGATTTGCCTCATCTGAAAATCTTCAGGGCAAAAATGTAACTCTCTCAAATCTAGCAATGATTTCCCAGTTACCTTATCCGACATTAGAACTGTTCACCATTGTATTGTAGTTACAGTGCTTTTGGATGCGAATGACTATTTGAGAATGTGTTTACACGGAAGAGAGCAAAAATATAATTCTCTCTACACAACAACAGTTGAATAAGTACTCTATGCTTGCCCTTTATCGATTAGTTAACTTTGGTATTAAAGAAAATAGAATTATAACAAACAGTCGTTGATAACCCACGTGGATACTTCCAAGCTCATACAGTGGATTGGTCACTCACATAATATATCATTAAACAAGTGACCCAACTAATGGTTCTACCTGCAAATATATCCTGAGCGTTTGAAAAAATAAAAACCAACCTCAAAGGTGGACTACACACAACATGTAGATTTGATTAATTTAAACAAGTTTTAGTGAATTTCAAATCAAAAATTTGTATCCAACTAAATAGCATTGTGAAATAATCTTACTATGGCATTAGTGTAAAGCAGCAATATTATTGTTGTTGATGGGTAAATTTATTAACTGCAATCGTTGAATAATGAATCTACTGTTTGTCAACATTATATATATGCATCTAAGTATCAGGATTGGGTACCATGTTGTATCATTTGCTTTCTTTCTTCAGATTATATGCTAAAGGCTCCATTCATTATTAAAGAAGAGCTCCATTCTCACCGTGAATCTCAGGCATTAATACACCCAATCACCTACGGTAAACAGGTTAGCATTTATGCAAACGTAATTGAAAGCATGCAAACTCTACTTAGCGGACAACACAGTGTAGGTATAAGTATATTCGGATATTGCGCATGCACAGTAGATAAAAAGCAATATGCAGCAATACAATTTAATTGTATGGCGCTTTCGGCTACATCACATTATATTCATTTAATGGATTATACGATGGGTTATGCGAGAGCGTTCGGTAATGGATCACATAGACATAAAAAATGTAATGGTGTTCGGTAATGGATTGCATAATAATAAAAAATGCAATGGCGTTCGGTAATGCATCGGATAAATTATTAAAATAGTAACATTCTATCATTATTTTTATTAAATTTATTATTTTTCCCAGTGCGACGATCCTTCACATTTAGAGTCGAGAAAATAAATAATATAAATTCGCCCAGTGCCTCATATGTTTGTTATGCCATCAGTTGTCAATAGTAACCTACAGCTATCGTACATACCTTGTCACAAATACAGACTGCCAATTTGTTTTCTTCATTCAATAGAAATAAACAGTTTACATGTTACATGTTGTACTAGCTGTCTTTGTTATCAATTTACTAACTAGTTGTACTAACTTTCTTTGTTATCAATAACCAATGCCGAAAGCAATTGAAATCAGTATCAATGCTCTCTTCAGCCTATTACCTGATATGATCAATCAATAGAATTACAGGATGTTAATGTGGTCTATGCACAATACTGTGCAGGTAACTTTGCTTGCATGAAAATTCATTAGCTCGATTTGACTGCTGTATACAAACGTGCACTATTTGCATGTGGTCTGAAATGTATAGTAAGGACTGGCAGATCTACAAATGTAAGATTAATTTTGATACCAGGTGTTAACATCAACATGCTGTTGATATTCCTATAAAATTCAAATGGGATTTAAAATACTGAGTAATGAGTTATGTAGTATTATTTGGAAGATTTGTTCTCTAACTGATTGTAATCTAAAGTATCTGGCTGAATGACTGATTATTCGAGCCCATTTGGAAATTCCCAGCCTAGCTTTTCTCTTAATTAAGAGGTGTTTGGCAATAATACATGAAAAATAACAACAGACAACGCATTAATACGTGACTTTAATTTAAATTTGTACAATGAAAATGTGTTAAATATTCAATAATATGATATCACTTTTATTACTTTTTTTTATTGTTTCCATCGCGCTATTGTAAAATTTATTCCATCGTATTATTTGCTCTTCCATCGCATTGATGCCGAAAGTGCCCTTATTCAGTATTAGTCAGCGTCCTAACGCTCAGCTAAGGTGCCTGGTAATAATATTTACATGATTATATTGTAAACCAGGCACTCATTTATTTATTGCTCGTCTGAACTAAAATTTATAATTAATTTTTTATAATTATCAATGATTGTGGTTGAGTTGTGCAAGGATTTTATGAGTTCATAACAGTAAAATGATGGTTATAATAGAATAATGTCATGCTATAAGTGAGGCGTACAAATAAATTCTATTCTGTTAAATTCATCCGCTGCTCGGTGAATTCCATTCCGCGCTGTTCGGTGTTTTTCCGGCACCGCACCCGATACTATATCGGACTTTTCACCAGAAACTGATTTAGTATATAAGTAAGCTCATTGTACTATATGAATCAGTTGTTGATCAGGCTCTAATAAAGTCACATCTTTCAACTTAACTCTACAGAGTCTTACTCTTGCAGGGAGGTAGTTCCAGCCTTGGTCCCTTTGGACCATTAGCCCAAACTCATCCTCGAGCTTGACAGAACACTCTTTCACATACTCTTTCATGAGCATCAGCATCGGGTTTATGCCCTAGATACATGATTTTAGGCAGCTACACAACTGTCCACTCTATATGTAATGCTGGAAGCCTAAGCTTGATCGACCACTCTCAAACGCTTCCCACACTCGTGCCATCATCGGCACCCGTGTGACCTTAGCAGAAAACATTACAGCATAAATGTACAAGGCAAATAGACATAGAATGGTTATAAGTTACATTAATGTTCCTCTTAAGTGCACAAAGTAAACAGATACAGACAAATATTATAGGCAAGTACAGGCAAGGGTAAACACATGCATATGTAACACATTAATTATATGATTACTAGTACATAGTAATGTCAGGCCCATAGGCTATTGCGTAAGTGTTTGTACATGGAAAGTCTATATCACCACAAAGACTTCAATTCTATATTCATTGTGGCTGATAAGATCACTAAATGTTTATGCTTATAATTTCAAGTTCCATATTCCAACTATACTTTTAGGTGACGTTCGGCTATGATTTAGAAAAATTAAATCTCTATTATGATCTCAACCGCCTACTTTCTCGAGGAGAAATACCTGAACTCAGTTTATCAGATGACCCTACCAGGTAGGAGATGTTCAGTGCTTTAGTTCCATGATATTTTGCTAGCCTCTCGGTCAGCACTCACTTTAATAACAACTACAAATGTGCAGTGTGGAGCCATGAATGCTACCTTATCTGTTGCTTTGTAGATATCTAACACTACACTGTTACCTGTTTCCCTCATCTGAGCAATGTCATAAGATTAAAGAGAAATATGGACCGTTGATGATATATGAAGTAGGGGCAATTTCTCAGCAGCATAGATTTCCTTTGTACTCGTAAATGCACATTGTACATGCATATCATTCAGGATTTCACTATTTGCTCTTTTTCAACTCTAAAACTATCCCATAATCTACTGTTTTGTGTGCTACTACAGCCATTGTACCATCAACAACTTTAGAGGCGATACTGGATGAATTACTAACCATGATATGACAACTCCTCAATGCTTTTCAATTACATGATCAAGTTCTGAATAGCTTCACTTTGAAACCGATCGAGTTTTACATGTACATTTAATTTAAATCATATTCCAATTGCTCTATATAATTATAGTATCATTATTGACTAATATACAAAGTATAGTTGTACAGTGATAGTCTATTGATTGGAATGTAAGGAACTACTATATGCACATACCTGTATATACATGCATCACTTTCTAACTTATGAAAGAATAGTATATTTGTAAACTTTAAATTCTGACAAATAGAGTTATCTCAGAAAACATCACCTTGAGGTTTGTTTGTACTATACTATTCAATGCTATCAGTAATTACCTTAGCTAATGGAACCTGAACCCATACCATATTTTTATATCTATTCTACTGTCATTTTTGCGAGATAGATAATATACATGATAAGCACAGTAGCTACCCTCATGAGACCCACCCCCCCCCCCCCCCCATCCAATCAATCCATTTGTCCACCACAGTCAACTACTATTTATACTCAAATTAAAAATTATCTTGCATCACCAAATATGATTTGAATTGATTAATTTTTTCGAATTTAGTATGTTATTAATATATTATGATCTCCATGATGCGTTAGTGTCTTCTGACCTAGATTTCAGGCTTAGGCCAACTTGCTCGAAGATTTTCTGGCCCCCTTCCATCACAGGGTCATGAACACACCAGTCTAGACCGAAAGCAAAATCTTCATTTTCATGCAAAAAGTTTGCAAATAAGCTAACAATGATTTTCTCCAACATAGAATGTGCTTCAGTAATCATATTGAAAACCAATAAAATTTGATCTGCCAATTTGACAACCAATGGAATGCTCTGTACATACATGTTGTTGTTTACATACACTGTACATACATTGTTGTTTTGCCAAAATGATTACCAAGTCTTCTGGATAATCTACAGCCAACCTAGTGTACAATTCAGCCGCCTTCTTGTACAGCTAAGTTTTTTTGTAGCATGCATCTAATTGTGCTATTAACAATAGTTTTTAAGACATTTGAACAAGGAATGTCTCTGTAAAATCTCTTATTTTAAACCCATCGAAATTGAATTTTAAAATTGTATAATTAGAGTTGTTAACATATATGTGTTATAATTTTTACTATAATTCAATCTTACTTAACTATAATATAAAAATGTAACTGTGATCACATTGTCACACCCATCAGCTAAAAATTTGGTCACAATAATGTCAAAGTAATGTGGGTGTAAAGCATGGATTTAAAATTGTTCAAAGATGCATTAGTAAGAGAAGAATATCAATGCTATTACACCTGTTTATATGTAAATTCTATATACATTTCCATACATCAATTCACTACATGAAGCTATACCTATAATAGTTATCTGATGTGTACTACTTGCATCAGCATAGTAACGAATGAAGAGAGATGCACATGGTCAAGGACCTTCATAGCCTGAGAATGGTGCCTTGACTGTCTGACATGGACAGGGACGTTTGAGTTTTTAGAGAATATTGGCGGTTGGGTTGCTGGTTTGGTCAGCGAATACAGATTACAACTGGACATATTATACGAAGACAAAGATTAATGTAAAATAGAAGATGATTGTCACCATCAATAGTGGAGCTCCTTAACTTGTGCAGTAACTGTCTGTTAACAGGTTTAGTAGATGTAGACTACTAGTACACCAGTTCATTCGGTGAGTTTTTGCTGTAGAGGACTAGTTTGTTGTGAACACTCTTGTCTAATAGAGCCATACTTATGTTGATTGCTACCAACACCATTCACACCTAAAAGTACAACAATATAATATATGAATCGTTATCCGAGATCAGTGCAACTGGATTCTACAACAAAGGAACAGTTAAAGGTTGTCTACTAGTAACTAAATAAACCATAGTTATATTATATCCATTAAAAGCATAATAGTGTGGCTTAGAAATACTGTAAAACAATAAAATCTACTACTTTAGTTTGACCAGATTCACATGTATATTTCTTAATAAACTTATAGAATTCATAGTTAAACTTACTAGATGCGCATTAAATGCACTACAATGTACAGTATGTGTGTCAGTAGTAGTTGGCTATCCATGACTAGTAGACAACAGTTAATGGTGCTGATCAAGACACCACCTGGTTAACTGTTACCCATAAAAGGAAGACTTGCAGCAGTTTTATAGTAAACAAATAGCTTGAAAATAGCTGCATGTAACATGTATACAATATAGCCTATAGCAGATTGCCTGCTATAGACAGCTATGTAGTGTGCTTAAAGATAAATCCCAAAAATGACTGCCCAAATTACATAATTCTGTTCATGGCTACCATCATGTGGAACTTTTATAGGCCAACCTATTATAATTAGCACTAGATTTTTATCTAAGGGGCTAAGTTGTTAAATATTAATCCTGCCTGTGCAGAGCTTACAGGCATGGATTTGTAATACATAGTTATCCAGTTGAAGAAGACTTCTTCAACTGGATAACTTGGTTAAATAATTCAGTAATACTTAGTATTACTGAATTATTTAACCAATGACACAGTGCACGGTCATGTAACTGTGATATTATAGGTCAAAATGTACTGTGTGTATCTACTAAATATAAATATACATGTACACGTACATGTACGTAGGTCAAAAGATAATGTACATGTAACTACATGCATTTTAGTGACTATCCAACTACTCTGCTACGACCTAAATCTTTACTTGCATTGTACATACACATACATAATAAATAGAACAGCTTCAATACTTTAGAATATCGAATGCATACTAACTCATTCATATACAATACACTTTACAGAGCAGACCATGTACATGTATGTGTTGGTGGCTGAGCGAGTTAACACAAGTCACTCTTGTCTTGCAGCAATGAAGCAAGTTATCTGCAAGAACATGGGTTGAGTCCTGCTAATGACCTGGAGGTTTTCATCCCGAAGAAGGTTTTCCTTCTGTGCCATACCGAACTATGGTAATATCTAGCTCTAGGACCTGTGGTGGCCCCTCGACTAGCTCTGTTAATGCGCAACTACGTTAAAGAATTGTGTTTGGCGCCATAGATTCATCATTATTATAGTTTGTATCATTTATAATGTAAACATGTATTATCAATTTATAGTATAAACGTGTTACCAGAGACTGACTCCACAAGTTGATTTTCTATTGATCGTGATCTTGTCTGTCCAATTCATCTTCAGCTCCATCTACATGCATGTCCAGATATGACCGGTACTCGCTGACCAAGCTAGCAAACTGAATCTAAAAAATTTAATTTGTGCAGTTTTCATAGAACTAAGGCAGGAATGAATATTTATATTTGTATTGTGGTGATATAGGATGCTCCCATGAACCGACATTAATGTATCAGCCTAAGAGCCTGACATTGATATACACTAGATGTCTTTCTCAGCTCATATTTCTGTTATTACTTGTATACTTACTCTGTTGTGTGTGCCTATACTCATACCTGCTTATATTGTGCAATCAATGGATCATACTTATCTAGCTTTATATTGCCTTGTATGCCTACCATAAGAGAGGCCGAGGTCTCAGAATTGGCAACTTTGTATATATTATATGTTTCACATCACTATAATGACCGACCCTTTTCATTTTGGGTCTCGACCTTTTACTGCTATACTGTTCTGAAATTTCCGGGGCCGATGCTACATCGTCCCTTTTACCGGAAATATCGCTAGAAAGACTGTTAGTATAAAAGCACAAATATTTTCTCATTGTAATCAGTTGATGATTAGACTGCAGTAAAGTCACATCTTCTCAGCAGCGATACGGAGTCTTATCTCTGAGCGAAGCCAGTTCCCACTCTTGGTCCTATTGGGCCGAGTATCTCGAGCTGCCTTGTAGGCTAGCAAAACCTACTCTTTCTAAGCATTGCATCGGGCTTATGGCCCTTACACGTTAATAATCACAAATACTGTTCGCTCTATGCGTAATGAAGAAGTACAGTCTAGTCGACCACCCCTCAGCTCTTCCTAAACTTGTACCATCGGTACCCGTGTGATGCACAGCATAAAACATTATAGTATATCCCATTAGTTAGTAGGCTACACCTACACGACTATACATGTATGTATGACCAAGAACCGAGAAAAGATCAAACAGTTTTTTTAATTATTTTACTACATTTTATAATAACAATTTTATGTACAAAGGTTGATCTATTTTTAATTTTTATTGTGAACATTTCATTTCTGACCGATTGCGGTACTTTTGAGTGTAGATAAAAATAAAATACTAAAATACTAAATACTAAAGTAAATATGTCTAGATACATTTAATACCGTAATATTGTACATCTAGCCTACATACCCAGCCGCCAATATTCTCTAAAAACTCAAACGTCCCTGTCCATGCCAGACAGTCAAGGCACCATTCCCAGGCTATGAAGGTCCTTGACCATGTACATCTCTCTTCATTCGTTACTATGCTGATGCACAGCTCTGACGCGAAGAGAAATGCCTACAAATATTACACAACATCAGATAATTATATTTGATGTAGCGCTACGTGGAGGAAGTTTTATATATGGGATTAAAATATACAATATGTAGGCCTACATGTACATTTACATTACAACCGTAATTTTAGCTATAATAATTTTGCTCTACTAAATAATTCTTGTTTTGGAAACTACTATTCATTAAATTTTATAAAACTTATAAATCGTGTTACTCTCTAGTATATTACTAGCCGCTTTCATAGATCTGCAACATCGAACGTGAGAATATTCTGGGTCAATTGCAAATATGTAACAGTCATGGTACAGAATTTATATTAAAATTGCTGCCCATATTAGATCGATAGATTTTGTGGGCCCATAATGACAGGTAAAACATTCAATAGCCAGAAAACATCAACGTATAACTTAAAAGTTGAAATTTATTTATTTCATTGCTGAATTCTAATCACTGGTGGTGGATAACCTTTCCAGCTAATATTTCGTTAATCAATCGTAACTTGCTGATGAGAGCATAACTCCCAATAAATAGATCAAACTGGGTAGCCAATTAGCATTTTTAATGGTTTAATGCTAAAGGTGTATTAGACCTCTTTCAATTGCCGCCTGTTCAGGGAAAGACAACAACTGTAATCTCATTATTTATGTTAATATTGTTTACAGAAGTTGTCTTGTCTTGCCTGAGTTTTGAACCTTGCCCTTTTTGCATATATCAGACTATATTTTAGCTGTTAAAGTTATTCAGTTTGAGATAAAGCAGCTATTAGCGGACATCATAACTCCGAAAGTGGCAAGCATAATTTGACACTTTTCAGGCATGACAATGTTCATTTGTAGTTGTCCTCCCTTGATTGGCAAAAAGTCAAAACAGCATTCAATATTGAATTTTATTTCCTGCATAATTAATTTTTTGCCACCTTGTATTTTGTATGTTCACAGTGTACATTTTATTATCACCTGCTTTTGAGAGGAAAGCTACTCATAAAAAGTTGGTAGAATCTAAAAATTTCCCCCAGCTATTGAGCAACGTGTCTAATTTTAACCAGTTGTTATAAACACTACATGTAAACATGTATAATGTGAATAACGCTAGCATATCGAGTTAGCATAGGACAAAATTTTATTTCATTTTGTAACCATCCATATAACAGAGCACCAGAAATGGACTGACAATTGTTATCGATGGTGATGAACCACTATGAACTGCAGAACCCTTCCAGTACACAGAAAGTTGTTCAAATATACATGTATATATTATGTACATAATAGCTGGCAATTTTGAATTGAGGCTTTAGTACACTCTCTTGTACGGAATTAATTAATAGATCTATACAGAGCATAGCTATAGTGACTATAGAAATAGATAAAGGAGTAACTACTTATCTGATATATCATTACACCCATTATACCAAGCATTAGATAATCAAAGGAAGTATATAGTACTATCCACCTTACCAGTGCCATATGTAGAGCTTTATGTAGACTCCCAAAGTGTCTACTAACAACTGAATCAAAAGCCTCTGCTATAGAAGATATAGTCATTGGGCCTTGCCATTCCATTCGTAGGACCAGGATTTCATGACTTATTGAAGCCCAGGTCTCAGAATAATTCTCTCTCAACTCTAACCCTGTACAGAATATACACTTGGCAAGGTTACGTAATGTCCAATTATATTTATGATTAACATCTGAATATAATGCAGTACAAAAAATATATTTTTAATCGTAACTGTATGTGGCTATACAATAAAGTGAAAGACCAATTATAGTATGTAACTGATGGGTGACAGCGATTAGAGCAAATGTAGCAAGAGAAGACAACTTTTAAATAGCTGTGATCAATTAGTGGGTCTTTATGTTGACTATAATAACTGCTATTTATTCCTCAGATAATGTACTATGTAGGTGTGAATGACTGTAGTAGCAATTATGGACTGCTTTAGACAAAACAGTTATAAAACTAACTGCCGATGCATCAGAATATATTATGAAATATCTCCCAATACTGATTAGAGTGCAGGTTGTGTTCTCATTTCTGTTCTAGTATTATTTCAGTTATTAAGTACAATGCCATATTATGTAGAGAAAATATTTTCCTACAAGTAAAAATGTTGGCATATTTTGAGTATACACATTCACTGAAACAACAAACACTTTCAGCCAGAAATATACTTACCAAACAGTGTTATGTCATAGACAATATCATTTTGGAGATCACCTTCAAATATCTCACCAAGGAAGGAGCGAGAGCCTATTTCTATGTCTAAGGTGAACCCGTGTAGCGTCAAACTGAATATTGTTAAGAAGATCAAGTAGATTAACTGGTATAGGCATGCGTAATGTACATGTAGATTTTAGTGAATGCAGTAGATTCAGGCGCTAGTATAGAAAAAGTAAGTAAGTAAGTAAGTGTATGAAAACTTATGTGCACTTTTAGATGTAGATGTAGGTGTAGATTGTATGATTACTACTGGTATGCTATTCCCTGAGTCAGGATTCATTCTCATTAATTAGTACATTCCTGAATAGGTGCCGTAGTCATGGACTGGTATTTTCATGGATTTGACACAAGTCTCTGACTGCTTAGAAAATAAATTCCCAGCTTAAAAATGCATCATACCGGCTACATGTGATGTATTCCCATGCATGTGTAGCTCCTCTCTGTCTGATGTGAGTTGCTGGAACTTGAGCTACATATGAGGTAGGCAATCCATCAATTAGATAAATACATAATGTTCTATATATACACTTACTTAGCCCTGACATACCATACCATGAACTAATAGGTAATGCACTATATGTACACTTACTTACCCCTGACATACCAAACCATGAACTATGTCATGGGCCACCATCTTGTCATGGTTTGGAATATTCTGAACAGCATCCATTGGCAAAACTGAAAACAAAATTTGATGAAGATAAAACGATTTTTCCATCATAAACATCTATATGTACATCGCAATAATCACTGGATGGATTTCCAAAGTCAACCCGGTGGCAGTATAATTCTCAAATTGGTAGTAGGTTTTCACAGCAGATGATTTCTGTGTAACACTAATGCTGTTAATATTTCTACACAGTCGTCTCTAGTCATACAATGTTATGTTAACTGTTCGATTAATGCAATATTAGGATAATCTAATGTGGTTCAGTGAGATACAGTATAATAATGAACCACAACATACTGTAATGTGGTATAAGCAATGAGCCAGCTGAGATTTGCAAGTCTATACACATGTAGAAACTGAACCAAGGTACTTAACTATACCATGTTAATATTCCAATAGCTAAAATGATTTAAAATATTTTGATAACTTCAATATTAATTAAAGATGCAATTTCAGAATTTTTAACAAAAAATGTAGTTCTATCGAAGCACCGAAGTGCAAGCATTAATGTAATCCTTTACAAACAAAAAATTTAAAGTGACAGCTTTAACACTATGTTTATTTAGTTAACTGAAATTTTTGAAAAAAAACTTTTTATCTACTTTTTGTCGAATCATTGAAATATCTGTCTAACTACTTACTCAGGTCCCAATTCAGAATTTCAAATATGCGAAATAGGAGTTAAATATCAAGTTGCAATGGGAATTATTAGCAATATGGAAATAGGGTATTTTGACTAGTCTTGTTGATTGATTATTTCTTTAGCAACAGAATTAATCAAAATACGTATAATGGAATCTGTGTCCATTAAGAATTGTCTCTCACTGATGTGAGTAGATTTACCTGAATGTTTCACTGAGTTTAGACAAAGTTGATCTGTAAGTTATCTGAATGGTAGATGGTGCTTCCCTGGTCTTACATCTACTGGTAGTAAATGGTGGACATCAAGACTCTAGCTTGCTGTTATATAGGCCTACTCTACTTTGTTTGGAGACCAGATGGTGAACTGAATGGTCTAGCCCTCCTTATTGTTTTTCCAGTAGTACAGTGTATATTATTATTATTTATGTTATGTAAGACTCAAGTACAAGTAAACTTGTCACAGTGTAATAACTATAATAAATGACATTGTTTTAGTTATTCTCTTTGCCTTTTATCTCTGTAACAATGCTGGCTTACAAACACCCTATAATAATATTGCCATAATACAGGGTGTCAGCTTTCTCAGGGGAAATCTGCTGTAGAATGATGTAGCAACACCTGTAGATTGTTAAATCAAACATGTGATTTATCAAGGAAAAATAATACATGTTCATTCCATTGCAGCTGAAGGCTGTATTGTATCATCCCAGTATGGCAAATTTTCCTGTATTTAGGGAGAACCATTTGTTGTACTACTGTCTACTCTTGCAATACATCTACATGTATGATTGTACATTGTACTATAATAATTACTAGGCTAGATTCTATTGCTAGCAGACTTACACCACAGTTGGTTTACAGACTGTGGCCCAATTACCTTACTAGGCTATTTACAGTTGTACATGCTATGCTAGATTTTAATAGGCTATATTTATTGTTTACATGCTATGTGTAGCTATTTCCAAGCTATTTGTTTACTATATAACCCACCAAAAGTCTTCCTTTTATGAGTGCCGGTTAACCAAGCAGGTTGTGTCCTTAACCTGTGTCTACCAGCCATGGACAGCCTACTACTACACACACATTGCTGCACACATGTATAGTAAGTTTAACTATAAATTCTCTAAGTTTATAAAGTAAGTCTGTTCATGACTGTAGCACTATGTGGAGCTGGTAGAATTAGCAGATTTTATTATTGTACAGTATGTCAGTAGTATAGTCAGTGCACTTCTAGACAGACACGCACTCATTGACCCCTGTTTTCAACCAATCACAAGCCGGTATTTCCGATTTCAACCAATCACAGAAGAGCACAAAAATTTTGCACACGACCTTGCCAAGGTCACCCCAAAATCCCCCCTTCTGATTGGTCGAAAAAACATTTGCACACTTGACCCCAAACCCGGCCACGACCCCTTCCCTCCCTCCTTCCCACCCTCCTCCCCTCCCCCTCCCCCACCTCCCACTCCTCCCTCCTCCCCGCCACTGCCCTCGTCCCGTCCGCACCACCGCCACCGCCGCCGCCACCACCGCCCTCACCACCGCCACCGCCGCCGCCACCACCGCCCTCACCACCGCCGCCGCCACCGCCGCCACCGCCACCACCGCCACCACCACCACCGCCGCCACCACCACCACCACCACCGCCGCCACCACCACCGCCGCCATCACCGTCATCACCGCCACTCCTCCTCCACCGCCGCCCACCCTCCCCCCCCCCGCAACCCCCACTCACCCGAACGACCGATCGTTTGAGGCGGTCAAGCCGCGTCCGCCCACGTTGCGTGCGGCGCCGACCGTACACGTGGAGGCGACGCCAGTGCCCCGTATCCACCGGGCCAAGCGACTAGGCCGCGGCCCGCCGCCCATTCCGAGTTCCACTGGGGTGGGACTATAAAAGATAAGTTTGACTGATGATAGTATTAATACAAAGAAGACTTAGTCATAGCAAACATGTCTTTTCTCACCAAAGGAGCAGCGGGGAGATATGTACTTTTAAAGGAAGTCCTCCCGAAGTCTGTATGGGATTATATGATCAAAAGTAATATCGAAGAAACGAATAGTCCATGGATGTGGTATTGGGTTGACAGACTCGCTCATAATTCCTTAGTGGTAGAGCTTGCCATCTATTTTAGAACACTTTCACTCTCTATGAATATCCCTTTTAAGATAGGAGAGGAAAAGTTGAGGAAAATGGCACTTTGTTATGAAGACTTAACAGGAGCTAGGTCAAGATTTTCATCTATGGTAGAAACAAAAAACGCATCCGTTTCTTCTCCCTTACTCCTTCTTAGGAATGCGGAGTTGTCAACCTGGTGTAGAGTGGAGGTTGAGAAGATTATTGAAGATAGAAACTGGGATGAAACTGGTGTGGGAGCGGAGGCCACTTTTAACACTCACTTCTTACTATATCTGGATAATGAACCTGGTGGGGAAGGCTCAAAGAATGAACTCTATCATAGAGTATTGAACATATTAAAGGATGGGGCAAGAAGATGTCGCTTTGAGGATGGGAAGGAGAAATCGCGAGCGAAGAGGAGTTACAATGAAGAAAGCATCCCTGGTTTAATTCTTAGTAGAGGTAATACGCTATATGCAGGGCGATTGTTTGGAGAACTAGATCCATCCAAAAATGGGTTAGAGGTGATAAGAAGCCCTTCACCAGGAGATGCTAGATTAGAGGTGAGAGAGACTTCTACAGGAGAGACTAACCAGGTTATGATAGAAGAGGCTGAAATGTGTGACATTGGAGAACTAGATTCATCCAAAAACGGGTTAGAGGTGATAAGAAGCCGTTCACCAGGAGAAGCTAGGGTGGAAGTGAGAGAGACTTCTACAGGAGAGAATAACCAGATTATGATAGAAGAGCAAACTCATGTAGAAACTAGAGAAGAGGTTGAAATGTGTGACAAAAGGGAACAAGAGATTAGAAAGATAGAACAAGAATTGGCACTAAAGAAAGTGGAATTGGCAGGAGCACTGGGGTGGAAAGAAGCACTAGAGATGCAACAGAGAATTGATGCAAGAAAAGAGAGAAGAACAAATCGCATTGCCTTCTTAGAAAAAAAGTTAACAGAGGAAAGAATGGAAAAAGAGAGGTTAATGATGGAAATCGAGCGTTTGCAAAAAGAAGAAGAAGAAGAAGAAGAAGAAGAAGAAAAAATGGATAGTGTATCAATTATTGATCACATAATTCCCCACCTGGCTAACAAACTAGATGATGATGATGCAAAAGCAGAAGGGGAAGATACTAAACTGCCACAGTGGGTTCCAACAGGAGAAAGTAATGATGAATAAAAGTGTATAGATTCCAATTGTTCTCTCAAACAAGGGCAAGATGTCAAAGCAAGAGGTAGTATGTAGAAATGAGAATTATGAAGATGTGGCTGATGGTCTCTTAGATGAAGTAGTAGCTATCTCTGCTGAAGAGGGAAGGGAGCAAATAGGAGAGAGAAGCAACAAAAGAAAGAAGTTCACATTCTACATAATCATAATACTATTTATACTTTCTTGCTCATCTTTATCCCCATCAGTTTACACATATCTAAGTGATAGGGAACCACCCAATGGCAAAGACAAAGGAGTACTTAAGCAAGGACACTTTTTAAAAACAAACACAACTCTATTAGCTACTCAACTGGATCAGCATGCGTCCACACCAAGAAATCGATCTTCGCTTGCAGAGTCCCTTCACAGCTCTAGTCTGTGGTCCAACAGGGAGTGGAAAAACGGAACTACTATTTAGTCTTATTAAGAGAGTTGATGAAATTGCTTCACCCACTCCTGTTGAAATCATTTACTGCTATGGAGTTTGGCAACGCCGCTTTGAGGATTACATAGATAAAGTAAGGTTTCATTCAGGACTCATTGATGTAGAGATGGATATAGAGCGTGATGGGAAGAATCGCTGGCTCATCATTGATGACTTGATGGGTGAAGTCGGGGGGAAAGAGACTACTAATGCAATCTTTACAAAGTTCAGTCACCACCTGAACATAAGCGTCTTTTTCTTACTACAGAACCTTTTCCCGAAAGATAATAGAACAGTGTCAATAAACTTGCAGTACTTTTTCTTGTTTAAGAACCCCAGAGACGGAATGTCTGTTACCAATCTTGCAAAGCAGGCTTTTCCTCAGAGTACAAGAGCTGTTCAAGAAGCTTTTAGTGATGCTACACGTAAGCCACACTCTTTTCTATTCTTGAATCTTCGCCAGGAAACCCCGGAGTGGGCTAGACTGATCGGTAATTTTGCTTCTGAGCACTCTCCCATGACTGTATATATCCCGAATACCCTGGAATATAAGTAGCATTCACATCTCTACTCTCTCCATAAACTGTCTTGGACTCGGAGAGAGCACATCCATCATCAAGCATGAGATACATTAATTCGCCCAAGTATTCTCCAAGGTTGAGGAGGAATGCCTTGAGTATATATGCACTGACAAAAGCATCTGCAACCATCAGAGATTCAACCATTGCTGAGGCTAACAAAGACCTTATACTCGCTCTTGTTGAGTGTGCTAGAAATGTATTATTAGGTAATGTTCATCTGACTACCGCTCAGTTGAACTCTCTACGCCGACATAGAAGGGCCATTGAGGATCTCACCAACTCTCGTACTAGTGTGAGGCAGAAAAAGTTAATCCTACAATGTGGTGGATTTTTAGGTCTTCTTTTGAAGCCATTGGCAAGTTTACTCGGAGGTGTGCTTGGTGGATTAGGTGGTGGACAAAGGTGAAATGAGTCTCAAGTTTTCTAAAAAGTATCTTCTTATGGATAAACATACATATGAATCAATGAATAGTAGAAACAACAAAAAAGAAGGAGAGCTTCTACCCTCACTCTCTACAAATGAGGATCTACTCCTGGCAGAAAAAAGCAGAAAAGATGTAATATCTAACCTCAAAAACCCTAATACAGACATCTACTCTCAGCTAGAGCAACATACTCATAGAATGAATAAGTTCCTAAAAGAGTTGGAGAGATCACGCCATCCCCAGCAGGAGTTGTATAATACATTAGAGGGAATTAACACTAGATTTAATGAAATGCATACATGGAGACAAAGAGAAGAAGAAGCACAAGAGCGAGGGCGAGAGAAAAAAAGAGATGATGAAAAGAGGCGAAGTGGCTCAAGGTCACCACTACCATACCCATATAGGAGAGAAACAGAACCAGAGAAGTCAGAAGCTGGCGCACGTTGGAGTAGGAAGGGTGATAATAGAAGTCCTATCAAAACTAGGTCTAGGCGAAAGCTTCCTAAAACCCCTCTTGCAAGCGATAGTAAAAAAGAAAGATGGATGATATAGATGAAGGTCTACGCGATATTTACTTCTCCCCTCCTCAACCACCATCTTTTGGAGGAAAGAGAAGGTTAGTTTTAGCTTCTCCTCCTGGTATTAATGAGAATGATGTTGAGAAGTGGTTGAGAAGTCAAGACGCATACACTCTTCATCGCCCGATTAGAATAAAGTTTACAAGGAGAAAAACGTTTGTGAGTGGGATTGGTGAACAACTCCAGGCAGATCTCGTGGATGTGCGTGCGCACAAGGACTCAAATGATGGAGTAACATTTTTGCTCACCTGCATAGATGCCTTCTCACGGAAAGCATGGGTCTTTCCTCTTCATTCCAAGTCTGGTCTGGAAGTGTCCAATGCACTCATCTCTCTATTCGAAAATGAAAGCTTTAGACAAATACAAACTGATAAAGGTAAGGAGTTCCTAAACAGAAGGGTGAGCGAAGTGCTAAAGAAGTATGGAGTTAGCCATTTCACCTCTGAGAATGAGATCATCAAGGCTGCTCTTGTTGAACGCTTTAATAGAACATTGAGAGGGAAAATTCATCGTCTACTCACTTATAGAGGAGATGGACGCTACTTAGAAGATGTAGAAGACCTAGTCCAAGGATATAACAACAGTTTTAATAGGTCAATTGGAATGAAACCTATTGAGGTTGATTACGATAATCAAGAAGAGGTTTGGGTTCGGTTAAATGAGTTCTCACCTAAACGATGGTTAAAGAAAACAAGAGTAAAATATTCACCAGGTGATCATGTTCGGATTTCGATGGCCCGTAGTAGCTTTGAGCGGGGGTTCACACCAAACTGGTCAACCGAGATATTCACCATAAAAGCAGTCAAGGCACATACCTCACCCCCTGTCTATACACTGGAAGACCTAAACAAAGAAGGAGTAGATGGAACATTCTATGCACAAGAATTGCAACATGTTAACCTACCTGAAATCTTTAGAGTTGAGAAAGTAATACGTAAGCGGAGAAGGAGAGGAAAAGAAGAGAGTTTCGTGAAATGGAGTGGTTATCCCTCTTCATTTAATAGTTGGATAGATTCTAGTCAGTTTGTGTAAAATCAAAGGTAGTATAAATTCAATATGTAAGTTCAGTTTTGCTCACTCTCAAAGATGGCCTTCAATGTCACACTTACCTCAAATGTCCGCATCGGTGGGAGTGACACAAACACCAATGCTCACTTCATTACGAAGCTAGCCAAGACATTGAAGCTTCACTCATCTCAGTGGGAGGTTGGGTTACTTGACATTCAGTACCCCGCATCCTGGAGAAATGTAGAAGATGGCTATGTAGTGGTTACGAATACAAAAGATGGAGTCGAACGAAAATGTGAAATCAGGAGTGGAAGGTATGCTTCCATGGGTGAACTTTTGAGTGAGATCAATAGAATACTAATAAACTACGACTTAGAAAAAGTAGTGAGCTTTTACTATGATAGTCTACGGAATGAAACTTTCCTCATGTTGAGAGAACAGGAACACTCTGTCATGATGTCACGTGATGTTGCGTGGGTGTTGGGATTCAAGCCTGATGTAGAATATGCTGCGGAAATCAACAGGAGTCAAAACCCTCCAGACATCAATGCTGGTTTTACATCCCTCTATGTCTACTCCTCCGTAGTCTCACCAAGACATGTTGGAGATAGTCTAGTCCCCCTACTTCGCACAGTTCCTATAACAGAGAGTGAAAGAAATAGCACCGTTTTCTTTGAGTTTTCGAATGTTCAATACTCTCCAGTGTCTAATACAAGCACAGACCTCATCGAGGTAGATATAAGACGTGATGACGGAGAAAGGGTCTCATTTCGTAGTGGAAAGGTTGTGCTGACGGTTCGTTTCAGACCGCGTGGAGAGAAATAGTACAGACAGAGAAATAACATGGTCCCTCGCATAGTTCCATATTTTCCTGATGAGTCAGGTGAGATGTATGAAGACTATTATGCAAACCAGGTGAGAGAGGGAATGAGTGTGTACAGGGGAAAACCTATTATGACGGGTAATGGGATCGGCTCACTCTTTTCTGGACTGGCCCGAGGGGTCCTTCCCATGCTAAAAAATGGTGCCAAAACTATTGGGAAAAAGCTATTGACTACTGGAGCTTCGGTTCTGGGAGATGTAATCAAGGGAGAAAACTTCAAATCTTCTGCAGCAAAACGTTTTCGTGAAGCTGGTGGGGATCTTCTAGGTGATGTAGAAGACGAACTACGTGAACCACCCGCCAAACGTGCACGAGTTAGTCAAAAGTCTACAAAGAAGAAACGTAAAGGAAGAAAAACAGTTTTTGACTAAATGAAAGATAAATATATAATCCACACCTATACTCACCACTCCCCACTCTTAGACAAACGTTTGTAGGAGCAAGTACTAGATGGAAAAACTCTCACACTATCGAACATGTCCGTCACACATCGAGCCATCTCTCTCTCCAAGGTTTCTGAAGACTCTCCAGACACGGTTGACTCCAGTTTTGACTTATTTGCCACTCCGCCAACTCATACTAGCGTGCTCAGAGGTGAGTCGGTACCTTTGGCTCCTGTTACGGACTCCCCTGATGGTACTATTGAATTTAACATCCCACCCGCAGACGAACTCTACACAGATCTATCAAGGTCTTACTTACACACCACAGTAAAGGTGAGCAAGGCTGATGGAAGCGTACTGGCTGCGGAAGAAGAACTAAAGGTTGTTCCAGGAGACAATTTTATGCACAGTCTCTTTTCTTCTGCCACTGTTCAACTGGCTGGGCAAGATGTTGAGTATGAACCAAACTATGGACATAGAGCTTATGTCGAGAATCTCTTAAACTATGGTAAAGATGCTAAGAGCACATATATGAAAGTTGGGAGTGGGTGGATGGAGGATGAAGGAACTGGAGAAGACTATGATGGTATTCCTCCCGAAGTGATTGAAAAAAGAAAGAAACTTATAGCCACAAGTAAAGAGTTGAGTTTCTATGGGAGACCTAGGTTGAGTATGTTTTCTCAAGGAAGACTTATTCCACCAGGAGTTCGCTCTCGCCTTACTCTACAACGTGCTATTCCACAAATGGCCCTCTTAGCAGAGACAGGCAACCCTGCAGGAAGGGCGAAGATTTCTATAACTAAGACAGAATTGTGGATTCGACGTGTACAAGCCAATCCAGCATTACAAAAAGCACAAATGGATGTTTGGGTTGTGCAACAAGAGTCTATAAAACTACCAATTGACCGAATAAAAACTCATTTCCATGTCATCCCTGCTGGACACCAGTCAGTGAGAGTAAACTTTGATCAAGCGGGACAGAAGCCAAACAGAGTCTTTGTCGGACTAGTCAACCATACTGCAAAGAGTGGAACGTATAAGCAAAATCCCTTCAAATTCGGACATAACAACCTAAGTTCATTAGAACTACTAATTGATGGAACACCAGTGACCCGAAGATATGAACCAAACTTTGCAAGTGGAAAGTTTGCTCGTGAATTCATGAATTTGTTCACTGTCACAAATACATCCGATGCTGACACAGGGAATGAGATCTCCCCTAGCAAATACAAGTCCTGCGCTGCTCTCTACGCCTTTGACATTTCAGGAGATTTGTGTGATGACAACTTTCACTTGTTATCAAATGGGAGTCTATCTATTAATCTAGCATTTGCTAATCAAACTCAAAATGCACTTGGACTGTTTGTATACGAAGAAAAAGATGACAACATTATCTACTTGAATGCAAATCACGAAGTATCTATGGTAGCCGGGATGATGTAAAAAGAATGGATACATTATCAATCTCGAATATTCTATCTGATGATAAACTCTCATCAACCTCCTTTAGAGGGGTTATGCCAAGGGATCACTTCTTAGACTCCTTCTCCCCATCTGGATCTTTTGTTTTCAACACTCAAGCAAGTGAGAAAAGTGGCGAGCATTGGATCTCTGTTTTTTCGAATGGAAAAGAAATAGAGTATTTTGACTCCTATGGACTCCCCCCTTCTATTTATCCTGATGTGGGTAAGATGTTACAACAATGGGGAATACCAATAGTATGGAATGGAGAGTGTCTACAAGAAGAGAGTACTAACGTGTGTGGAGACTACTGCATCTTGTTCTGTCTCCTTCGAGCTCGAGGGTGGAGTATGGAGGGAATAATTACACGGCTAAGCAGAGTAGAAGGAGGAGTTCGAGATCATTCTATAAGAGCTCTATTACAACGTTTATACTATAATAAAAGAAATAATACTTTCCCACTCACAACGCATGTAAACAATATTATGCTTTTTTCACCTTTTCACTTTGACTAGAGAGAAATACTTCACCTTACTTATAATTCGTTTTTATACTACTATAACTAAAAAAAGAGACCAATAGTTTTTATCTTACCTGCATTCTTTTTTTTCTTTGCTTTTTAGATTTCTGCTTGATTCTTGATTCTTTTATTTTTTCTCTATTTATCTTCGTAATAAAACAATACTACTGAAGAAAGCTGCATCTTTTCTATCTTGGAATAATACTCATCCAACTCAAGCTGCTCTACTACTGTAGAAACCTTCCTTATATACTAAACTTTCTAATATATCATCCAATAAGAAAAGAACCCTTTGTATGCTTTGGATTGACATCGGGGCACATCGGGGCAACATCGGGGCACATCGGGGCAACATCGGGGCACATCGGGGCACATCGGAGCAACATCGGGGCACATCGGAGCAACATCGGGGCACATCGGGGCAACATCGGGACACATCGGGGCACATCGGGGCAACATCGGGACACATCGGGGCAACATCGGGACACATCGGGGCAACATCGGGGCACATCGGGGCAACATCGGGACACGTCGGGGCAACATCGGGACACGTCGGGGCAACATCGGGGCACATCGGGGCACATCGGGGCAACATCGGGGCACATCGGGGCAACATCGGGACACATCGGGGCAACATCGGGGCACATCGGGGCAACATCGGGGCACATCGGGGCAACATCGGGACACATCGGAGTACATCGGGGCAACATCGGGGCACATCGGGGCAACATCGGGGCAACATCGGGGCACATCGGGTTGAACTATAATGGGTGGGGAATTAGTCAGACCCCTCCTACTAAGCTCTACTATATAGGTGGAGGTTTTCACTCCATCAGTATATTTGTAGCCCAGTCTTTACATGTTTCTTTATTAATGTTGCAATGCACATCATAAACCAAGCCTTCCGTAGTACTTCTTCTTATCGCTAATGAGAGCTATAGGCGAAGCGCAGCCGAATTCGCTCGTTTAGATCACAAGCTTTTCGAGTGGGGGGCGCAGGAGAAGCGGCGGGCCGCTGCCTAGTCGCTTGGTCCGGTGGATACGGAGCACTGGCGTCGCCTCCACGTGTACGGTCGGCGCCGCACGCAACGTGGGCGGACGCGGCTTGACCGCCTCAAACGATCGGTCGTTCGGGTGAGTGGGGGTTGCGGGGGGGGAGGGTGGGCGGCGGTGGAGGAGGAGTGGCGGTGATGACGGTGATGGCGGCGGTGGTGGTGGCGGCGGTGGTGGTGGTGGTGGTGGTGGTGGTGGCGGCGGTGGTGGTGGTGGCGGTGGTGGCGGTGGCGGCGGTGGCGGCGGCGGTGGTGAGGGCGGTGGTGGCGGCGGCGGTGGCGGTGGTGAGGGCGGTGGTGGCGGCGGCGGTGGCGGTGGTGCGGACGGGATGAGGGCGGTGGCGGGGAGGAGGGAGGAGTGGGAGGTGGGGGAGGGGGAGGGGAGGAGGGTGGGAAGGAGGGAGGGAAGGGGTCGTGGCCGGGTTTGGGGTCAAGTGTGCAAATGTTTTTTCGACCGATCAGAAGGGGGGATTTTGGGGTGACCTTGGCAAGGTCGTGTGCAAAATTTTTGTGCTCTTCTGTGATTGGTTGAAATCGGAAATACCGGCTTGTGATTGGTTGAAAACAGGGGTCAATGAGTGCGTGTCTGTCTAGAAGTGCACTGACTATACTACTTATGTCTATCTAGGCCACACTATTCTGAACATAATGGATATAATGTAAATTATTTATATAATAACTAGTAGACACCTTTAACTGTTACTTTGTTGTAGAATTCAGTTGCACTGATCTGTTAAGAAGTTCACTATTGACGGTGACAATTATCTTCAAACATATTTGAAATCCATCTTCGCCCAGTCGCAATCTGTATTCGCTGACCAAACTAGCAACCCAACCGCCAACAATATTCTGTATAAACTCAAACGTCCCTGTCCATGCCAGACAGTCAAGGTACCATTCCCAGGCTATGAAGGTCCTTGACCATGTACATCTCTCTTCATTCGTTACTATGCTGATGCACAGCTCTGCTGTAAAGATAAGTGTCTGCAAGTGGTACATGTAGGATCAGTAGTTGAATTTATGTATGTGCATGTATATATAAAATTTAGATTTAAGTGACCATAGCAGACATAATATTCTGCTCTTACTAGCATACGCATCTTTGAACAATATTAAATCCATGCTATACATTCATAGATATTATTACTTCGACATTGTTGTGACCAGATTTTTAACTGATAGATGTGAATGATGCAGTTACAATACAAGTATAGTTTAATAAAACAAAATATAGTAAATTATAACACAATCGAGCATAAAAATATATTAGACTATTTCGAGTCAAGTTCAATCAATTTAAAATGGCAGATTTTTCAGTAACATTCCGCCTTGAATGGAATCTTTTAGCAACAATTTGCAGACAACTCTACTGTGTATGTACTGACAACTCTACTATGCATGTACTGACAACTCTACTATGCATGTACTGACAACTCCATTGTGCATGTACTGACAACTCCATTGTGCATGTACTGACAGCTCTACTGTGTATGTGCTGACAACTCCACTTTGAATGTACGGACAACTTCACTATGTATGTGCAGACAACTCCACTGTGTTTGTACAGAAAGCTCCACTGTATATGTACTGACAACTCTACTGTGTATGCACAGACAACTCTACTGAGTAGCCTCCATGTACAGTGTACATGCAGGTACAAGTATGCATAGAAAGTTCCATTTAATGTGCCATTGGCATAATTATCAAGTTTTATTAGCTTTCAACGTTAACAAAGAATACAAGTACTATTTCTTAATTACATTGCAGTTATGTGTGACAATTGTTTAGGAATATAATCATGTTCGAAATAGCAGTTAATATGCCAAACTAAATTATGAAATAGTTCTTTTATAACAATTGTCAGAGGCTCCATACAACATGGAGAAGGCGGTGCTGCATTGACCACAGTAGAAGACAGGAAGCTTGACCTATGCCAAACCAAATCTGCAGTCAGGACAGGTTACCCTGTGATCATGACCGTCCCAACACTCATTTGGTATGCCATCACATCTCGCCAATCGAACTAAAATGTGAGCATTAGAGCCTTTTTAGAAAATTATAGTCAATCTATGTGCACAGAAGAAAGATGTTTGTACAACTACATGTAGGCCTATGCACGTACCTATAATATACACACTAATAAAAGTCTATACTAGACCTTCGCAATCACCCCATTATGGAAATAAAGGTCAGTAAATATTGTTTAGTATGAACAACGTATGTTATGCCAGACAACGGAAATAATAAAACATTGTTTCATTTGTTTGATTATCTTCCAATCAGAAACTATATATTTTGGTGAATGCAACAAATATAACACTATTAAGTGCTCTCTATTAGTACTTACTTATCTCAAACTTCTTGTTCATCCTCAAGACTATTTCATGGTCATGGCCTGCCATCTCAGATGTCACCACAGTCAGTGGTTCACCTGATTTGATGATGTCAATGTCACTCTGCGTCAGCTCAAAGGTGTGAACATGAGGACCAGGGAAAGACTTTGTAGCAACAGAGGTTTGGAACGTGAACACCTGGATGTAAAGTTTAAGTGTTTTTCATTATATACCCTTTTATGATACTAATAAATGTTTCTCATTTGAGCATTTGATTTAGCAATTCTCTCTCATGAACTGCAAATACTAATTAATGTGTGTTTCAGAGTTGCTCCACTTACCAAATTCAAATTAGCGCTTACTAAGGAGCAATACAGATACACCTGACAGTGTGGTGAGAGTGTTATATGCCGTCGAGTGAGGCACTATTGATTTCATTTTTGCAGCATATTGTTTGGATCAACTATGTGCTAAGATATTGAAAGCTAAAATAATTTTTAGACAACCCATTTGCCACAATTATAGAACTTACCTCTTCCAGGGTTCCATTGTCGCTTCTCACATCTGGATAAAGTTGAATGTATTTGTGTTTCTTCAAGGTCATATCGGTAAGTGCCTTCAAATCCTTGTATATAGATGAACCTGTATCGTGTAGAGGCATTATGGGATACCTTATTCTCATCGGTCCTACACCTGGGATGCTTCTTGTCATTATACTGATACCACTCGATACCACTTGTCTGTAAATTAGTAAGGAAAATAATCACAAGCCTTGAAGTAAATGTTATACATGTAAATAGATTAAACATGTGTAGAATAGCATGAAAATGTTGCATTAATGACGAATCAAGAAGCAGATATATAGTCATAGTAGTAGGCATGATCTTGAAGAGAAATGTTAGAAATTTACCAAAGTTAGGAAATACACAGATAAAAAGTCAAAAAATTCATTTATTTCATCTTATTAAATTATTTAATTATTAAATTGTTTGGTTATGTTTGCACTTTTGCTTGTATCAGCTAGATTTGATATAACACTCACCTCACCACACCTGATTGGTCAAGGACACCGGATCCTTCCTTCTTTGTTGTATCTGCTGGATCGATGTCCACGTCGTCTGATCCTGTATTATATCACAAGTATATGTACAGTAGTAGTAGGTTAGTTAAATATACATACTGTTAGGGGCTAGCTTACAAAACACTAGTGGCAACCTTCAGGGCTGTGTAACTAAAGTTATTGAGTACAAGTAGTACAACTAGTTAGGTCATCACTACTAACTACATGTAAGCTAGCTGTATGACTCACCAAAGAACTCAATAGGAGTAAAGCTGTAGAAGTTATCACTGTATCCTAGATATGCTGTCTCAGGTGTAGAACCACCATTTCTTTGACCCTTTTCTGACGGAGCACTCTTCTCTAGAATGTCATAATCAACAATTTCAAAGTGAGGAGATAACTTCAGGTAAACAACAGCATGATGACTGTGCAATGAGTAAGCTGACAACACCTACTGGCACACCTGCCATATTTGTATGTAGTAGTACAGTAACCATGCCCACCAGTACACTAACCACACCCACCAGTACGCTAACCACGCCCACCAGTGCGCTAACCACGCCCACCAGTGCACTAACCACGCCCACCAGTACACTAGCCGCACCCACCAGTACGCCAACCACGCCTACCAGTACGCTAACCACACCTATTAGTGCACTAACCATACCTATTAGTACACTAACTACAGCCATCAATACACTAACCACACCCATCAATACACTAACCACACCCACGAGTATGCTAACCACACCCACTAGTACACTAACCACCCCTACTAGTGGATTAACCATGCCTACTAGTACATCAACTGCCCTTACTAGCACACTGACAACATCATACATACACATTAACCACACCTACTAATAATGTACACTAACCACACCCACCAGTACTCTAACCACACATATTAATGCACTAAGCACACCTACTAGATTCACCTAATCGTTACAAATATACATGTACTGTGTACACTAGATAGCATGTCACTGTAATTAGTGTATAAATTGAATACTCTTCACGGTAATAATAGAGGGACATACCAGAAAAGTACTGTAGGTTATAAGGGTTCCAGGTCTGTAGAGGTGTAGTGTAAATAAGTTCCAGAGGTATAGCATACGATACTCTGTGCACATCGTCTGGACAGAGGTCAACGCATGACACATCCTGTAATATGATGTCATCTAAATGTCAGCCTAATTGAATCTACCTTGATTAACTCACTGGACGATTGTATTAATGTAATGTACAGTGTACATTTATGTGTTTTGTGTACATGCACATGTTAATTAATTTAACATCCCAAATTCACATGTTCCAAATATCAAAGGCTGCAGCCACCTACACTCATCGTTCTCTCTACCTGGGTGGTGTAATGTGTCTTACAGCATACAGAATGTCTGAAACTCTTTTGGTTTAGAGCGGCTCTTAGAGATTATTATGAAACTCTTGGTTCTTCATTCAAATACCAACATATAAAAATCTGCTATAATCATGATTGTGCACTTACCTCACACACAAAATCAGGATTTTTTACCCTCCTCCTTATACAAACATTCTCTGCTTTCTAAAAATATATATTCCATTTGATCTCAGCGGGTGAGACTGGTTATATGAAATATTACATCATGTCTCCACAAAGTTCCTTATGATCAACCTCATGCCAATTGTAACAGTTTGTACAATAGATCTATGCACTTCAAACTATGACAACAAAATCAAGTGTTTCATCTACCTCAGACTTTTATCCTTCTGCCATAGTAGTATTACCCACAACATAAATATTTAAATATTTACACATACGTGTATATATGAGCAATGCAGTCAATGATAATCTACAGTTTATACCACTCTGATTAGCATTTATAGTTTTATAAACTAAATAACTTACAGTTTTCCTCTTTAGACATTCAACCAGCTCCTTACATTTCCGTGCCATCTGAGGAAAGAAAGAGAATAATATCAATCATCTATACAGTTACTGTAGTACAGTACCTGCGTAATACTCAATAATATCAGGTTTCATTTACCATACATTATGTTACGGTGTGCTACATACCCTATATATTTGTGAGCATAGAGTATTGTGATGGTACGCCCAGTCGTATCTTACATCTGACACTCATTATTGCGTGCATACATGTATATATCTGCTTGTACTTTACTCTTATATTGTTATATATGATTGTATGATTATTTCTAAGTCTTTTAATGCCTTTTATACCCATGTACAGAGGCCCGACCTCTCAGAATCCATTGATATTCATTTTGTACATGAATTGGACCATTATAAGCAACTTTTGTAGAACCCGACCTATTTTGGGTCGGCCGTCGGGCTTCCGGCGGCCATCTTGTTGCGCAACTTCCGGACGACCACACGTCGTCTTTTCCCGACGTCACGTCGGCCGGAAGTCCTTATACTATATAAAGGGCACTGTTTTACTGTTCATTGTCTCAGTCTACACTTGGCTTTCAATAAAGACACATCTATACTTGATACAGGGACTTTCTCTTCCTTTTACTAGGTCATTCGCTTTGCGAACCGCCTACTAGGTTGAACTACTCTCTTTCACTGTATAGTCTGAAGGTCGGACTTGAGATCAGATGGGTCGTCTTTGGTAGTATTTGGGCTACTGAGACCGCTCGATCTTTCATGTAATGCGAAGTCCTATTACCACTCATAGGCACTTCATTTCTGGGTCGATAGTCGTCCAAGGACGACCGCACCAAATCACAGAAACCATTACATTGGTGGCAGCGGTGGGATTCTAAGGTCGTACTCTTACGATACGAAGAGAAGGAAGGTGACCTCGGCCTCGGGTGACCGACCGACCTCATTCTTCAATACTTCTACGGCGATTTAGGACTCGGACCCGGGAACCTTGGATACGAGAAGGTGACAAACGCTAAAGTGCACCCATAATTCTCGTGGTTCCGCTGGATGTAGCCCGACCTACGCCGGATCTTCAATCAAAGACCGACCTCGGATCCAGAACAGATTGACGGTACTCAGTACGACCATTAGGCCGACACGGCCTAACAAACCAAAGCAGTTTTACTCACTACCCGACACCCTACCGACATGGACCGAATAAGGAACCTGCTCCAGCAGGTGATGTACCAAGCCGAGCAGGACCTCAAAACACTCAGCTACAACGGACAAGAGGACGTCGAACTCTTCATAGAAGACTTCACCGCTATGGCAGAGCGTTGCAACTGGAATGACAGAGCACGCCTCATACGGCTTAGAGCCGCCCTACACGGGCCCGCACAAGAATGCGGCCGACCCCGATCAGTCGAAGAGATACTTTCCCGACTGAGGGAGCAATATGGACTATCTGCCAAAGAAGCCCGATGGAAGCTGTCCATACTGGAACAGCCAGCCCACACGTCACTCAGAGACTATGCAGCTCTCATCCGTAGACTGATGGCAACAGCCTTTGAAGGAGCACCCCCTGCATTTTTGGACGAATGGGCCGTAGAGAAGTTCTGCCTCACAGTCCACGACCACGGCCTACGCTGGTACTATACATGGTTACAGCCCGATGATATGGAGGAAGCACTGGAAGCCGGAATGGCCTTCCGGAGTAACAAGGATGACAAGGCCAGCCCTCCAAAACCGCAAGAAGAACTTCCCGCCGACCTCCTACGGAAAGCCCTACATACCCTCCTACAGAAATGTCAAGGCGCAGATGACGGGCCGACGGACGCACCAGGACCCGTCCCAGTAGACGAACCCATTCCTACTGGAGCCCAGCAAGGAGAAGGTGGACCACCCCACATTGGTCGTCCACAAAGGCCGACGGATACATCAGAACCCGTCCCAGTAGATGAACCCATTCCTACTGCGGCCAAACCCAAGAAGAGTGGACCAAACCACATTGGTCGTCCACAAAGGCCGACGGATACATCAGAACCCGTCCCAGTAGATGAACCCATTCCTACTGCGGCCAAACCCAAGAAGAGTGGACCAAACCACATTGGTCGTCCACAAAGGCCGACGGATACATCAGAACCCGTCCCAGTAGATGAACCCATTCCTACTGCGGCCAAACCCAAGAAGAGTGGATCAAACCACAATGGTCGTCCACTGAGGCCGACGGACACATCAGAACCCGTCCTAGTGGAAGAACCTATACCCACTAAGCCTAAAGTCAAGAGTAGCCACTCCAAACAGAAAACCCCACGGGTAACTAGCCCATCACACTCCAGGCCGACGGCGTCACCTACACCCGTCACAGTGGATGAACCTAAACCCACTAGGCCAACACCAGGCAAGAAACGACTCCACTCAAAGCCGGACACATCCGAAGTGACCACAGATCACCCCCCAAGGCTGAAAGGACGACTCATATGTCCCGCCCCGTCGGAACAAACCTCACAAGGTAACCCCGACCTATCCTCAACTCAGAAGGATCAACAGGATCTGGCCACGTCCAGACCCGACACTAATCAGCAATTGATTCCCGCCAAAATTCAGTATGCCCCGACGGACGACTTATCGTGTGTAGAACTGCCAGACACCACAGTCCAAGTCCGCGGCCTGAGGATCGACACGGAGCAAACCGTGCTGGACCAAACCAGAGAGCTACCTCTGAACCTCTCGAAGAATGTTCAAGTTTCAACAGCCCGACCTGATCCAGAGGACGCGAAATGTCGCGTAGCCGAACCTCAAGACATAATCCCAACGACGGAGATACAGTCTATACTGCCAGCAGTTCAAGTACACAAAGCAAAACGCTCTTGTACGGAATCTAGCATTGCCGAACAGTTTCAGCCGAAAATACAGATTGCCGAACTCTCGAAGTCCCCTAAAGCGGATAAGAAGCAATCGAAGACAACTATTGCCGTGTTCCCGCGCTTATTTGACGAGTCGAACAAAGAAAATGTGCCTGAGGCATTGCCTACAATTGAGCCAATTGCTCATCCCTCGGCTAGTATAAATACGACAGCTCACAGACGAGTAGTCCTTTCTCGTCCAGCACTTCACCGAAGCACATGTATCCCTACATGTGGCAACTTCTGCACTCCTCGTGTCACTGGTGAAGTTAACAGCACTCGTATCCTTTCTCATTCTCGTGCAGACGAGACGGCTACTCCTTCTAGTATGGATCACTCCAACCAGCCTGTCTTCACAGCTGAAGGTAAGCAAATCTCAGTGTTACCAGTAGGGAACAAATCAGAATTAGAGGAACAATCCACACCTGTGGGACTGTCAGGCATGAATTCTCTCTCCCTCCCCACTCGGCATAGACCAGTCGGGACAGAGGAGAATTCCCCTGAACATTCTCACAGGAAAGAGCATGAGTTAGAAGGCGGAGGATACACATCAGATGAATTATGTGTTGTAGATGCATCTCCTCTACGGAAGACGCTCACGCCAGACGGCACGCCTCCACCCACTCCATCTCCTGTTACCTCTACCCTGAAGTTAGCTACCATTAAGCTGCACAAACTCACTGACAAGCTGCCCATAGAGTCGTCCCAGCATTCCGGAGCCACTAAGCCATGGATTAGTACCTTCACTCAACAAGCCCGAGACGACTTGGCTAGAAGGAGTCAACCTAACCTCAAATGTGCAAAGTGTGGCTTCTCCGGCACCCTCAAGAGACTGAACATTCACATTTGGCAGCACTTTGCCCGCTTCTACTGTCGCTGCGGACGCAGCTCAGTTAGCCGTGATGCTCTAGGCCATCACTTCAGTCGGAGATCCAGTATCTGTGGGAAACGTCTCTTCCTCACGGACGGGCCCAGCTATGGGGCCCTCATGGAATGGTGGGGCGTAAAGGATCCCCCACCATTTCTACCATGTCGTCCTACTATGGACGGACAGTCGGGGACAAATAAACCAGTCTATTTGCCTAGCTCCTCCTCCACAAGGAAGCGACCTCCCAAGAGACGGCACAGCCCATCTCCAGAACAGACCCCCGACTCCGCACCTTCTGATGCTACCTCCTCCTCTTCCTCGTCGCCTACCACTCCTGCTGGACCTTCTCCCTGGCGACCTCCTGCTAGTACCTCCGCAGTAAGTGTCGGCCCCCCTGGCCGACGCGGACGTCTACCCTCTTGGAAGACAAGGCCTGCTCCGAGGAAGAGTATGCCTGCTCCTCAGTCAGGCCCTCTCTACGAAGGCTCTCCACCCAAGGTCTCATGTGCAGTTTCTTGTACAGTTTCTCCGACTCTACTGATCGAGCCACTGCAGTCCAGGCCCACACTAGAGGTCTCACCGCACCGCTCTCCTTATACACCTGCCAGGGACCTACTCCGAGCCACTCCAGACTCTCCTGCCGTCCAGTCCCCACCTCCTGCATCTCCTGTACTAACTCAGCCGAATGCCACACGTCCTGCATCTCCGGATCCGTCGTTCATGCAACAACTTGCTGAACTCAAGCCACGGATTCACTACCTTGCCAGCCGTCAACAGGTGGGAGACACTCTACGCCAACATCTGGAACCTCTCTATGCTCGAGAAATAGCTCTTCGTGAACTAGCCAACCAGCATCTAAACCACCCCCGACAACTCCAGCTTGTACAAGCAGACTTGGATATAGTATCCAGAGAATCTACACTGTACCGTACCCTTCTTAACTTGACACTAGAGACACCCATGACCTAGTGTGAGGGGGCTATGTGATGGTACGCCCAGTCGTATCTTACATCTGACACTCATTATTGCGTGCATACATGTATATATCTGCTTGTACTTTACTCTTATATTGTTATATATGATTGTATGATTATTTCTAAGTCTTTTAATGCCTTTTATACCCATGTACAGAGGCCCGACCTCTCAGAATCCATTGATATTCATTTTGTACATGAATTGGACCATTATAAGCAACTTTTGTAGAACCCGACCTATTTTGGGTCGGCCGTCGGGCTTCCGGCGGCCATCTTGTTGCGCAACTTCCGGACGACCACACGTCGTCTTTTCCCGACGTCACGTCGGCCGGAAGTCCTTATACTATATAAAGGGCACTGTTTTACTGTTCATTGTCTCAGTCTACACTTGGCTTTCAATAAAGACACATCTATACTTGATACAGGGACTTTCTCTTCCTTTTACTAGGTCATTCGCTTTGCGAACCGCCTACTAGGTTGAACTACTCTCTTTCACTGTATAGTCTGAAGGTCGGACTTGAGATCAGATGGGTCGTCTTTGGTAGTATTTGGGCTACTGAGACCGCTCGATCTTTCATGTAATGCGAAGTCCTATTACCACTCATAGGCACTTCATTTCTGGGTCGATAGTCGTCCAAGGACGACCGCACCAAATCACAGAAACCATTACAGTATTTACTATAATCACAATTGATCTGCCGCTAGGAAAATTGTGATAATTAAACATGAAACATATAAATAATTTGACAATGTTAGCACTTTGGCATAAAGAGAATAGAAAACCAATTTGACTTACGAATGTGAATACATAATACATGTACTTGTTATTGCCATTACTTGTTATTGCCATTACTTGTTATTGCCATTACTAAAGCCCATAAATAACTGCTAGGGCACAAATATTAAGTCAGTGAATATAAAAGGTCATTCTGGTATACACTAACTTTTGACATTTTGCCGATCGTCTGGTTCATGTTAAGTAATAGTTTAATATTAAGCTCTGTTCACAATATTTAGAAATTTTTTTCTCCAGGCGCAATGTCTATAATGCCTGTGTATCCTCATCTAGCCAAAGCAAGGCAATGGCTACAGTTAGTCCTATTTCTAGTAGAAATGTCTATAATATGTAATTATAGTAACATAAGTTCTTACCCTGTTCTCAGTGATGTTGGGACGGGTGTTGTAGGCCACATAAAGGTTATTATCGGAGAACCCTCTTCTTCTAGTACTGACACCCATAGCATCCTTACCAAGTGTTCTGTAGGCACTGCCAAAGAGAATTGTAACTTAATATGTGTTGTCATTACGACGTAGTGTGCATAGTTTATAATATACCTAAACTTGCAGAAGAATGGCGCCTAGATAGCAAATTACTACTGACAGCAACATACTTGTGATAGAATCCAGCATTTAGAGGTTTACGTTCACTCTCCTCAAGATTCTGTACGGCAGAGTTGACTGGATAGGCAATTTCATCTTGGAAATCATCAATAACGTCTGAGAGGTAGTTGTCTTTCCCTGAAACAATGATGCGCAGGGATAGTAGAAAGCATTCACATAAATAACACAATCTTCTAACATGTAGACACAGAGAGACGGTGTTCTCTGTAACTTGATGAGGCACAAAGCCACGAGAGTTTGAACAGAAACGCACCACAAAGCAACATCCTGCAGGATCTCAGTGGTTTAGCAGGATGCGCTGAACTATTACTTTCTCTACTAGATACATGTAATTAATAGTATTGTTTTAGTTGTGCATACTAACTCTGAGTATAGCGTTCCTCCGTATAATATTCACATTACAACATCAATTGGTTCAATTCAGTTCGCTAACCTGGGATTTCACCCATCAGTCTGTCAAGGAAAGTTCCCTCATAAGGTTTTATAAAGCTGTCCTTCCGAGAAGCATAATCAGAGTGAATACTCGGCTTCAGGGAGAACCTGGTTGTTCTCCGTGGGGCATAGCTCTCTAGATCTCTACCGCTACCAACTCTCACTCCCAAATCATCTTCTACTTGCAGTCTAATATCATTAGGTATATAATTGTTACATTTATATACTTACCAGTATTACGAATACCAGTCCTATTAGATATAATCTATTATCAATCATATTCGTAAGCGGCAAGCATCATTGGTTATTCTGTTGTCATATATGATTGGTCTCTATATTAAGTCTCTACATTTTGACATGATGCTAGTTTTTGATGTTACTCTATATTAGCATGGCACCAGCGCTCAACGCTTATCCCATGTTCCATAAATATTATGTCCCAATTATAGAAGTCCAACATATACATCAAATTTTGCAATAACATCACACAATAACCATCCTATCTAGTAGTACATTACAGTTCCTACCTATTAGTGGTACGTAATAATTCTTACCTGTCCAGTGGTACATCATAGTTCTGCACAGGATGACAGAGAATCTTGTAGTTCCACTGAGAGTAAACAATGCTACCTTCATCATTAACTTCAGCAATTGTTGTTGGCAGGTAAGCAAAGTTCTCCAGGGTACTCTTTCTCCCTGTTTTTGAGGTGTACCTGACTTTGCTCTACAATGGTAATATAATAAACTCTATAAGTATCCTGAGTGTATTATTATACACCCGTAACACATATATTATGCTCATTTTGTTTTATATCAGTGGAACGATAATTGTATCAAAAGTACGAGTACATGGTGCTTATAGTTTTTAGCTAATACAATAAAAGTGGGAAAGTCTCCTCATTTACCTGGAGGTCAAAAAAGCTTTTGGCGTCTAAGAAATGTCGGTCACTTTCAAATGATTCCTCAAGATCTTTCTCGTCCGCATTGGTCCACATTCCCTCCAGATAGCAGAGGTTAGCCTGAAACATACCATGTAAAAACTCACGAACATTTAGACACTGATGACTGCACTGTCCTTGTGTTTTACAAGTTCAACAGCATTTCACTTTATATCAATGTTTTTATTGTCATATTTAGAATCATAGCACAGGGTGGCATGATGTCCACGTAGTACCAGAGCACAACGTAACACATATGGCTCTGTCTTATGAGATCTATGCAGAGAAACTTGTTTCTTAACAAAATAATTTATCTAGCTGTATGAGACACTTGATCTCGGATCTGTTCGCAGATAAATCTTAGCATTCTTTACTCAACTCCTCGACGTTCTCCCCATCAAGGCTCTGGTATATACAGTACATGTAATTTACATCTGGAGTCTGAATTAAACAGTTGCAACATACAGGAAATACCTTACCTTGAAGTATTTCCTGTAGTCTCTTGTAGAATAGTCACCATCTTTCCACGCCTTAAACCACTTTCTCATTTCTTCAATCTGTAGTTCTATTGTAGGTTGATTTGTCACCTAAAACAACCAGCCATTTACTCTATCCACTGTTGTGAGTTCAGGTGTACATGTTGCTCACCAATCTATCATTTTTCACGTCACCAAAGCATACACACAGTACACAGACCGAATAATACATACATGTTGTATTTGTTTACTTTACAAGTCACCAGCCAAAATAAGATTTTAGAAAGATCAATAATGCTCATCATGTTTTCAACGTTCTGTAGCTCACAATTTCTATTCAGATATCAAACACTTACTATCTACGTAGGGCCTCAAGTAAAAATGACAAAAGGAAATAAAATTCTCTAGTTTCTGTTATTTATCTTTTTCTGGTAGCAACTTTTAGTATTTGGGAAAATATTTACATGGAAATGAACAGCCTTAGGTTCTTACCTCCGGAGGTACATCTGGGTAGGGGATGTCTTCAGTCAACCCATAATCAGTGCTGTCGGTGGAAGGCATCTTCATTTTGTAATCGTTATGTCTTGTTCTGAATTCCACTCCATTCAACACGGCGATGAATTCTCCCAAACCAACTGTATTCTTATAGTTGGCATGTTCATGGATGGCAGCCATTCTGTAGTCTGAAGTTATACACAGACATGTACATGTACATGTACATACATGTACTTACCAAAATTACAAAAACCATGTGTTGGGAAACCGTCTCTTGCTTTATTTATACAATTACACCACTCTGAAATTTGGAATTTTTGATGGTTTTCTAATTTGTGATAAATGCAGCACAAAAAGAGACAAGAGCAATACTTCAGAAACTCCTTTTTGTAACAAACATTGGGTTGCATCTATTATGACATGAGTAGTTCGGATTTAAACATCTTGACACACCCACCTTGTAGTTATACAAGTCATGTAATGCACATTACCTCCGTAGGAAGTAGAGAAGTAGGGTTTGGATCCACTTCTTGCCAGACGCACAATTTTTAGTCCCGAATCTCCAGATGATCTGGTCATCTCCTCAACATACAGCTGTTGTTGACTAACTTGTCTAGCCAATGAAATCATTGTCTTCATTTGATTCTGTGTAATGTACAATGTAATGGATGATGTATAATGAATATTTACATCAGGAAAGAATTTACTAAATCTTTGACTGTCTACACAAGAAAAACTGACATGTATTTAACATGTAAATGCATGTAGATGATTCATTTATTCCCACAAAACGCAACATACACGTATTATTCCCGTGGTTTAAAACAGCATGAGAACTCTGGTTCAGTGTATTGCACAACTTTTAAATAATTATGCTTTGCTGTATATACAACATTGCCAAAGCAGTGTGCTCATAGGGATATCTCTGAGGTGCACTGATGAGGTGTCCTCTACATGTACTCAACTTAGATTCTCACACTGCACAAATTTCGGTCTGGATTTGCAGTTATATACCTGTATGTGTAAAAATACATAATAGTACTAACTCCTATGTTCATAAATTCAAAAGCATGTACATGTATACGTTAGTTAATTGCTGTTACCTAGCTCAAAATATGGAAAAAAGCAGAATAGCAGTGATGAAATGAAATAATAGTAACCTACATAATGTATATCATTTTTAACCGAGAAGAAGAGAATGCAAGATAAACCAAAGAAAATTATATAATATAAACATATAAAAGGATCACCAACTATTGCAATAGTTGTAATAAAAATAGTTTCTAAATTTAAACATTGAAAACAGCATCTACATGGTAGTAGAGCGTATGAGACTAACAAACGCCACACTATACAAGTTGTACATGTAAGCTTCGGTTTCATCCCTCCCTTCCCACAATGCATTTCAGTGTCACATCATAGTGGTACTCTTCATATACTAATAAAACACAATCCTTGCCTACATTGCACTCTTGTGACAAGCTAGAGAAGTTTTGAAGCGAATTATCTCCACTTACCTCAACAGCAGCCTGCAGCTGATCAAACTGCACATCTGTGACAGCATTACAGAGGAATACTCCCAGTAACACTGCTTCTATCACTATGGTAACCGACAGCTATAAGATATACGTGCTACAATTAACTACATTGTAGTACAATACAATTATATCAATTATAGCTGATAATTAAGTGCAACGGATTTATAATATTTTCTCTCCTAATTTTGCTGTTATTTTATTGTTGCAGTAAGAAATGATGAAAAATTTATGTTCAAATAATTTTAATCAGCTTTGTATTATCAGTTCAAATACTTTCCACATTATGAGGTGTCAACTACATGTACATGATGCCAACTGTAGTCAATGATTACTAAAACATTCAGAGTGCTCTACTTACCATGCTGACAGTGTTTCTGTAAAGGTTGGTTTACTGATATGCAGATGATAGCGAGTTGCTCCATCTTATATACCTCTCCACTTCTGACACGTGACAAGCAATGCGTGCGCCTGTGTGCTATCAGGCATGCCTTGGCACCAAGGATATTGGCATGCCTTGACAGCATGGATAATAATATCAAGCCAATAATAAACTTTGCTAAAAATATCCGCTGGTACACAGGAAATCGTTTACTGGTAGATACACGCATATAGACATCTCCTTATATGGGCATAGAGGTAAAAATATCTGTCCTCTGATATCGTTACGGTCAACTCTAGATCTGATTTACTCCAACAATAAACTTTGGTAAAACTATCTGCTGGTACACAGGAAATCCTTTACTGATAGATACACGCATATAGACATCTCCTTATATGGGCATAGAGGTAAAAATATCTGGGTAAATTCACCATCATGTTTTGAAATTTGCTAAAATTGTTCTAAAATAAAAAGTATCTACCAGCTATAGGATTTATGCTGGCCATAAAGTTGACTTATTTTGGGCATTACAATCAATGCTAGATTGGTGACTAAATGAACTATAGGGTCCTATACTCCATGGAGTAGACGTACGGTCACGTAAAATCTTCATGCTTGAATCAATGATCTACAGCATCTGCAGTACACAGGAAGTTCAAGCTACACCAAATCGGCAATCTGGGCAGGTGATACTGTAGACGTGTCCATCCCAACACTTTTTTGCCATACCATCACATCTGTGGATCCGTACTACAAGTTCACCATTAACCAGATGTATAAAATTATTCATACAATCAGCATACCATAAATGTAGATACTCACATATTGACACAGAGGTAGAAATACACATGCAAAACTATAATCATGCAAAGTAAAATATCTTATGGTTGAAACTAGAAGTGCGATTTTAAAATAAGCGGTTAACTGGTTCATGTAAACTTGCATGGCTAATGAAGCAGAGACATCTCAACGGGTGATACATTTGAAGTGTGTCGTGAGACCCTGTCATGGCAGCCAAAGCCATGCAATACTGGTCATAGTATGATGAGTGTATTCAGTAGCAACACATCATCAAGTCAAGTTGCTTATTACATGTAAACACTTATGCTACAAATAACGGTAATGAGAATTTAAAAGATGGTCTACATTATTCCAAAAATCTAGAAAGGATGCTGGCAGTTGCTTTAGCAGGGCACTTCTAATTCAAGTGAACACAATTTATATACTTTAGAAGCTTATCAGTAGCTATCTTCTTGTATGACAAAAACGTAGAACTTACTTAGAACCCAATCTACAGTCATGTGTTGTTCGTGTATACTCATCAACTGTTGCTGCACAATTAGGTGGGAAGGTATATTCTATACATGTACATTGTACATACATGTATGACAGATACAAATCACATGCATATCTCTCTTGATACCTGTCCAAAACGTAGCAACAATGGTAATATACCATTTAGCTTGGGGTTTAAGCCCTCATAAAATGGAACCCAGGCTGTCTGGACTAGAAGTAAGCATCCTAACCCCTAGGCCATACCGACTGACTACCCGTGGTTAATATTTACCCTCATTTGCTAGTTCCACTCCAATTCTAGAATATCAGAGATCTAGTATACGATTCTAGCCAGTATGCCAAAGACGATTCACATCTGCTTCTTTTAGAAGAGTAACCAGATTACCAGCAGGGAAAGTGTCCCGCTGCCCTGCAAAGGATGTTAGTGACAGGGAAGGCATTGTATGCTTCATGTACCATCCTGTTTTCCAGGCCATCTACCAGCTATCTCCCTTTTCATGGAGGCGATTTTCGTGACTGTTCTGGTGTTTGACGAGCATTATCAATACTACATGTACATGTAAGTGTCTAACAGTGTTGCAATAAATTATATTGACGGTGAACAATCCTATTGATTTAGAAATTATTACTGTTTGCTTTTTAAGAGCTTTTGCAGATTGTAATTCATCTACATGTTGGAAGCAATTGTTTTAATTGACCACATACAAGCATGTACATGTAATTCTCTCTACATTATGGAGTATTCACAGCTTTAATGCAACTACATGCACTACACATACACATACTTTGGAGGAGTTATTGCAGCCTATAATTAAATCTTGCAACACTGAGGTGGTAGTGATAGAATCAGTGTCAAAAAAATTAACCAATTCTGTAGCAGAAGCTAGACATCCAGTAAAGTGCTGCTAAAGGATTCCATGTGGTAGAAGTAGGGCAACTACTACAAAGGACATTCTGAGTGCTGCCATCCCACCTCATTATGTTCGACCTATCAACATAGACTAGCAATGCTTTAGCGTAAAGTTTTATTAGTATATCTTTAGCAGTAGAAATAATTAGAAGTGAAGCTGTGTTTAGCAAAAAAATTGCGAAGATTGACTTAATTATTTATTCTCTTGTAGGACTCGTACAGGTGCCTTGAGATTCAGAAAAAAGCTCAAATCATATTGAGTAAATGTCCTCCGTTTTTTGTTGCTTCTCTTTCCAAATGACCTCTATGACGGCTGGTAGGATCACATGATACATGTACACGTACATATAGACTGCATAGCAGTAGGCAATTATGAGTAATTCCCAATGCACCTGCTTTCCTAAATTTGCATACACGATTAACAAAAAAACTTGCAATTAACGCCACATGAGAGAGAAAATGTTTCAAAGAGGTTCATACCATTTGCCTCTGTTTGCGGTAGAGAGTTTAACACAGCCATGTAAAAAATATGGCAGATTACTCTACAACTAATACATGTATAGCCAAAGATGGTATTCTTCCTAACACACCTGTGGCCTTCCAACATGTAAACCTTGGGATTTAGGTTTAATGTGATTAACTATGCAATGTTTGAAAAAGTGAAGAGATGTACATGTATTTCGCATTTTCCCGCAGAAATAATTTTTTTTCAAGGTTCATTATTGAAGGTCATAGGCAACTTTTGGAGAGTTTTGTTTGGTCTATTTGCCAAATGGGTTGCTGGTATTTACGTGGTTATAGTATTCGATAGTACCCAACAACTGACTTAAAAACTGGTACATTAGATAACCCACTGTCAGCATTCAGTGTCCAGTGTTCAAAGTGTGGTTATAAGGGAGTATACGGTGTGTGCCCACCTCAATTTTTGGTGGTTATACGACCAGCAGGCCTGTACCGTAATTTTAATAGCTAGTTTCCCGCATAAAAATACTGTTGACTCGATAGTGTAGTGGTAGAGTGCTTGACCCTCATTCATAGAGTCTTGAGTTAACAATTCTCACCAGAGCATAATTTTTGTTACTTTAGCAATTCACCAATTTCTTAGCTACTATAAGATTAAGAGGATAGCTATACAATACTAATCTGTAAGATTGCATGTACTGTGTACCCACTTCATTTTGTCCACTTTGAACACTGAATATATCTGTTATTGCATCTTGAAAAGCTAACAACGTTTGTCTTTTTTTAGGATTTGGTGATTTATTTATTCTTAGAATACTTTAAAATCGGTTGATTTTTTCAATATATATTTATAAGCAACACTTCAATCTCCTAGAGTTTTCTATGAGATAATATTGTTTCTCCTGTCGGTTGCCAATGAATTGCTGAGACTGTATTAGCTCATTCCTACCATACCTTGTGATCATTTTCTTATTTTACTGTACGAAGGAATACACTAAAAAGTTGATAGCAAACCAAACATGTTTACACTAAATAAGTTTCATTTAGTAAACTCTTGCTCAGGATGCGGTATAGAAGACATATGAGAGCATCTAAATGTTTTTCGCCTACATAAATAGTATCTACAGTACAGTGCAGTGTCTACAGTACCTGTTTAGTGGCTAAACAGTACCCGTGTAGTGTCTACAGTACTTGTGTAGTGTCTACAGTACCTGTGTATCCATATGGGATATGTCAAAGTGTACAATACGTATATAGGTCTCACCAGATAGACATGCAGGTAAATTTAACCATGAACATGCAGTTGGCAGACAAGTTATTAGTAGCCTGATATATCATTGGAGTTGGTTATATAGGCCGAAAGTATGGTGGCCATACTGTACTTACTTCAGTAGCAGGGTAGGGACATGGTGCAGGACATTCACTTGTGCTATTTTTGGTGTTTATAGCTTGTAGTTTGATAGCTTTCTTGCTTGCACTAAGTGAAATGTAGAGGTATATAAAAGATGCATGTATAACATGTGTTAGAGATATTGTGAGATTAAAATGGCGACAACACCAAGCTATTCTCTGGTTTCATTTTTACAAGTGATTATGATTATTTTCTGCTTTTTTCGCAATTCATGTTATTTTGAAGTGTCATTACCTAGTTCACAATAATGTTTTATTTCAATTTATCAAAATGGTATCATATGTTATTAGAATAAAATGAATTCATGATAATAAACTTCTTGATGGCTTTGTTGTGGAATTCTTAACAGTGTTCCCTTTGCTTACACATTCAGCCTGTCTCTGGTCTTTGGCTAAAATCTGATTTCAGTATATAAGCATGGGAATTCCATAGGCTAGGCCTATCATTAGAATGAAAAGTTTTCCTCTCTTTTATATGTTTTACCCTGGAGAAAAGACAACTCCAACAAGCTTCATCCTATTATGAGCTTCATGTACATGTATATGTACATCCTATGCCAAGTGTCCAGACTTTGTTAGGGCACTCCTGGCATTTTGTCTTTTCTTACTAATTATCAAGTCATCCTGATTTTTTACCTCTGGTGAAAATGTCAAGCCGGCCTCAACTACAGAAACTGAAACAAACTAATCATTCTTCATACAGCTGTTGAGCCCTCACCATAACATTGAAGAAGGAATTCCATCGGGTGGAATTTGTTACCACAAACAGACCATTCACCATAAGGTATAAAGTATACATGTACAGAAAGTACAGATCTAGAATAGTAGAAGAGAACATCAAGGTAATGACATACATGTACATTGCATATATATGTGCAAATGTGCAAATATGCATGCAACTTCAATAAAAACTACAAAAGGTGATTTTGAAGGTTAACCTTTATTGAGTAATGTTTGAGGGGCGACTATGCCATTAGTGAGAGATTTGCACTCTTTAAATGAGATAAATAGGATGAGACAACTCCAGAATAGAAATAAGAGAAGTAGCATGAGCAGAGCCAGAGAGGGTCAGAGGAAGTGGTAAGAGTTAGTGGGAGACAACCAAATAGAGAGGGGGCAGGTCTATGTTTCATTCGCTTGGACAGTGGAAATGTCAGCTACTGATGTTTGAAACTAGTCAAGTGTAGAGTCTGGAGATAGAGTCTTGACTCAGGACATATTGGGAAGGATTATTTTTTCAATAATATGACAAGGAAGAGCAGTCAAAATTGGAGAGGGGGAAGAGCACAAAGAAGCACCACAAGTAGAGTTTGAGATCCTTATCTGAGATTCTGACTCTGAAAACTCTACACTTGACTTCAAAATATTTCTTTGCAAAGAAATATTTTAAAATTTCGCTTAAATTAGGGGACCAACAAATAGAATTTAGGATGATACAGGAGCAAATGCCTTCATTATTAATGAATAAACTGTAAGTACATGTATGTTGAAAGTCCCCATTCAGAAACAGAAATGTAAGAGAACTTTAGATGCAGGAGAAAGGGAGCTAGCATACATGATGCGTATGAATTATAGAGATAGCTATAGAGTTGGATAAACGCTTTGTAAGATCAAGGTTTTATGTACATTGTAGTAAAAAGAGCACCTCCCAATTTATTGGCGATACCAGAAATTGTGGCTTTGGGACTTTTAGTCGGAGCCCTGTGTTTCGTTTAGTATAGACTGATGCCATCTGCTGTGTGATACACAAATTATATCAATCTTCTCTTGTGACCTTTATATACGTAGTTCAGAGTTGTCCCACATTTATATGACAAGAGAGAACCTAACTCTTAATTTCCAACAACCCATTACACAAATTTCTAATACATGCCCATGGTACAGTGCAAATGCAGAACATTGTGTTTTCTTCAGATGTAGCTGGTAGACAGGGTTTCAATAAAAAGACTTATTATTATTTTGTTATGTAGTCATTAGGCCAATAAAATTAATCAGTGTTTACTCCTATTCCAAAGTTTTGCATTTGCCCATATAGGCTAGTTCTACAAATAACATTTTAACAAGTACACAATCATTTACATTTTACATAGCAAATCTAACAACACTGTTAATTCAGCAGATCATGTTTTATTAACTTTGAACTTTTCAAACTTTAGCGGACAGACATTCTTAAAACACAAAGTAAGCTATTAACAGAGTTATTCAAACACATATATTAAAACCTAGTTACAGCGTGAAAAACAACAATGTTGAATTAGCTACAGCATGAAGTATTTCACTCAAACAAAAGATTAATTGTGAATCAATGGGTTTCTTGTTATCATTCCTCTGTGGCATACAAGGAGTTCAAGCTATACCAAATCGACAATCTGGGCAGGTGATTCTGTTGGTGTGACCGTCCCAACACTTATTCGCTATGCCATCACATCTGAGAATCCGTACTACAAGTTCACCATAATACAGACTATATAACACCATTTGTGCACAATGAGCATAGTACATGTAGATGCTGTTCATACTATATACATGTAACATGTAACATGTAACATGTAACATGTAACATGTAACATGTTACATGTTACATGTAACATGTTACATGTATGTATACACACACTCACTGCAGCATTTATGGAAAAGAAAGGATGACTTTAGTTAATCGCTTTTGCTAAATAATTATGTGTACTTATATATAGTGAGATATAATACGCTACTCCAAAATCATCTAACATTATGCTATGACATGATGCAGTATTCATGGAACATTTTAACGCAATTCTGGATAAGTTGCAAAGCAGTGAGAGTTGAAGGCAGGGGAGAGAAATATTGTGCCGCTAACTAAAATTATGTTTTCAGGTAACAAAGCGTTTATGGTCTGAATTATCTAACCATGTCATCACACAAGATCAGTGCCCAGTTATTTTCTAATCCTACTTCACATAACGTAAGTGCTTTAACTATGTAAACATAGATGTAATTACATGTATTCTCTCTTTTAAGGGAAAATTATACTATTCCTTAAACCGCATACTCACTTGTCTGCCTCCTACTATTCCATCTTAAGATCACTTCATGGGCATGACCTGCCATCTCTGATGTCGTTACGGTCAAGTCTTGACCTGATTTAACTAGGTCAATTTCACTCTGCGTTAGTTCTAGAGTGTGGACATGGGGACCAGGAGAAGTTCTGGTGGCTACAGTTGTTTGGAATGTAAACACCTGAAACCACATGTTGTAGAAAGCAAAATGAAACTGAACTCTATACACTTCCTACTTTCATTCTACTTGTATAAGCTGGTGACTTTAATAGTTTACAATGTACATGTACATGCATGTATGCATACATGTAAATTGTACATGTTTGTAGTTGTACAGGTATGGAGTTTGGTAATATTTTTTATAATACAATGTATATGTTGTATTTTCTGGGTGGTTAGAATGCTGAACTTTCATGCTGAAGGTTCCAGGTTCAGATCCCGGTCCCGGTGGTGTTAGGAAGAGCATTCAGGCACAGTTGCTCCTGTGCCTCATATAAAAGTCCTTGAGGTGATGCAAGCCAGCATGGCTTCAAGGCAACTCCTTAACCCCTGTCAAAAAGGCCATGACATCTGGGCCTTTCTCACAGGGAGCTGACCACACAGGCGCCTGGCAGTGCAAACTGCAAGAGGCTGGTCACGCCGAGAAGTATAAGCCTGTGAGTTTCTGAGAAAGAAACAACGACCTAGTTCCACATATATGTGATAAAAGCCCATCTCAGTGCAGCTGTTCAACACACTGGTATGGCTCACAGCAAAGCTTCCTCAAAGAAGTCATTCTAGTGTAGGATCTAATGTGTCTACCCACTGTGCTAGGAGATTAGGTGCCGTGGAGCATTGAGTTCAAACCCCAGTCAGGGATTGGCTATTTCTGGAGATGGGGAACCTAGTCCTTGTTGGTCTATAAATGAATTCTCTTACCATAAAACTATTGGACATATGTACTATTAATGCATGTTGTATGTTGACATATACAACCATGTTTTTGGGAATTTTATACCCCTCCTCTACTCATACTAGAGAATATGAATATTGGAATTATTCTGTCGAGTGTATTGTGGATAGCCACAATCCCAACTTACCTCTTCCAGCGTTCCATTGTCGCTCCTCACATCTGGGTAAAGCTGAATGTATTTGTGTTTCTTCAAGGTCAAATCGGTAAGCGCCTTCACATCCTTGTATATTGATGAACCTGTATCGTGTAGAGGCATTATGGGATACCTTATTCTCATCGGTCCTACACCTGGGATGTTTTTCGTCATTATACTGATACCACTTGGCATCATTCGTCTGCAAGTTGATGATATACCACTTTACGCAGTCTGCTATTAGATGTTGTCTGATTTAATATGCAGTATTGTATAGAAGATTATTGGTTAACACTGAATCTGTGAGTAAAGCATGTGTATGACTGGAGAAATTATACGGTGTGATCCACTATAATTCTTTTCATTCAATAAAAAAGTGATACTAGTTAGATAACTACTATAGTTACAGAATCTGGTAGCTGAGCAAACAGGCAACATGAAAGTTTGTTATAAACAACCTCTGTTATCTACAGACTTCCTGACCTGACAGTGCCGGAAGGATCAAGGATACCAACTCCTTTATTCCTAGTCGTGTCTGCTGGATCACCGGTCACCGTTCCAGCCTCTGCAAGTGGCATACAGGTGGGTTAGATTTTGTAAGGCATGCATATCATCTTAGAAATAATGGTGTAGTGACATAACACAAAACTGTCAAGAAACAGTCAGTTGTCAAATATGGAGGCGCTCAATTATGAGTTATCATCTTACTAAAAAATACAGGTGTTAGTAGTATAGTCAGTGCAGATCTCCACAGACATGCACCAACTATACTACTGGTGTTAGCAAGGTCAAAGCTGTAATTGTTTTTGGTGGAGAAAAACTTTACAGAGACAGTAAAATGAGCAATCTTTCTGTATGCTTACTATACTCATAATAAATAAAATACTTGTAGCTTGCATACAGTGTGTGAACGTCATTAACGTTTGCAAACTCCCTAAAGGTCAACTAAATGACTAACCAAAGAACTCAATTGGTGTAATTGTGTAGAATCCATCACTATAACCAAGGTACGCTTTCTCTGCACTGCTTCCACCATTTCTTGTACCATTAACACCTGTTGGACCACTCTTCTCTACAACCACGCACAGACTTCACATAACAACGCGTGCCCATAGATCGTAATGACCATGTTATGAATATAGAGTTAGCAAAGACTGTGATCTTCCTACCTATTTGCATTTAAGTCATAAAAATAGTCTCCTCTTAAATATGCAGTGGAAATTGCTTAATTCAAACTCCAAGGGACAGCCATAATTGGTTTGGATCAAGCCTGGGTGTGAATTATAAGATCACTTCACTTAATTGAAACCATTTATATAGTGCTCACCAGGGACCAAGGCTAATAGATTGAACTAACCAAGTTTTTGAATTATCCGAGGCTGAATTAAGCAATTTCCACTGTATTTTATACCTGCTAACAAGATTTTTAGCCTATGAGTCTTTAATTGCAATATCAATCACTCCTACCTGGTTCAGTTATACTGCGACACAAAACTTCTGTCAATCAACAATTTGAAGCAGACTATCATTAACTCAACACAATCTATCGGTATATGGGCGAAGGCTAATAGGTTAATAGGTTAATAGGTTAATAGGTTAATAGGTTAATAGGTTAATAGGAAATTTAAAACATGCTTGTAGCAGCTTAGCTCCTAGACGACACAAGTACTGCCCTACATAATATAGCAATAATAAAAGGGCGTACCAGGAAAGTATTGTAGGTTATACGGGTTCCAGGTCTGCAGAGGTGTGGTGTATATGAGTTCCAGAGGTATAGCATATGATACTCTGTGCACATCGTCTGGACAGACGCATGTTACGTTCTGTAAAGAGAAGTGTTACAGTCATGTGACCTCTATACTTCATAATTGGACCAATGAAAATTTCAGTGATATGAAATAGTTGGTATAGCTGGTATAGTATGGCCTAGGGGTTAAGATACTTGCTTCTAGTTCAAACAGCCTGAGTTCGATTCAAAGTTTAGCAATATACAATGTAAGTTTTTAAGTAATTAAAACTTATTATGTAACAAAATTTGCTTGTTTGTGTTCATTGACTCTACCCACCTCACATGCAGCATTTGGATTGTTCCTTCTGATTCTCTCGCATCTCGCTTCGGCTCTCTAGAAAAATAGGCAATAAGTAATATAATAATGCAGACATTAAATTACTCAAACAGCTTACTGTGCATATTGGCCACAGTAGGAATAAATGATTGGACAGGACATAATCTGGTGCATAGGCTTAAGGTAAAGGTACTTACACGCCTTTCTCTCAAACAAGTTTTGTACTCTCTACCACACTTCCCAGCTACCTAAAAGTAACAAGTGGTACAAGTCAAATCACCTGATGATTCCAGCACACATTCCTAATACTAGTTGCATAAAAGGTAAAGTCTCTGATTTGTGTACCACCCTTAGTATTTTCATGTGCTTCGTCTATTTTCATTGCACAAGATATGGTAATGAGGCTTAGCAGAGTTCCTACCTTTGTCGGAGTAATCTTAGGTTGGGTGTTGTAAGCAACATATAGGTTGTTGTCAGAGAAACCTCTTCTCCTGGTGCTAACTCCCATTGCGTCTTTACCTAGTACCTTGTATGCACTGTCAACAACACATAGTCTTTATCAAATACCTTTTATGTGATCTAAATAACACATAGTCATTACCAAGTACCTTGTGTGTACTGTCAATAACATTATGGTCTTTACCAAGTACCTTGTAATATGTACTCTAAATAACATATATATTCTTAACCAAGAACTTTTTATGCGCTATCAATAACATATATAGTCCGGACCAAGTAGTACATGTACATGTACTTTGTATAACACTAGTACTGCAAATAACATAACATAGTCCTTACCAAGTACCTTGTGTGTACTTGGACTAACATGTCATAATCCATACTAAGTACCTTGTATGTACTGTCAACAATAATAGTCCTTACCAAGTACCTTGGAATACCCTGTCAAGGAGACATTATTCCTCTTCATGTACATGTATATTATTTAATTGTATAATTTACCTGTGGTAAAATCCTGCATTCAAGGCCGTGGGATTATTCTGTCGGAAGTTCTGAAAAGAAGTCTCAATCGAAAATGCAGTTTCACCTTGGAAATCGTCAGTCACATTGGCAGGATAATTGTCTTTCCCTGTAAGAAAGTATCAAGCAGCAGTTGAAGGTTCCTCATCAAAACTGCCCATAATTTTTTGCTTTACATGTAGGTAATACAATTTTTTGTCCATTAGTCTATCAGATGGCATTGGAGAAATGGCATTGGGCAAAGTGAATTTGTCAAACACTCTGAGCTTGAATTAGTTTAGCAGCATGATAAATTGTACTCTCATCCTGGAGGGGAGTTTATCATAACATGTGTGTATCTATCATTTAATGGTAATTTTGTGAAAATATTAAATGAGCCTTCCTGTTTGTCATATCTAGAACTTATCATTTTGTATTATTATGTTCACAAATGTACCTTAGTGGACTGTACTATTCATTACATATTATGTTCACAAATGTACCTTAGTGGACTGTACTATTCATTACATATTATGTTCACAAATGTACCTTAGTGAACTGTACTATTCATTACATATTATGTTCACAAATGTACCTTAGTGGACTGTACTATTCACTACATATTATGTTCACAAATGTACCTTAGTGGACTGTACTATTCATTACATATTATGTTCACAAATGTACCTTAGTGAACTGTACTATTCATTACATATTATGTTCACAAATGTACCTTAGTGGACTGTACTATTCACTACATATTATGTTCACAAATGTACCTTAGTGGACTGTACTATTCATTACATATTATGTTCACAAATGTACCTTAGTGGACTGTACTATTCATTACATATTATGTTTACAAATGTACCTTAGTGGACTGTACTATTCATTACATATTATGTTCACAAATGTACCTTAGTGGGCTGTACTATTCATTACATATTATGTTCACAAATGTACCTTAGTGGACTGTACTATTCATTACATATTATGTTCACAAATGTACCTTAGTGGACTGTACTATTCATTACATATTATGTTCACAAATGTACCTTAGTGGACTGTACTATTCATTACATATTATGTTCACAAATGTACCTTAGTGAACTGTACTATTCATTACATATTATGTTCACAAATGTACCTTAGTGGACTGTACTATTCATTACATATTATGTTCACAAATGTACCACAGTGGACTGTACTATTCATTACATATTATGTTCACAAATGTACCACAGTGGACTGTACTATTCACTACATATTATGTTCACAAATGTACCACAGTGGACTGTACTATTCATTACATATTATGTTCACAAATGTACCTTAGTGGACTGTACTATTCATTACATATTATGTTCACAAATGTACCTTAGTGGACTGTACTATTCATTACATATTATGTTCACAAATGTACCTTAGTGGACTGTACTATTCATTACATATTATGTTCACAAATGTACCTTAGTGGACTGTACTATTCATTACATATTATGTTCACAAATGTACCTTAGTGGACTGTACTATTCATTACATATTATGTTCACAAATGTACCTTAGTGGACTGTACTATTCATTACATATTATGTTCACAAATGTACCTTAGTGAACTGTACTATTCATTACATATTATGTTCACAAATGTACCTTAGTGGACTGTACTGTTCACTACATATTATGTTCACAAATGTACCTTAGTGGACTGTACTATTCATTACATATTATGTTCACAAATGTACCTTAGTGGACTGTACTATTCATTACATATTATGTTCACAAATGTACCTTAGTGGACTGTACTATTCATTACATATTATGTTCACAAATGTACCTTAGTGGACTGTACTATTCATTACATATTATGTTCACAAATGTACCTTAGTGGACTGTACTATTCATTACATATTATGTTCACAAATGTACCTTAGTGAACTGTACTATTCATTACATATTATGTTCACAAATGTACCTTAGTGGACTGTACTATTCACTACATATTATGTTCACAAATGTACCTTAGTGGACTGTACTATTCATTACATATTATGTTCACAAATGTACCTTAGTGGACTGTACTATTCATTACATATTATGTTCACAAATGTACCTTAGTGGACTGTACTATTCATTACATATTATTATGTTCACAAATGTACCTTAGTGGACTGTACTATTCATTACATATTATGTTCACAAATGTCTCTTAGTGGACTGTACTATTCATTACATATTATGTTCACAAATGTCTCTTAGTGGACTGTACTATTCATTACATATTATGTTCACAAATGTACCTTAGTGGACTGTACTATTCATTACATATTATGTTCACAAATGTCTCTTAGTGGACTGTACTATTCATTACATATTATGTTCACAAATGTACCTTAGTGGACTGTACTATTCATTACATATTATGTTCACAAATGTACCTTAGTGGACTGTACTATTCATTACATATTATGTTCACAAATGTACCACAGTGGACTGTACTATTCATTACATATTATGTTCACAAATGTACCTTAGTGGACTGTACTATTCATTACATATTATGTTCACAAATGTACCTTAGTGGACTGTACTATTCACTACATATTATGTTCACAAATGTCCCTTAGTGGACTGTACTATTCATTACATATTATGTTCACAAATGTACCTTAGTGGACTGTACTATTCATTACATATTATGTTCACAAATGTCCCTTAGTGGACTGTACTATTCATTACATATTATGTTCACAAATGTCCCTTAGTGGACTGTACTATTCATTACATATTATGTTCACAAATGTACCTTAGTGGAATGTACTATTCATTACATATTATGTTCACAAATGTCCCTTAGTGGACTGTACTATTCATTACATATTATGTTCACAAATGTACCTTAGTGGAGTGTACTATTCATTACATATTATGTTCACAAATGTACCTTAGTGGACTGTACTATTCATTACATATTATGTTCACAAATTTACCTTAGTGGACTGTACTATTCACTCACCAGGAATTTCTCCCATCAACTTGTCAAGGAATGTTCCTTCGGAAAGTTTTACAAAGCTGTCTTTTACAGAAGCATAATTAGGACGCAAGCTCTGTTTCAGAGAGAATCTGGCTGATCGTTGCATGGAAAAAGTCTCCAGATCTCGACCACTGGCAACCCTTATTCCCAGATCATCCTCCAATTGCAATCTGGCCAGTAGTTAAATATTGAAAAGTTGGCAGTGTATTTTACTTGACCCATAAAATGGTACATCAATTGCTGCCTATCCTGCAGTGCATGACAATTTTACATGTAAACTATCAAGTGTTACATGGTAATTATTACCTATCATCTAGTCGTACGTAATAACTCTTACCTGTCAATTGGCACATCATAGTTTTGCACAGGATGACAGAGAATCTTGTAGTTCCACTGGGAGTAGACAATGCTACCTTCATCATTAACTTCAGCAATTGTTGTTGGCAGGTAAGCAAAGTTCTCCAAAGAGCTTTTTCTACCAGTTTTTGAAGTGTACCTGACTTTGTTCTATAACAATTATATAATACAACAATTGTGTAAATTTGTGTAATTGTTTTGTGACACAGCATACAGTATGTTGCATCGGGCTTAAGATTGTGTGGAGGAGTTTACAGAGTGCAATAAATGCACAGACAACTACATGTAGGTGCATGTTATTCTGATAAGTAAGTTCACAGATATACAGATATGCAGATATACAATATGTACTTGGTGTTCTATCATGCAGATATCTCAAGTTGTAGCCACAAATGCTTGTGTATACAGTGGAACTTCCTCAATTCAAACCTCACACAAAGTTAGTTCAAACTACTGCTGAGCACTTTATAAATGGCTTCAAATAATTCAAACTTATTATCTGTAATTCAAACTTCACGCCGCTTAGGCTCACACTATAATCAATAATAATTTATATCTATTACAGCAAGCATCAGTCACCTGATAATAATGGCTACTAGTTGGTAGTTATTAGTAGTTACTACTGTAATATGTTTCTGCTCAAGCTACGCTGGGAAAACCCACTGATCGCTTTACCATTCCTTAGCTAAATGAGTTTTCATACTACTGTCCTGCACACGTGATGCATAACTTTTTGCCTCTCTGCAGTGTTGCAGTTTTGAATGTACTAAACATTACATAACATTCTATTAGATAGGAATCGGTCATGGTAAAACTTGTCTTTCCTCAATTGTATTCCCAGTTGAAGCAAATGAACTTTAATGCATAAAGGCAAGTTCATGTGCTTCTACATCTATATAGTATTATTTGTCAAGTAGGCATCCAAATCATATATAAAATGAGGATCACAGAATTCAAACTCAGCTTGATTCAAACTAATTATGGTGGTCTCGTTGAGTTTGAATTAAGCAAGTTCCACATGTATTTAAAAATTAAAACTGTTCAATGATGATGTTTCACTGCTTATACTGTACTTACACGTAATATTATAAAAGCAGCACTAGTTTTCTTACCACTTGCAGTATCTGGTCTAGAGATACAGGAGTTTTCTATTTCATCTGGAAAGACTGTATTATTGTATAACACCAGTCAATGCATCTTAAGACATAAAAGAATTACCCCAAGTACCTGGAGGTCAAAGAAGCTTTTAGCATCCAGGAAATGTCTGTCACTGTCAAATGATTCGTCGATACTACCCTCATCTGCATTGGTCCACATGCCTTCGAGGTAACAGAGATTGGCCTGAAGTTGCCCATAGATATAATGAGTAGTTTAACATTTAAAGTGGTTATAAGAGTGCTTTGATGCCAGTATGTGATCCACCAGCTGGCTGTACAGTGTAGGTGCCTGGATTTTACAGTACTGTAGAAATGTACATAGTTACAATGTAGTTCTTTCGACTATGGAATTAGCCAACAAGGGTTTTTCTAATAAGTTTTGAAATTCAAAACTTTCTAAATGTAATTATTGATGAATGTACCATGTTCTCGTGAAATGGATTTCCATCTGCAACTTGTATTTGAATGGCCAACCAATGGTGTTGCATACCCAGTGTGGGCAGGAGAACACAACTCCATAACTTTCAAACGACACGGAATTGCTGCTAACTTCATAACAGATGCTGAATTGAACATAGACATAAAATATAAATCTTCTGTCACAGCCCCTTTAACATCAAAAGACATAAATGGTCTCAAATTTATTGAATAATCATTGGTATTATGTATGCATTTAAGTAGTACTTACTGTAATGGTGAGTTCAATTTATTGTAAATGCAATAATAATACACATGAAAGTGTCAGCTGGCCAATATACTGAGCTCAAGCAATCAAAACCGTTGGTAGAAGGTTTATTCTAACCAGAGAGCTCTTGACTTAGTTGGCAACTCTTAAAGTATCTAATGATACATCTCATTCAAATGTAAAATAATGTTCAAGTGGGTAGTATTTTCTTGGCCATGCTATGTCTAATAATGGGAAACCTACATCGGTGAGTTTTTAGAATATTGTTATTTTTATGGTAAATATTAGCCAAATGAGCAAACATAAACCAAAGAGATTGCTATCTAGAAGTTTCACATTTCTTTTGATGTGTAAACAGACATTTTACTTGGAATTGGTGAGAGGTAACAAACATTCACCTGGGTCATAAATCATCCTTGCCAATCCTACCAACACCTGCTGACACCTACCAACACTTACTGGTGCTCACTGACACTCATTGTCACTCACTGGCACCCACTGGCACTCACTAGCACTCAGTGGCACTTACTGGCGAGTCACTAGCACTTCTTAGCTATTTATAACTAACCTAACACCTGTCAAAGTAAACCCTATTCACTACTGAAAAAATCAGGTTGGTATAAACCACCTGCCGCTAAAACTTGAGAATTATATATCTGTGTTACTTTTTGCTATTTACGTTGTAAGGCTACATCAAATAAAACCACTTGCAACATTAAAGTCAGCTGTCCCTTACCTTAAAGTACTTCCTGTAGTCTCTTGTAGAGTAGTCACCATCTTTCCATGCTTTGAACCAATTCCTCATTTCTTCAATCTGTAGTTCAACTGTAGGTTGACTCGTTACCTGTGTAAAAGTTCGGGTTTTTATGCTGTACTGCACATTGCAAGATGGGTCAACAAACATGCAAGAAATGCTATCACTCTGAATCAGTGCTATAAATTTTCTGGACTAAACCAAACCTTGCAAAGTCCTATAGAAAACTTAAAGCTGGAAACACATAAGGGCATCTTTGATCAAGCATTTTAGCAGCAAGCGTCAAACACTATTGCCTTGATAAATGCACTGGACAAGATTAGAGCGATGCAACTTCCCCATTAACAAATGATAGTTTAGCTACTAATCATTTCACTAATTAACTCACATGTTTATCTTTACTAATTGTTTTAACAGCTAATCACTGGCGAGCAAATCATTTCAACACTTCTATTGACACAGTTTGAGCATTTTGAGAGTGTTAGGGTCGTTACGAAATACGAGCGTAAAATTCACCCAGAAACATTCTCATGTTTCTCAAGCTTAAGTGCCCATATGGAAAACACTGAACTATCCTATGATTATGCCTGTATGTAGGCTTCAATGACCTATAAATCTTTTCTCTTTTCTAACATAAAATTGAGTTTTCTTCAGCTACTATGCCAGTTAAAATCACAGCTACACGATACAGGAAAATATAATAGCCTTAAGGGTATGCTACACGGACGCAAACTTTATGCGAATTGCATAACTTTTGCGTTTTGCGATTACTGATGTTGAACTTTTGCGAAATCGCATGTTTATTGCATGCTATAAATTTTTAACGTCACAAAATGCGAATCGAGTGTTGATTGGCTACAGCTAACTTAAGATGCTTTGACAAGGTGCTAGCAGTTGAGTTTAGCTTTTAGGATAATAAAATAAAACCATTGAATAAATTAAAATTAATTTAATAATTTAATTTAAATTTGTGCTATACTCTACTGACCGCAAAATGGACGAAAGCTGTATAGCTATGTTGTTTAAATTAATCCAACAAAAGACCAGCGTTGTGGGAGAAGTTCAATCCTTATTATAAACACAAGGTAAATAAATTAAATCAACAGTCAAGCTATCGTGTGCATCCTAAACCATAAATTAATTCAAGTCAAGCCTCTCAGGTGCTCGTTACGTATAGGAAACATTTAGTTGAACTTAGTTTTCACCAAGCAGAAATATTTTAACCTGCGTGTTCCGATATATTGCTAAAATAGTGGAGGTTTTAATTTCAGCTACAATATGGAGGGGCTAATCCTAAAGAGATTGAATGTAAATGTATCACAACCCCCAATTATCATTTTGTAGGTTCACAGGTTACAATAATTCCTTAGATTTATCTACTCTTGCCTTCAGTTAAATTAATGAGTAGACAACTTCTTTTATTTACAATAAAAACGCAACTTCTGTGTAACACCTAACAACGTTTTCCGTTGTTTAAACTGGCGATATTCGCAGAAGTTGTGCGTCTATGTAGCATACCCTTTAGGCATCACAATCTCAAAAATATGTGCGAGTAAAATTGAGAACATAAAATTCTGCGTTACATTCATTCTAACAGTGCATGTATCTCAGGCTTTTAGAAGTCTAGGTTTCTCACCTCTGGAGGTACATCTGGGTAGGGGATGTCTTCAGTCAACCCATAATCAGTGCTGTTGGTAGAAGGCATCTTCATCTTGTAATCATTATGTCTGGTTCTGAATTCTACTCCATTCAAGACACCAATGAATTCTCCCATTCCAACTGTCCTCTTAGAGTTGGAGTGTTCGTGGATAGAGGCCACTCTGTGATCTGGCAACAAATATATAATTTGATTATTCACATCTTTGCCTTGTTGCACTATGATCATAGTTGATTCATCGTCGCTGGGGCACAGTTTGTCATTGCCGCCATTCCTGTGTTAGTTCTGCTGCATGCTTACTATTGCTTATAATGTTGCTGTTAGCTATCATTATTGCTGCCATCAACTTCTGAGAAATTTGTTAGTTTTTCTTTTTCATAACATTAAAAATATTACACTATGTTATATCACATGTGATCTCTATTTATACAGAACATACTACAATAGATATTTGATTGGACGATCAATTATCTTAGACTTGAAGTATTGCATCAACAACAATCCCCTTACCCTGCTGATGAACAATGCATGGACCTGACCAATGCAGCCATCAACTGTACCAATTAAAATGGAACCTCTTTGGATGCACAACATTTTTTGATGACACAGCAGTTGACTAAACAACATCTACACCTACATTCAATTGTAGTCAATCTGCATCTCTGTCTGCAATTCTCTCTAACAATATTCTACATACTTTTTTAAGCCTAAGCTAAATATACATCTATGAGCAATTAATCTTTCTTTAGCATGGCAATCGTTGTTTACCTCCATAGGAAGTGGAGAAATAAGGCTTGGAACCAGTTCTTGTCAGACGCGAAAGTTTTAAACCAGAATCTCCAGCAGATCTGGTCATCTCCTCAACATAAAGCTGTTGTTGGCTTACTTGTCTAGCCAATGAGATCATCGTCTTCATTTGATTCTGAGTATTGAAGGCAGGCCATTATATGATAGGTTTATTCAAGAGGGATGTACATGTACATTTGTATGTGTGCAATCACGTAATGTAGTTAACTCCTTCTGCATTTTAAATGGCCTATCCATGGACAATGCAGCATGCACACCCTCATAGTAAAAAAAATTGTTTTTAAAAGTTATTGAATATGTGAACACGTTAAAATCCTTCTTTTATAAAATAAGTAGCATCTGTTATTCAGAGAGGCAATTAGGTGTAAGTGTGCACGTGCTGATTTATGCTTTGTACATCTCATAGGTAAATCTAAGCAATCAAAATGTTGTTTGTACATCAACACTATATATTTCGCTCACCTCCACGGATGCCTGTAATTGTTGGAACTGTTCATCTGTGACAGCATTGCAAAGGAATACTCCCAGGAATGCTGCTTCTATCGCTATGGTAACCACCAGCTATCAAACAAAATGTGCGTGTAAGTTGAATAAGTTTATCTTGCATGGGATAAAGTAGGCCTAACACTTACAATGTAATTCAGTGGAAATGTTTCAGTCCTTCTTAGTTAGTCATTGGTTATTAAGTTATAAATTAACCATGAGATTTCTCAGGGCTAGATTGATACCAAGTCAATTCTATTTACCTATGCACCTACATACTCTACACATACATGTGCATGATTGTATACAGTGCATCAAGTACACATCCAAAATGACCTGCTTTACAATAGTAGCACATTATAAATATAAATAAAGCAAAAAATAACTGGAAAGATAGCATGCCAGTGTAGGCTTTTATGTATTTACATGGAGGCTATGTGCAGTATGTTATAGTAATAACAATGACTGCCCATGGATAACTGAACAATAACACTAGTTGTATCATCTATGGTATATAATAGAAAATGTAAACTTTGCATCGTGTGCAATATTTTTATACTACAGATAATTATGACAATCGGTCTAAAGCTATGTGCACATACATGTACATGTATGCAATATTATTTGTAATGATATTGTATTTAAATAAACTCCTGTGCTATAAAATTATTATAACAATATGACACTATGATCAAATTCCATTATCACTCCAGATAATTATAACAATATCATCAATCTTAAGCTTTACTTACCATTCTAACAATAGTCTTGAGTAACCTTTTGAAATGAAATGATGGTAAACAGCACACGTTTATATACCATTTGATTTCCCATCAGATCATACTGTCCCCTTATGCCCACATATTGGCACAGAGGTAGCAATATTCACGCACAGCAATCATGTAAAAAAATCTCCTATGGGAGGATTTTAAAATAAACATTTCTCTGGTTTACATAATAATTTGTCCACTTACCTGACCAATGAAGCAGAGGTATCTTAATGGGTTATACAATTGAAGTACGTCAAAGACTGTCATGTCAGCCAAAACTACACCATAGTCAGTGTATTCACTTACAACAGCTGATCAAATCAAGTAGCTCATCACAACATGTAAACACTTATGTTATAAGTAGCAGTAATGAGAATTTAATTAAGAGTTATTACAAAAATTTAAAAGGATACTGGCAGTTGTTTCAGTGGGATACATCTGATTCAAGTGAACACAATTTATATACTTTGGAAGTTGGTCAGTAGATATCTTCCTCCGTGACAAAAAACAAGAAATTATGCTATCTCAAGCTTCAAGTGAGCAGCTGACCACTCGTAGTGACTACCAAGAGTCTGAGTTCAGACTCTGTTCTGCTGTGCATGCTGTCACTCACCACATCAAATAAAGAAGCAAAAAGTAGGAGTGGCAAGTTTTAGGTTACCATTGTAACAAAGGCTGTATCACAGCTACATTGTACATGTATATTATGCATGGAACTCAAGCTATAGTTATGCAAAGTCAAAATAATTAAGCATTTAACAGCTGTTTGAGCAAACAAGTGTATTATATTCATCAAGGATTGCTGTACAATCAAGTAGGATAATATATATGCATATATACATGTATATGAAAGTAACATAAATTATATTTAGATCTCCTTCTACTTATTCAAAATTAATAACATTAATAATATACCATGTAGCCTGGGGTCTAAGTCGTCATAAAATAATGATTTATTGTTCTAGTGATTAAGACACACTATGTGCTAATGCTCTCTTCTTCTCTAAAATGAGCAAATTGGAATCAACTCTCAAGTAGCCCATTGCAGTAAATTCCAACGTTCCACTTATTATTTGGGATGGTTTGAAATTCAGTTTGCATAATCGCACATGTACTACACATGCATGTATGCTGTAGTTCATTGGAATTTGAAAACTATTAGACAAGAAACAAGTATAATGTAAGGTACCTGGATAACTGGGCTGTTAGAAAACATAGCTTTCTTTCTGATCAAATCTAGGCAGGGATATCCTTTCACAAACTAGTTACTCCAATCTACTGGTTTCGTTTAGATTAGAACGTAGCATGAGATTGCCGGTAGGGCAAATTTCACGTAGCCCCAGCGAAAAGAGTTGGTGACAAGGAAACACCATATATGCTCTACCTACCTTGCTGTTAAGTTATCATATGCTCCACGTACAATTATGTACATTGCTGTTTTCTAAACTGCCTGCCAATCATCTCCTTTCGTGACTGCTCTGGGATTTGGTGATTATTATCAATACTAAGTGTATAGCAATGTTGTAATATTTTGATGGCAAGTATTTCTTTTGGTTTACGGACTATTGGGTAATATATTTCATCTTTCTTGCATAAATAATTTACCAAGATTCCTTTTAGAAAGTCAATAAAAGCTTTTGGAAAGTTTTATGTAGTTTACTTGCCAAACTGTTTGCTGATTATATAATTATGTTATATTATATCATACACCACCCAGCAACCGGCTTCTAAAACTGATATTATTCCAAATTTCTCACAAAATATAATTATTTAGCATTAAATCTTGAAAAGTTAATGGTGCTTGCCCTATAAAAGAGACTCATTTTACTGTGTAATTTACATGTAGCTAATAACCTGTCAAAATATTATTATAAATTATGGCAAAATCATAACCACCTCACACCCCCCTAGAATTTCTCATGAATAAAGATATTGTCTCCCACTGTTTATTGCCGATAAATTGTTGGGACTGTATTACTTCACTCTAACCATAGCTTGCGGTCTACTTGCTGTATGGTATGGGGAATTCGCTCAAATATCAATATCCAAAACAGCAAATCAAACATGTTTACGCTAAATAAGTTTCATTTAGTAAAATCTTACCCCGGAATCGGTATAGAAGGCATATGAGAGCATCCACACGTTTTTCACCTACATGAGTAGTATCTACGGTATCTGAGTAGTATCTACAGTACAGTGTAGTATCTACTGTAGTATCTACTGTACTGTAACAGTACAGTGTAGTATCTACAGTACAGTGTAGTGTCTACAGTACCTGTGTAGTGTCTACAGTACCTGTGTAGTGTCTACAGTACCGGTGTAGTGTCTACAGTACCTGTGCAGTGGCTACAGTACCTGTTTAGTGGCTAAACAGTACCAGTGTAGTATCTACAGTACAGTGTAGTGTCTACAGTACCTGTGTAGTGTCTACAGTACCTGTGTAGTGTCTACAGTACCCGTGTAGTGTCTACAGTACTTGTGTAGTGTCTACAGTACTTGTGTAGTATCTGCAGTACCTATGTAGTATCTACTATAATAGTACATGTGTATTAGTATATACATGTACATGTACATGTACCTGTGTAACATCTACCTGTGTATCCATATGGGATATGTCAAAGTGTACAATACATATAGGTCTCACCGAATAGACATGCAGGTAAACTTAACCATGAACATGCAGTTGGCAGACAAGTCATTAGTAGCCTGATATATCATTGGAGTTGGTTATATAAGCCGAAATTGAGATGGCCATACTGTACAATAGGCCTGGCCAAACTGTGGCCCGTGGTCCACATGTGGCCCACTTGCTAATTTTTGGTGGTCCACTTGAGCTTTGTGTAAAAAGTGGCATTTTTAGTATTTTCATTTGATGCAGTAAAAAGATGAGTTCATACATCAGAAATCCAATAATATTGTCTCAAGCATCCTAGAGCTCTGCACCATGCAACATAAATAGAAATTCAAAGCATGCAATCAGAATTTGAACCGCAGTTTAGCCCGTTCAGAAGCTTACATAAGCTAATTTAGCTGATTAAGTGTCCAATGCAAGCTGAACCACTTGGGGAGTTTACAAAGCATTTTCAGTGTCTGCAATGCAAGTGAAATTGTGTAATCTCAATCAGCAGAATTCGAAATGGTCAACATCGAAGACGTTTGGCAAAGGCCGCTACTGCGGAAGAGTGCCCCAGTTGACAAGTATGGAAAGATACGGTGTTTGCAGCAACCTACCATTAAAAATCTGCTTTCTCAAACCAAAACTTTATAAACAGGAAATTCAGATCAAGTCTCAATCCATAGCCCTTGCATGAACTACTAAGCATGTCATGTACACCCTTAGAGTCTAACTATGAGGCCATGATGACTAGTAAATCAGAATTTCTCATCCGTCACATACACCTACAGCTACACGTACATGTACACCTAAACAGCTGCCTGCACACCTACAGCTACAATGTACATGCACACTTACAGCTAAACCTACAGCTACACATACGTCTACTGTTACATGTACACTTACTGCTACATGTACACCTACACCTACATGTACCTACACGTACAGCTACTCATACAACTTACCTACAGCTACACCGACAGCTACACATACACCTACAACTACACGAATACCTACAGCTACATGTACACCTACTAACAGCTGGTCGTACACCTACAATTGTACATAATCCTGCACCTACAGCCACATGCTCAGCAACACGTATACCTAAACTGACAGCTACATGTACACCTACAGCTACACGTTCACCTACAGCTACACCTACAGCTACACGTACACTTACGCGCACACCAACGCTCACACCTACGCATACACCTATAGCTATACCCAAATTCTCGACTGTATGACCGTTTCAAAACTGGAAAGTTCAAAACTCCGAACCCCAACCCTCAGATTTCAACTAATTTTTATTTCTAATTTTGTTTTTTTTTAATTAATTAAATTAATTAATTAAAATTAATTATCTCTGAGTTTTGTTCTTCTAAATGAAATCTGCATAGCTTTGAACTGTTCGGTTTTGAGCTGTCCGGTAGTGAAACGTCCTGTTTTGAACTGCCGTTTTCAAAATGTCTCTTTACCCCCATTTCTACACCTACAGCTACACTGCATTACACCCACAGCTACACGTACACCCACAGCTACACCTACACCCACAGCTACACCTACACCCACAGCTCAACCTGCACCTATACACACGCACACATTCACATACACATCCACTTTTCAGAGCATTCATCTTATGTGTACTTAAACTATTTTTAAGTCACATGTACTTAAAGCCTCCAGCTGTGTAGTAAGATAGAGATTTTTCTGGCACTATTTTTAAATACTAGCGGGTCAAATTATATTTCACTGCTGCATCATTTGCTCTTTTCGCTTGTCCACTGTTGAATGAACATGCAAATATCAACAATTTCCACCACCTAATTTTATGTTCAACTATATTTAATTGAAACAAGAATAAAGTGGCCCACCTCAAGTAGGAAAATTTCATATGCAGCCCACTTCAAAATAACTTTGGCCAGCCCTGCTGTACATGTACTTACAATGTACATGTACATGTACTACAGTAGCAGGGCAAGGACAAGTGTATGACATTCACTTGTGCTATTTTTAGTGTTTATAGCTTGTAGTTTGATAGCTTTGTTGCTTGCACTAAGAAAATGTACAGGTATCAGAAAGATGCATGTATTTGTTAGAGATGCTGTGAGAAAAAATGACAACACCACCAAGCTATTTCCTGGTTTCATTTTTCCAAGTGATTATGATGATTTCCTGCTTTTTGCACAATTTATGTTATTTTAAAGTGACATTACCTAATTTACAATAATGTTTTATTTCAATTTATATTGAATAATATCATATTTTATTAGAATAAAATGAATTCATAATAATAAAATCTTAGATAGCTTTGTTGTGAAATTCTTAACAATGTTCCCTTTGCGTATCTATGGTCTTGTATCTGTGGTCTTCAGGTAAAATCTGATTTCAATACAATTATAAGCATGGGAATTCCATAGGCCAGGCCTATCATTAGAATGCAAAGTTGTCTTCTCGTTTTTATATTTCATCCTGAAGAAAGGACAACTCCGACAAGTTTCATTCAACTATAAGTTACATGTACAATGTACATGTACATTCTATGCCAAGTGTCCAGAATTTTGTCAGGGTACCCCTGGTTTTTGTCTTGTCTTACTAATTTTCCAGCCATTCTGATGTTTTACCTTTGGTGAAAATGTTAGCCAAGCTCAAAGCACAACATGCAACCTGAATAGGCCATTTACATTGAGTCACACATTTTAAAAGTCACCAAATAGCAACAAGATAAATAATTTACACCCAAGACATGTCCAGAAATTTTGGCACTTGTCCAGTTTCTCGAGTTCATTAGCGCTACTGCTTCAATACACCAGAATATAACCAGCATACACATTCCTTATTCCCTGCTTAGAGATTTAAACAGCTAATACCTTCTACCCTGGTTTACCAAAATTGCTATCACTTAATTTAGATAGAAATTGTCTTTCAGAGTAACAGTTAGCTCACTAATTAGCGCTGAAGTATATGTGTATTCTTGTATGATGGAAGTAAGGGTAGGGATTAGATAACCAACACTTGCAGCACAATCTCTTCGTAAGATACCCAAGCCTTTAGCTAGTGGTTTATGGCTGTAATGAACTCTTTGAGAAAAATAAGTTATTCACTAGTTGCCGGTCACAATTACAATAGAAAGTGCAAAAGGGGACGTTGAATGTGAGAGGTGACTATATGCACTCTTGAAATAAAATAATTAGGATGAGATGACTCCAGGATATAGATAAGAGAAGTAGCAAGAATAACAGAGCAGGGTCAGAGATGGGCAGAGAATGTGGCAAGAGTTAGTGGGAGACAACCAAATAGAGAGAGGGCAGTTCTATGTTTCAATTGCTTAGACAGTGGATATGTCAGTTCCTGATGTTTGAAACTAGTCAAGTGTAGAGTCTGGACATAGAGTGTAGAGTCAGGACATATTGGGAAGGGTTGTTTTTTCAATAACATGACAACGAAGAAAGGCCAAAATTTGAGAAGAGGAAGAGCACAAAGAGGCACCAGAGGTAGAGATAGAGGTGATTATCAGTCTGAGGGAGGGTTATTCTGCATACAGAGTAGAAGGAAAGGAAGAGAAAGAAGGGAAAGGGGAGAGGAACAAGCGGAAGATTATTTAGATGAGTCTTTATGATTAAAGAGGGATTCAAAGAACTAATTTTGGGACTATCAAATACAATTTAGGGTGGATACAGGAGCAGATATCTTCATCATCAATTAATAAACTGTAAGTATAATAAAAATCCTGATTCAGAAGCAGAAATGTAAGAGAACTTTAGACGCAGGAGGAAGGGAGCTAGCATACATGCGTAGGAATTATAGAGACAGCTATAGAGTTGGATAAGCGATTTGCAAGATCAAGGCTTTATGTACATTGTAGTTAAAGGAACACCTCCTAATTTATTGGGGATGCCAGAAATTATGGTTTGTAGCTGGAGCCCTGTGTTTCGTTTAGTATAGACTGATGCCATCTGCTGTGTGATACACAAATTATATCAATCTTCTCTTGTGACCTTTAGTTCAGAGTTGTCCCACATTTATATAACAAGAGAGAACCTAACTCTTATTTTCCAGCAAGCCATTACAACAATTCTAATACATGCCCATGGTACAGTGCAAATGCAGAACATTGTGTTTTCTTCAGAATGATGTGGCTGATAGACAGGGCTTCATTAAAAAGACTTATTATTATTTTGTTATGTGGTCATTAGGTCAATAAAATTAATCAGTGTTTACTCCTATTCCAAGGTTTTGTATTTGCCCATGTAGTTTAGTTTTATATAAATATTTTAACAAGTACACAACCATGTAAATTTTACATAGCAAATCTGACAACTGCTAATTTGACAGATCATGTTTTATTAACTTTAAACTTTTCAAACTTTAGCTGACAGAAATAGTAAGACAGTAAGACAGACAAAGTAAGTTATGAACATAGTTATTCAAGCAAATATATTAAAAGCCAGTTACAGCATACAAAAAATTAATTGTGAATCAATAGGTTTCACCCTATTATCTGCAGTACACAGAAAGTTACGCTACTCCAAATGGGCAATCCGGGCAGGTGATACTGTTGGTGTGGCCATCCCAACAGATTCTCCCCATACCATCACATCTGTAGAATTGTACTACAAGTTCACCATAAAACAGATTGTATAAAACTATTTATACATGATTAGCATAGCATATATAGACGCTGTCCGTGCTATGCATGTATATACACATTGCAGCATCTAAAGAAAAGAGCATTACTCTGATTGATGACTGATTAGATATGCAGCCAAATCGTATTGTAGTGGTTGGGCCGACTCGGCCCCATCTCCGAGTGGGCCACTTCAGACATTACGAATGTTAATACAGTTCTAACTTGCTTATGTAACCTAATTATGAAGTAGAATGTTACTTATATACCTCTTATGTGCATTGTTGAGCAATTATGTCCTTTTTATACCCATGTAAATAGGCTCGACCTCTCAGAATTGCCTGATATTGATTTTGCATATGATCTAGACGGTTTTAAGCATCTTGTGTCAAACCCGACCTATTTTGGGTCGGTCATCGGGCTTCCAGTCGCTATATTGTTGCGCAATTTCCGGACGACACTACGCCGTCTTTTTACGACACTGCGTCGTCTTTTTACGACACTACATTGACCTTTTTACGACACTACGTCGGCCTTTTTACCGGAACTTCCTCCGGAAGTTCTTATACTATATAAAGCACATTGTTTTTACGTTTGCACTCTCAGTTCATGCTTGGATCTCAATAAAAACACATCTATACCTATATACAGAGACTTCCACTTTGTAGATAGGTCGTTCCAGTTGTTAAGGTTCTCGACCTTGCAACCCAAACTGCCTTCTAGGTCGGATCACCCTCTTTCTCAGTATAGCAAACAAGCATTGACTCGGGACCATATGGGTCGTCTTGAGTAGTCATTGGACTACTAGTACCTGTTAATTTTTCATGTAATGATAAGGCGTAACACCACTCATAGGATCTTCATTTTGGACAAGGGAGTCGTCTTAGGACGACAGCACAAACCCCCAAAAACCATTACAGTATTAACTATCACATACATTGTATAAATACATGTACATAATGTATATTGCCATTGTTCTGTGGTGTCTAGCCATAAAAGCAAGACAACAATACTAGAGAAAGACTTTTGCCGTTATGCTGTGACATGCAGTGTCTTAAGGTATGTCGGAATAATACTGTATGCAGTGTACTGCGAGTTTAAGGCAGAGAATAGAAATGGCGCACCCTGTTACATAGTGCGTTACGACTATCCTCGTAAGAAGCTACACTAAATCACTGATCGGCCAACGAGAGAGAAAGAGATTTCTGGTTGGAAGCCGAGGCAACGCAGAGATCAGTACAACCTTTATCTTTACGAACGTAGGTGAGTGAAGACATGTTCATGACTGCCATGAATTACTGTGATGCAAACCTGACTGTTTAACACAGCCAACTACACTTGTAATATTGGTTATTAGGTAAAAAATTATTCGTCTGAATGTTGTCATCATACAAGTTTGGTGCCCAATATGGTAACCACTCTCAGACTTGTTCACATAACGTTGCTATGGTGATAGTACAAACATAATTATTTCATTTTTGAAGTAAAATTATGCTGACAAATCTTTCTCTACCACAGATTATTCTTTAAACAGCATACTCACTTTTCTCTCTGTTGCTATTCCATCTTAAGATCATTTCATGGTCATGACCCGCCATCTCTGATGTCGTTACGGTTAAGTATTCACCTGATTTGATAAGGTCAATCTCACTCTGAGTTAGCTCGAAAGTATGAACATGGGGACCAGGAGGAGATCTGGTGGCTACAGTTGTTTCAAATGTAAACACCTGAAAGTTGAAAAAAAAGTTGAACTTTATACACTTTCTACCTGCATCTAAATGTATAATATAGTCAGATTTCTTTCCATAAGGAGGTTGCTTAACACTATATTTCACGTACATGTACATGTATAATTGGGTTTGGCCACACTTTTATAATATTATGGTACACATCCCTGGAAGTATATTGATGAACACCCAAGGAATTGATTGCACATATGCGAAGACAACCCATATCGATGCCTTGTGTGCAGCTGATTCATTGCCTACCAATGAAAATTTCTTGTGCAAGAAAGCCAAGGAGGTGTGGTGACTAATTTGTCTGTATACTGTGCCAGGTGATTAGATGCCGTAGAGCCCCTGGTTCCTAGCCCAGTCAGGGATGGGCTATTTTCAGAACTAATTCTATTGTGGTTAAAAAATCAATTTCCTTGCTATAAGAACATGACTGTACGAAATGTCACACATATTGTACATAGTACAATCATGTTCTACATGTACATGTACATGTATATAACTACATTCTGATACAGACATATACATAAACCTACAACACCGCCCTCTGCTGCAGGAGCGTATTATCTCCATGAAAAACAATTTTTTGTGTAGCCAGTGAAGAGTCTTAGTCATATTTAGACCAAATTATGTTTACTATTCCTATTATGTAATAATTTGTATGATATTGTTTATTTGGCCATATATGTTTATTACGAATGTTATAATCCACTTTGTTTGCATCTGTACGCAGTTTCACATGAACCATTGGCCAAGGATCTGCTTACCTGCCATCTAGTTTTCGGGGTAGAGATAAAAAATTATTCAATCATTACAAGTATCCCTGTATCTCTTTACCATTCAAGCTGCTGCAAGTGTTCTTAGTTCAGCCAAGTATTTTCATATGCGAGTCAACTTTCTTTTCTAAAACTCTGCTGCCCAGATACTTGAAATCTCCCCCCCCCCCCCTCCCAATCTCCCCACCAATTCATCCTCTGAGAGCTATAGAAATGTTAAAACAAATATTGTCTTACAAACCAGAGCTGTTAGGCAGTTTATGTATAGCCAAAATATCCTAACACACCTGTTCTAGCGTTCCATTGTCGCTCCTCACATCTGGGTAGAGTTGAATGTATTTGTGTTTTTTCAAGGTCATATCGGTAAGTGCTTTCAAATCCTTGTATATTGATGAACCTGTGTCGTGTAGAGGCATTATGGGATACCTTATTCTCATCGGTCCTACACCTGGGATGTTTCTAGTGATTATACTGATACCACTTGACAGCATTTGTCTGCAAGTTAATAAAAAGCATCATTATTTACATTTACACAACTTACTAATAAATGCTACCTGCTGTAAAATACTGCATAACAGATTATTGGTTAAAACGGGATCAATAGACAACGCATAAATTTATAATTGGAGTAATGATACTATGTTTGATGGCCAATCTAGCTGCAGAACCTGGCAGATGGACTAACAGGCAACTTGTAAATTTGTTATTGAGACGTTCTGTATTTCTACAGACTTACTCACCTGACAGTACCAGAGGGGTCAAGGACACTAAATCCTTTCTTTCTAGTCGTGTCCGCTGGATCACTGGTATCGGTTCCCGACTCTGTAAGTAGGATACAAGTAATTTAGACCATATAAGTTAGGCTTGTCATCTTAGAAATAGTGGTTCTAGGTGACCAGATTAGACACTCGTATCATTCTATTACAAAACATACAAGTGTTAGTGTGACTACAACTGTGTACCTCTTCCTGGAAGAACTTTACAGAGACAGTAGAGTAGTAATCTTGTATAGGTTTGCTAACACTGCTTAATCAAATGAGATAGCTTGCATACAGTACATGAACACTGTAGATTCACTAAAGGCTAACTAAATGACTAACCAAAGAACTCCATTGGTGTCATTGTGTAGTATACATCGCTATAACCAAGGAAAGCTTCCTCTGGACTGTTTCCACCATTTCTTTTACCATCATCACCTCTTGGACCATTTTTCTCTACAACCATGCACAGATGTAACAAAACAATATGACCATATAGAACATTTTAACCATGTTACAACTGTAAGTAATTCCTTTATCACAGCAGACATTGATCTGCCTGCCTAGTTACATTGGGATCATAGGCTGGGTTGATCCTTATCCTTAACCTTAAATAATATATTTTGTACCTGCCAACATGACTATCATAGTGCGAGTCAACTGCATGGTTCAGTAACAAAAACTGAAGCAGATTACCATGCAGTGGTTAGAGCAGTCAACACAATCTAGCAGGTACACTGGCAGGGGCAAATATAAAACGTCAAACATGCCTACAATGTATAATGTATAATGTAGCAACTTTTGAACAACACAAGTACTACGCAATAATCATATAGTAATAATAGAGGGGTGTACCTGGGAAGTATTTTAGGTTATAGGGGTTCCAACTCTGTAGAGGTGTGGTGTAAATGAGTTCCAGAGGTATAGCATATGATACTCTGTGGACATCGTCTGGACAGACGCATGTTACGTTCTGTAACCAGAAGTGTCTACTCATTATGACCTGACTTGGAACAATGAAACACTTTAGTGTAGCATTACACACATATCTAAACAGCCTTAAATCTGTGCTTGTGAATGAGGCAATTACGTATAGGTTAGGGGAAGCGGCCATATAGTTGAAGTACTTCAGAAGAGAGTATCAAAGCCTAACAATAATTTGTTCAAATTTCTAAAACTGGTGATGCAACTAAACTTGCTTGTGTACACTGACTCTACACACCTCACATTCGGCATCTGGGTTGTTTCTTCTCAGTCGCTCGCATTTTGTTTCGGCTCGCTAGAAAGATAGGCAACAGTTGACACAACAACGCATCCATTAAAGTTTTAGCACCCTGATGGGCTGCTATTCATATGAGTCACAATAACTTAATAGAATGTCATCTGGTGTGCAGGCTTAAGGGAAAGGTACTTACTTGCTTTTCTTTCAAACAGGCGGTATACTCCTTACCACATTTCCCAGTCACCTAAAAAAACAAGTGGTATAACAAATTCTAAGAGAGGTTCATAATGCTCATTGTATAAGGGCAAAATCTCTGGTTTGTGTACCACCCTTAATATTTTCATGTACTATGTCTATTTGCATTGCACAAGATATGGTAATGAGGCTTAGCAGAGTTCCTACCCTTGTCGGAGTAATCTTAGGTTGGCTGTTGTAAGCAACATATAGATTGTTGTCAGAGAACCCTCTTCTCCTGCTGCTAACTCCCATTGCATCTTTACCAAGTACCTTGTATGCACTGTCAATAACACATAGTCTTTACCAAATACCTTGTATGCGCTGTCAATAGCACATATTATAGTCTTTACCAAGTACTTTGTGTGCACTGTCAATAACGCACAGTCTTTACCAAATAGGCTACCTTGTGTGCACTGTTAATAACAGTCATAGTCTTTACCAAGTGCCTTGTATGCCCTGTCAATAACATATAATCTTTACCAAGTATCTTGTGTGCACTGTCAATAACACAGTCATAGTCTTTATCAAGTACCTTGTATGCACTGTCATTAACACAGTCACAGTTTTAACCAAGTACCTTGTATGCACTGTTAAAGGGGTTATGCCACGTGTTTTAAGGTAGGGTTAAGGTAGGGTTAAGACGCACTCAGCTCCATATGTATTTAGTGGCACAATATATTGAGTGCCTAGATATTTTGCTATTCTAGTACTGTAGCTATCCTATTGTTTTTGCCTTCCAGGCTATATTTAGAACAGCTAGGCCACAACATAATGTATAGGCATATAGAATAATGCAATAATAGCCGCTGTATATAGTGTGGCCAGATGAAATACTGGGTTTACCAATAAAGGCAGCTAGTTATTGCCAGCAAAAGGAAAGCCCAGAAAAATTCAAAACCTTGCACAAGTTATCCTACAGCTATATTAGTAAACACTGTGAAATCATTTGTTTACTACTGTACTCTCTCTATGCAAACAGCTTGAATTCAACAATTTTCTCTATAAGACATAAAGCATGCAGTTGGTCTTCATAACAAAGTTGCGTTTGAAGCAGCATTGAATAGTGCTAATGAGTCAAGCATGGGCAAGAGGACACAACTCCGCTTATAGTAGCGCAAATGCAACAAACCCAAATAAGAGGTGCTGCATTGAATATAGACAAAAACCACATATTATAACCCCTTTAAAAGCGGTATAGCCTTTAATAAGTATCTTGTACGCACTGTCAATAGCATACGTAATTAATAGTCCTCTATATTGCATTTACAGTTTAATTTGGAACAACATCTAACTTTACCAGTTTCCAGCAAAGGCTAATGTGCACTGAATTTGCAAGCAGTTTTTATGATTTTGTGTATCTGGTAGCAGTAAGGAGAGATGAGGCAATACATCGGGTTTCAGCAGGGAGAGTCCTGCTGGTTCAAGCAAATAGAGTCTAGAATATTCTAATCATTAAACATATAACTTACTTGTGGTAGAATCCTGCATTCAACGGTACTGGCGCCTTCTCCTTGGAGTTCAGGAAAGACGTGTCAATAGAAAATGCAGTTTCACCTTGGAAATCATCAGTCACATTGGCAGGGTAGTTGTCTTTTCCTGTAAGAGGTTCTCAAACAGCAATTAAAGGTTTCTCATCAAAACTGCCCAATAATATTTTGCTTTAGGTATTGTAATTTCCTCGCCTACCAGTCTGTTGAATAGTATTGGAGGAATGGCAGTGGACAAAGTCAAGTTGTTAAACCGTCTTAGCTTAACATAATATGCATGTATGTAACATTTTAGGGTAATAAATGTTTGGATGGGCTTTACTGTTTGTCATATCTAGAAATTATCATTACATACGCCGACAAATGTACCACAGTGGACTGTCCTATTCACTCACCTGGAATTTCTGCCATCAGTTTGTCAAGGAATGTTCCTTCGGAAAGTTTTACGAAGCTGTTCTTTAGAGAGGCATAATCAGGACGCAAGCTCTGCTTCAGAGAAAATCTGGCACATCTCTGCATGGAAAAAGTTTCCAGATCTCTACCGCTGGCAACTCTTATTCCCAGATCATCCTCCAATTGCAATCTGGTGAATAATCCATCAAAGTTGTTTTGATACTACACAATTTTATATATTTTATCCATCATTGTTTGCCTATAATTTATTGTTAGTGTAACTTTAGTTGATCCCTGAATATTGGAAAGTTGGCATAGTATTCTACCCATGTAATGATGCGTTATAATTCTTACCTATCCAGCAGTACATCAAAATTCTTGTGTCCAGTGGTGCATAATATTTAAACTATCAAGTGGTACATATACATGTATGTAGTAATAATTCTTACCTATCCAGCGGTACATCATAATATTCTTACATTTCTAGTGGTACATATAATTCTTACCTATCAAGTGGCACATCATAGTTCTGCACAGGATGACAGAGAGAATCTTGTAGTTCCACTGAGAGTAGACAATGCTACCTTCATCGCTCACCTCAGCAATTGTTGTTGGCAGGTAAGCAAAGTTCTCCAAAGAGCTTTTTCTACCAGTTTTTGAAGTGTAACTGATTTTGCTCTACAATAATCATATGATATGATAATTGTGTACTTAGGGATAGGATGCATGTAAGTGGTTTCATGGTACACTATATTGTATATTGTACAGGATTTGTGTTGAAGTCGAGAAATTTACAGAGCGCAATAAACGCATATATTCCATTAACGTGTACATTCTAAAAAGTAAGTTGACAGATTTGTCAACTTACTTTTACACATATTTCTGGTATTAGGTTGTAGCAACACATGCACATTGTATAATTATCTAAGACTTAGCAGTAATAATGTTTCACTGCATATACATGTACATACAGATATGTAAGTACATGTAGTAGCAGTTGTCATACTGCTTACAGCACCTGGTCTAGGGACGCAGTAGTTCTCTATTTAATCTGGCTAATTTGCAAAATTGTAACATAACATTACACTGTAAAATGCATCCTAGAAAAATTAAAGAAATATGCTAAGTACCTGGAGGTCAAAGAAGCTTTTAGCATCTAAGAAGTGTCTGTCACTGCTAAATGATTCATCTAAACTGTTCCCATCTGCGTTAGTCCACATACCTTCGAGGTAACAGATATTGGCCTGAAATTTCCCATTAGGAGAATGTGTACATGTGCATGAAATATCCTAGAAAGATAGACTGTAGTCTTACATCTAATTGTGTTTGTACCTTTTAGTTGATAGTAGCTAAACATATTATAGACAATCTGTGAGTTTCAGATTTCTTTTGATGTATAAAAAAGACATTTTGTGAGAATTAACAAAATTTCACCTACATGCATTAACCACCCTTGCCCACTCCTACCAGCACCCTCCGACACTTACTGATGCTCACTGGTACTCAGAGAGACTTAATAAAGCTGACTCCCACTCACTGACATTACTAACGCTTCCTGGCATCCACGGACACTTACTGGCACCCGCTGACACTTACTTTATCACCCAGTAGCACTTGCTTACACTCACTAGCCCCCACCAGCACCCACCAGCACTCAAGAGTGCTCACTGGCACCCACTGGCACCCACCGGCACTCAAGAGTGCTCACTGACGCTCACTGGCGTCCACTGGCGCCCACTGGCACCCACTGGCACCTGCTTGCATTCAGTGAAGCTTACTGGTAATCGCTGGCCCTCACTGGTATTCACTAACACTCTCTGACAATTTATAGTTGACCAAGCACCTGTTAAGGAAAACCTTATTCGAAACTGAAAACACTAGGTTGGCATAAGACACCTGCTTCTAAAAATTGAATTATTTAGATTAAGGCAAATATTTGTGCTGCTTTGCAATTTACCCTGTAATATTACATCTAATAACATCACTTGGAGCATTAGCTAAGACATTAAAGTCAATTACACATAGCTAGATATACTTTACCTTAAAGTACTTCCTGTAGTCTCTAGTGGAATGGTCGCCATCTTTCCATGCTTTGAACCACTTTCTCATTTCTTCAATCTGTAGTTCGACTGTTGGTTGACTAGTAACCTGCATAGAAATTCTTAGCTTTATGCTGTATTTATTGCAAGATGTGTCAAGAGACAGAATGAACGAAGATGTTAGAAATGCTATCACTCCACATCAATGCACTAGATTTCACTACACTAAACCAAACCGAGCAAAAAGCTATCGGAAACGAAACTTGTTCATGTTGCGGACACTGCGATAGCTTATGGCTATATCTGTGTGTGCTTTGCTGGCCTCAAATTCTCCTATTTTCTCTAGCATAAAATACATGTAAGTCAATGCCCCTTCTATACGATTCACAGTGACAAATACAAAGGAAAATATAGCTAGGCATCACAATCTCAAAAACATGTGAATGTTACCTTAGCTTGATGCTACATGTACATTCATTCTAATAGTAACTCAGCTAGTAAAATCCAATATTGGGCACATGATTTGGAAGCCTTAGTTTCTTACCTCTGGAGGTACATCTGGGTAGGGGATGTCTTCAGTCAACCCATAATCAGTGCTGGTGGTGGAAGGCATATTCATTTTGTAGTCATTATGTCTGGTTCTGAATTCTACTCCATTTAAGACACCAATGAATTCTCCCATTCCAACCGTCCGCTTGGTGTTTGAGTGTTCGTGGATCGAGGTCAGTCTATGGTCTGGCAACAAATATATTTTGTTTATTCATAATGTGGTACATGTAGTATGGTATGTAGTCCATCCATCATCGCTGGAGCACAGTCTGTCACTGCCATTATTTGAGTGTTAGGTCAGCTGTAGGCCTACCATTGCTTATAACACTGCTGTTACCCATTACTATTACTGTTTCCAACTTCTGATAATTTGGTTAGCACAACCATAAAATAAAATTAGTCTCTCTTGTTCAGTAAATTTTAAAATATACTTACATGTATATCACATGTGTGTGCATTTGTACAGAACATTTGCAATCGATATTATTTTTGACTGGAAGGCTAAACATTCTAGATTTGGAGTACTGTACCTTCACCCTCTCCTCTCACCCTCTCCTACCCCCTCCCTCCAACTGATGAACAATGCATAGACCTGACAGTATTAATTAAAATGAAACCCTTTTTGGACACTCAAGATTTTTAGATGATACAGCAGTAACTAAACAACGTATCTTGCATCTACACCTACATCCAATTGTAGCCCATCACCATCAACACCTACATGTACAATATCCATTATTATTATACATGTACATCTATTACCACCATCTCTGAAAATAAACGTTTTAAATCTAAGCTAAATATACATCTATAAGAAATTTATCCTTCTTTATTATAGAAACGATTGTTTACCTCCATAGGAAGAGGAGAAGTAGGGCTTAGATCCGGTTCTTGTTAGACGAACAAGTTTCAAACCAGAATCTCCAGAGGATCTGGTCATCTCATCAACGTGCAATTGTTGTTAGCTCACTTGTCTAGCCAATGAAATCATCGTCTTCATTTGATTCTGAAAATCTTAATGGATTAGAAAAGAATTCATTAAAGTTTGGAATACACTTGTATATACATATACATGTATGTATGCAAGATCGACTTACATGTACTTGTATGTAACATCTATAATATATAAACATTCCCATTGGCAGCATGAGAACCCTGGCTCAGCATGTTTCACATCTTTGAAACATGCTTTGCTGTCAATATGGAGGATTGCCAAAGTATGCTCCTAGAGATATTCCTGAGCTGCACCAATGAGGTGTCAAACACCGAAATAGTGTGCTGTCTACATAAATTCCCATATTGTAACTACTTTATGACTGGATTCATAGATATGCATGACTTGTATACATGCAACTGTACATTCATGCACATACGCATCACTATCTTGCATTCAAGAACAGAAATACCTCTACATGTATACTTGCAAAAAATATATCCATGCGTGATTTTTATTACTTAGATCAAAAAATTAGGCAAAAGCAGAATATTAGAGATACGAAATATTTGTATTCTGCATCACCCCTGATCAAGGAAACGAAGATTCAAGACAAGTCAAACGAAATACAAATTTTATGATATAAATCGATAAAATAAAAGGTCAGCCACTATATTAAAAGCAGTTTGTAAATTTAATCACGACAACTAGCATATTATAGTAGCAGAACCTATAATGGAGCTGGCAAACACAACACTGTACAAGTTGTAAGCTTCAACTTTTATCCCCCACAATGCATTTCCAACAATGCTTGGTTACATTAAATCCCTGTGGGAACTTTGGGATATACCACTGTATAAAGCTTAGAGGGAAGTTAGCTCCACTTACCTCCACAGTACCCTGTAACTTGCCAAGCTGTTCATCAACAGTAGCCTGTAGCTTCTCAAACTGTTCATCTGTGACAGCATTACAGAGAAATACTCCCAGTAATGCTGCTTCTATCACTATGGTCACTGACAGCTGTAAAGTAAAAACACTACAGTGCACTACATGTATATGCATATTAATTATAGTGTTGATAATTAAAGGGGCGGTTAATTTTTTCTTTGTGCGCTCTAAATCAGTTGTTAGTGCTCATCCAGAATCACATAAGCTATGATGAATTTTGCTTTAACGTTTTTGTGTGTGCTACATGTAGTTCCAAGTTGGTGACTCTGCCAAATAATACTCGAATAGTACCAAAATGAGACCCAAAAATGGTTAGAATTGGCAATATTTACCTAATACAGTCAAACAGGTTAACTTTAAATTCGCGGAAGCTTATGTGATTCTGAATGTGCATGAAAGACTGATTCATATTGTGCAAGAAAAAATACCCATCTGTGCCCCTTTAAATGACTCGCAGTAGTTTTACAACGTTAACACTTCTGGTTTCTGGTGACAATTTTGCTTTTATAGTTGTATAATTGATGGAAAAATTATGTTCAAAGAGTTTTAAGCAGTTATTTTATCATCAGTCTGATATGCACTAAAATAGAAGATTATTGACTTTGAATCTCAGCATTAGCAGGTGCTCACTACACATATTATACTGTTGTAGTCAATGATTACAAAAATAGTCAGAGTGCTCTACTTACCATGCTGACAGTGTTTCTGTAAAGGTTGGTTTACTGATATGCAGAAGATAGCGAGTTGCTCCATCTTATATACATCTACCTCTCCGCCACTAACACCCATGCCAAGTGACTGTGTGCTATCAGGCATACCTTGGCACCAAGGACATGAGCATGCATTGGCAGCATGGACAAAACATCAAACTAATAATAAAAATAAGCTTTGGCTAGCTTCACTGCTGGGACTCAAAAAATACTTTGCTGGTAGATACAAGCATATAAACAACTCCTTATATGGGCATAGAGGCAAAAATATTTTGATAAATTCACCATCATGTTTAAAAGTTTCTAAAATTATTCTGCATTTATTTGCCACTAGCAGCAATAGAATTTATGCTGGCTACCATCTTGATTTATTTTGGGCATAGTGATCAGTATTACTGTACATCGGTGACTAGATGAACTATTAGAAAATGTACTTGATGGAACAGATATAATAAATGTCATAAAGCCACAATGCTTAATGCAATGCATTCTGTATAAAAATCACATTACACCGGTAACAAGTAGATCTTCTCCAATTAAACTCGTTGCATAAAAAGCTGTCCTCTTATGTCCGCATAGACTTTATTTTATAAGATTTATTTTTTACACCCGTGCGTAGATATTTTATAACATGTGTACAAAATGCAGATTGTTGCTAGAAAAACTTTGGATAGATATCATGTTAAATTACCAAACTATTATTTGGATATAATTTCTATGGCACTCAGGCGAAGTGTCAAACAGTCTCAGTCCATGGTCATACAGATCCCAATTCTCTCAGTAGCAAATACAGTGCCATGGATCTTACTAGAGTAATAGATTATCAAAAAAGACACCAAGTATAGGCTACTAGCAAGGATCATTTTACAGTAGCTCCTCTCCTCCCAATGTCAGGCTGGTAGACGGACAGACAGACAGACAGACGGACAGACGGACGGACGGACGGACGGACGGACAGACGGACAGACGAACAGACGAACAGACGGACAGACGGTCAGACGGACAGACGGTTAGACGGACAGACAGACATACACACAGACAGGTGATTGGCTGGTTCTCTGGCTGGCTGACCAGAATTAACACAAAGGTATGCAATGATGTCACATTGCTGTACATGCTGACATCTCTTGACACACACTTTCAACTCTGTACCTCTTCAATAGCCGTCAACTGTACACCTATTATCCACAGATTTTGTCTATGAACTACAAATATCTAAAGTTACCCACAAGGCAGCATCAATGGCTCTTATCAGGATTCTTCAGGGTGAACTATTGCTCCACATTCATCAGACTAATATAGCTCAAAGATTTAACTATAATATGGTTGTATGATCCAGCATTTCAGTGTTCTAGACTAAAGTTGTATATAGCTAAATTCCCATGTAACCATAATTACTAAATAACAGTAGTTACAATGGATGTGTACATGCAGGTACGTAAAATGCAAGTGCTACACCTATAAAATACACCACAATGTAAATATCGAGCAGGTGTGCATTAATACGTTTGTATGACAGCTCTAACAAATGCGGATTTGCCGAGATCATGTTTAATAACCTTCAACTATTTAAACTTTAGCTACCAGATACATGTATCTTAAAGCAAAATATAGGCTGTAAATGTCCCCAGTCGAATGAATAGTTTACATGAACGGCAGTTATATTGAAAGCTACACCTTGAAATACATTTATTTCACTGATAAAAAATAATCACGTCATTTGGGTTTTACACGATTATCTACAGTATCTGTAGTACACAGGAAGTTTAAGCTACACCAAATCGGTAATATGGTGATTCTGTTGGTGTGACCATCCCAACACTTTGTTGCCATGCCATACCATGACATCTGTGGATTTGTACTACAAGTTCACCATAAAACAGATATTATATAAAATTATTCATACAATCATGATGAGCATACCATAAATGTAGATGCTCACATATTGGCACAGAGGTAGAAATACATATGCAAAACTAAAATCCTGTAAATTATTTTATGGTTGAAACTTAAAGTGTGATTCTAAAATAAGCGGTTAACTGGTTCATGTAAACTTGCATGGCTAGTGAAGCAGAGAAATCTTGATGGGTGATACATTTGAAGTGTGTCGTGAGAGACTATCATGACAGCCAAAACTATGCGATGCTGGTCATAGTATGATGAGTGTATTCAGTAACAACACATCATCAAGTCAAGTTTCTTATTACATGTAAACACTTATGTTATAAATTACCGGTAATGAGAATTTAAACGACGGTCTACATTATTCCAAAAGTTTAGAAAGGATGCTGGCAGTTGCTTCAGCAGGGCACTTCTAATTCAAGTGAACACAATTTATATACTTTAGAAGCTGATCAGTAGCTATCTTCTTGTGTGACAAAAACTAAGAACTTGCGTAGAACCCAATCTACAGTCATGTGTTGTTCATGTATACTCATCAACTGTTGCTGTACAATTAGGGAGGGGGGGGGGGGTAATATTCCACGCTGTATACATGTACACACATGTATGGCAGAAATATGAATTACATATACATTGCATATCTCTCTTAATACCTGTCCAAAAGGTAACAACATTATGGGTTTGTCTTATTTTATAATGGTGTGTGAGCTTACCAAGTTCTCACCACCACTCTTCAGTCACTTCCTGTTATGAACCCAGCTTGAAGCACTGCTACAAGGCCGGAATAGACAGTGCTGGTGCTGCCGTTTTTTCACCTGCTCTGCCGTGATGTGGCTGGTCTTGTATCAAAGAGAGCAGAGGTGGGTCTTTCAGAAGAGTAGCCAGATTACCGGCAGGGAAAGTGGGAAACCTTGGGATTTAGGTTTAATGTTATTGGCTATGCAATGTTTGAAAAAATAAAGACATGTGTTTCACTTTTTCCAGCAGAAATAATTTTTTTCAGGATATATTTTTGAAGATCAAACACAACTTTTGGAGAGTTTTATTTGGTTTATTTTCCAAATGGGTTGCTTATAATTACGTTGTTACAGCATCTGATACCGCTCAACATCTGAATTAAAAACTGATACATTAGATAAGCCTGTGCCCGCATCACACCCGTACCACTGCCAGCATCAGTGTACTATAAATGGGTCATATAATAATGTGTTCTAACTTTTTATGGAATGTATCTGTTAAACTGTATCTTGGAAAGTTAACAATGTTTGTCCTTTTAAGCACCTGTTGATTAATTTATTCTCCGAATAATTTAAAATCAGTTGATTTTTTCAATATATTTATAAACAACACTCCAATCTCCTAGAGTTTTCTATGAAATAAAATTGTTTCCCCTGTCGGTTGCCAATAAATTGCTGGAACTGTATTAGCTCACTCCAACCATACCTTGTGATCATTTGCTTATTTTTACCATGTGGAGAAATGCACTAAAAAGTTGATAGCAAATCAAACATGTGTACACTCATTAAGTTTCCTTTTAGCAAAATGTTACCCAGGAATCAGTATAATAAAAGTTTATATGAACATCTACATGCATCCATGTAGCCTATATGACTGTGTATTTTCTACCTGTGTTCCCATGTCAGAGTAAGACATGGACTCACTGGATATATCCTAGCTTTCCTGCAGGTAAATTCAACAACCTTCAAATAGTAGACAGTTTACTCGCATGTCGTTAAGAGCTGAAAAGTGAGACGATTTCAGGGTTGATTAGTAGACTTGGTCTATTAGTGAAATGTCATCGGATCTTGCACAAAGGTTAATCGGCTTAAATTTATGAGGTGCAAAAATCCGAAGTTAGCATAATCTCCTTTTTACACGTGTTAATAACAGTATCACCATCTATTTAAAGCAACTGATTACTGAAGCTACATTGACCAAGAGAGTCAAAGGTTTGAGGACTAGAGGTCATTGTACAAACATCACAAGATGTTTAAAGAAGGTTTGGGAGGAATTCTCCTTCGAATACACTGTTTAAATTTATACTCAAGTACTTTGGCTGTTAAACATCACTCTTGCATAATCATGCTATGGCTGACCTGTTTAATATCTTATTATCGAATGCTATCAGCAGATCGCAGGCTATAACTTGTATAAAAGGATTTGCAAAAAGTGTATTTATGGAAGGCTATATTTACTTGTATCTAGTTACTAACAAGCTCCAAATGAGATTTGAGTAGTAGACTACCATGGCTCTACATAATAATCATAAACTTTTGTGGGTGAAACCACCAAAGTTTAGCTCTTGGGAAACCCTCTATCTCTTCCGTGATTATATAGGCCGAAATGGGGCTGCCCATACTTCAGGGTTGAGACAAGTGCAGAACAAAGGACATTCACTTGCTCTAGTTGGAGGGTTTCTTGCTTTTTTCAGTTCAAACACACAACTTAATCATTTTATGCTATTTTGAGATGAGTCATTCACAATAATATTTTTCTCGACTTCTCAAATAATATCATAATATTTATAAGAATGCGACACATAGTTGATGATTTTGAAATTTGGTGAAATTTTTAACTTGCACATTCAGCCTGTGTATCATCTTTGGGTAAGATCTGATTGCAGTATATAAGCATGGGAATTTCAAAGGCCAGGCCTGTCATTAGAATGGAAAGTTGTCTTTTCTTTTCGTGTTTTACCCTGGAGAAAAGACAACTCCAACAGGTCTCATTCCGATTTTTAATATGTTGTTTGAGGTTTCAGCCAATAGCACCGTATCTTTATTGATTGAAACAAGGTGTTCAGAATTGAGACTTTCCCCACAAGATTGACAGCGTTGTAGTAAAGAGCACTGAGGAAACCAGTCGGTTCATTTAAATAATTAATATACATGCAGCTATTCTTGGTTCTCTGTATCTACTACTTGCTGATATTATATTTCAATACATTGGAATGGAACCAGAAAACACATTCTTAGTTCCCTGTTTAGAGATTTATGGTCACATTATATACATGTAGTATTGCATTGTATGCTGTAAGCCAGGGATGCCCAAATGTGTCCCTTTGCCTGGATTTTGGTGTCCCTTCATCCCTTCTCAAATTTTACATGCAGAAGTGTCTTTTTATGGCTGAGCAGTGCTAGCAAAATTTACACTGCTCAAATTACAGTCAAAAATACATCACAACGTTAAAAGATTCTCACATTTGGAAATCCCAAAATATTTATAGCTGACATAGAGATTTCTGTCAAAAATTTGAAACCTACAGAAAATTGATGGCCTGATTAAGAGTTGGAGGCAGAATAAAGTGGAAAGCACAGCTGGCACTTTCTTGTCTGAGAGTTTATTCAGTCACCTGAGCTACATGTATATTGAAAACGAAAAATCAGGCATGACTGGCTGAAAAGCCTACCAGGCAGCTATTAAAAGAGACATAGACTTTATGATAATACAAGAGAAAGGACAATTCCATGACACCCACTAATAATTGTGTTCACAAGTGAATCGTGTAACATGCATGGAAAATTCATTACATATTTTCTTTTGATCTTAAGACCGAATCAGACTAGCAAATGTTTTTGATGTGTTTCCACCACTTTTTGCCAGCGTGACAACTTTTTTCCCGCTGAACAACACACACTAGCAATGTTTCCTTCATGAGCATAGTTTCTAGTTTGAGCATGTGTGGCAACATAGGAAATTATTTTTATGTCACCTACGTGGACATTACATTATATTCAATTTTGAATTTTCATTTACAGACGGAAATGCGGAGTGGCGCCGGTAAAAACTTTGCTAGCCAATCTGAAGCCAGCTTTATTGAAAGGGAAACACAAATATTAATCATGCTAAATATTTGACAAACAGGGTGTTTTCGCTCAATTTTGTGATGGCCTGTCGCTCCACCGCCATTTTGCGGCGAATAACGATACGAAATTAGCTAGTCTGTTCCTCCCTTTATTTTGTTTTTGTGTACTCCAAAAGCAGATGGGTGTAATTGCTGCTATACTTTGGTTAAAACAAAATCAATACATACGCGTGTTATAAGACCTATAAACTAAGTCGGATTGTACCACAACCAAACTGCCCATTTAATAGCTGCAACAAATGCAGCAGCAAAACTAAGTGTCCCTTGCTCCGGTCCACTTTTATATTTTGTCTCTTTCCGTCAAAAAGTTTGGGCATCCCTGCTGTAGGCAATTTACTCTCCTTAGTTGATACATCTACATGTACATTTACATGTATATTATGTACGTATACTATATGAATCATCAATGGAACTTGAAGTTGTGTTCTCAATGTGCACCCATGCTCTTGTATTTTGCTCATTGTAATCTCAATACAATGCGTCATTACATAATAATAGTACATGTATATAACATGATTGTATTCTACCTTGTCAGCTGCCCATAATCCATTTATACATAAATAATAATATATCTCAGCTAAATTTATCTCAAGCTTTTCAGTTATTATTAATGCTTGGTGCCAACATCTATTTATGGCGTGCTCAGAAATTGAAACACTAAATAACATGAAATTTAATTGAAATTTAATTGGATGGTTCTATCTACATGTAAGATCTATAGTTATATTTTCTGATTTACATGTATTACAAAACTCATTATAGCATTACCACTACTGTGTGTATCCACATTGTGTACAAACCTTATAGACTATGAAGTGTTAATAATAGTATTTTTGTCACACCCTTAAAGAATAGTATACACTAAACACACAGCTGCTACTTGTTATATATACAATGGTTATAATAATAATATTACTGTAGTTGAGTAAAGGGTATGGGCCCTATTCGTCTAGCCCTATTATAGTAGTATTATAGCATATGCAGGATAATAACTAGCTGGGCTTAGTAAAAGTCCAACTGTCATAATAATGTGTGTGTTTAATTAGTGGCAAATATTGATGCCTTTTGTCATAGGTTTGAGCTAATGAACAAATTCAATTACATTATAGGGTTGTCAGCAAAACATTAGCCTCATAATCCACACTGCTTGCAGTACCTGCAGTGTGCTACAAGATGTAGACGCCCTTAAGTAAACTAGCTTCAGTCATAGAATTGCAGGCTATAATAAATCCTTCGAACTGCTCTACTGCTGCAGCTTGTGAAAAGTTATAGAAGTTGTAGTAATTGTAGTGGAGCCAACATGTGTGTTGTATTGAATTGAACTGGTAGGGAGCAAAAGGTACATTACTAGCATACGCCTAACAGTTTTAATTCCTTCTATGATAAGATTGCTGCTGTCAGGGAACATCCTTATTCAGCACACATTGTAGCCGTCACCCCACAATCAGCCCACACCGCCACACCATGAGGTATGATTAATTTTTAATAACATATTTGAATAGTTTTATGTGAATAGTATACAATAATTGATAATATTATATTTCTTTATGGTAAATTGGTAAAGTTTTACCTGAGGGGTGTGCATGGAATCCTATTGGATTATTTAAAAGTATCTTTATTTTTAGTTTATTGGAGCATAACTCAAAAACTCATAATATGATTTGATTGATGATAATTTTTTTTCGCATAACTGCAATGTTGCAGTTGTACAGTTACGCAGTAGGCTGTACTTCATCCTCATCATTGTAATATCGTCATACCATGAAGGGCAAACTTGTAAATTGATCAAAACTTACAATTATAAATCCTATTTGCACAGTAGAGGTGAATATTATATACAATCATTTAATAACAGGTCAGACTTACTTCTATATAAAGTTATTTACCTGCTCTAGTAAATTCTAGCATCTGTAGCACTCGATTTTCCTGCTATATTTAGCAGCATTATATGTACAATTTAGCCTTAGCACCTGGTTTACAACACTACAGGGTGTAACTTATGCTTAGTCTCCCTACCCAGACAATTCTGCAAGTAGTAGCCTCTAAGTCTAATTGTAATGCCCATTTATAATTTCTGTCAATAGCCATCTATATGATTGTACATTGTATGCTAATAGAATAATTCACCTTGGGTTTATCCTTGCATAAAATAGTGGATGCTAGCATGCACATGTACCTATAATATACATGTAGCACAATACACTTCTTTTAACAAAGTATTGGGTGGGTGAGTCTCCAAGCTCGTCCCATCCATCTTACCAACTACACTAGTGGGCCTGAGGCTTAGTGTAATAACTTCAGCGTCCTGCAATAAAATGGCCTCTTTAACTGCTTATCAGATCACTATTTTACTAAATTCAACTTATTGCAGAAAAGCTGAAATGTCATACTCCATGCTAATACAGTTCATATGTTCGTGAAACTATGTCAAAGTATTGGAAACATGCATGAATTATGGAATACATGTATAAGCCTTAAATTCTCTGTTCTGTTGGTTCATTTACTCTCATTGCAACTACTAAGAATACACATAGATGTACATGTAGATTGCATTGCATCATAATTATTTAATCAGTTATAAAAAGGGGAAATTATCTATCAATGACATTCCAGATAAACATTTTGACTATTACATCAACGCAGTGTACAGTAAATCTACACCTGAATGTATAGACTGTGAGCCTCCTGAATATTGTTCCAAATCACGGATAGCCAAGTAACCTTCACAAAGTCAATATTGCCATGTTGTCAGGATTGGTCTGTTCAGTCCACAACTGTTCCCTGCTACATCAGACTCAAAATATTACATAACATGAGGTGTTAAGTGGTTTTTGCCGCTCTTTTTATTTGTGACCTATATTTTTGCAAGGGATTTATCAATTTCATTCAGGGACACGATTATATTTCCAAGTTGACCAATAATATGCTTTGCAATAGTGTTTGATCCATCAGCTACACAATGTATTCCTGTCTTTGTTATTAACCAATCTGTAGAGGTTTTTCTCATTAAAATCTGGAATTTTAAAAAACTTAATATGGCAGTTGTGTGTACTTGTCATGTACGCTATGTTGCATATTGCTATCATTAATTCATGCATTGAAGTTGCCCTCTCACGTTCAACACATGCTTTAATATATCACTATTAGAATATCATTGCATATGTGTGGCATGATTACTATCATGTATTACCTGCTGCCTCGCTGACACCCCCAACTGCTGTCTGTGTCAAGTAATAAAATAAGAGAAAATGCAGCAGCCACGAGCCAATAATAATTATTGTGGAAAGAAATCATCGTATAGCTATTATTATTATTATTGATTATATGAAAGCTGTCTACTAGTTAGGGGCACAGCATACATCTATTCAGTGTTAGGCACTTCATTACTGAGTAAGTGTGTAGAACACATCAAATGGATTAAGTGTTAATACCTCTTGTTAATAATTTACTACCAAGCTAAGAATTACTGTTATTATGAATGGATTTACATTAAATGCTGACTTGATCACTGTGTAAACTCATTAGTAAGTATTTATTCAACACATGTATTGGGATTAGCATCTATTTACTGGAATATTATTTGTAAGCCTGCATATCTTGTAGTAAATTAACACAAAGTTATTGATGGATTTGTGACTTTTCTTGAATTTTGCTGTTTGGTATATACAAATCCAAACGTCTAAAGTGCCTATTACATAAGCGTCATTTGTACAGTTGGCTTTTTACACTGCACTTGCATGGATGTACTATTTTAAATAGTTTGGTATATGGCACATGTAATTTTAACTGCAAAATATTCATTGTGCCAGAGAAAATATTCACTTTAAAATTTGCTGAATTCGATATTCGTCCTAAAATTACTAGCCTAGCTTGTACAGTCCCATGGAAGACCTAGATAGCAGTGTGCCTCTACATCTTTATCTAATAGGTGGCGACAATATCTGCATAATTTTAAGATATTTATTGGTTCAGGCGGTGATATACATGAAATATATACGATATACATTGTAATATGAAATAAACCACTGACCAATGGCTAAATTCCACCCAATATTGCATTAGTAAGATCATAGTATAAATTCTACAATTATCTTCTGATTAATTGGATAAACCTACCTGACTTCTACAACACACAATAATATCAGCTATATATTGATATATCTACACCCATTGTTATTCTATGTTATATAATAATACAATGACTACACACTATACTCAATGTTGAACAGTCCACAGCAGCACTACTATATTACATACACAGACATAATACATATGGTATACATGATACAGTATAACCTGCAACCTAGAATTGATTTTTGTGTCAATAAATTCAAACATTCATATAGATTACATGACAGTAGAGCAGCCCACTTGAGTATGCATGTAATATTTAGCTAGTAGCTTTCACTGATTGCAAGTTGTCAGTTAGTTACCTTCTGCATCCGAGAGTGGAATGGAGCTGATGGGTAGGTTGATTTTGTTAGCATTTGACAAGCTGTATTACTGTAGGTTAGCATAATATTCATAGGGACATACATGTACTATACCCAGCATTTAGTTATCGAATATATGTTATTAGAAGAAATATTATAGTTGTGTAGCCTGTAAACTCTGTTATTTTGTGACACTTTTCATGGTAAAAATCAATAGCTGATATTATTATGTGTTGTACAAGCATTTCCCATAATTGCAAAACATCAAATTCCAAACATAGACATACAGTCAGCTGTCATACTAGTCATCCTAGCCATGTTCATTTCAAATTTCTAATCAACATTTTCATTATTTTTAATTTATCCTTATACGTTACGTAGTAACAATTGCTTCAGAAGCAGAAGTTGTATTAATTGAAACTGAAATTGGAATGGAATTAACTTGATTTAAAAATGCATCACAAATAAAATTATCCTATCTCATGCTCAGTATTTGCCATTTAGGTAAGCTTGGTGCAAATTGAGTAGATCTATTTCCTATTGGATACGAAAGCTTGTGATTTTCTGTGATGTCATAGTTAGTAACACTACATAATAGAAGAGGCAAGCAACTATAGTCCTCCATTGACCAAAGGCTGACGATCAAATCAGCTGTATTATATATACATGTACATGTATTTCCATTTGTTAGGATTTGTAGCAGAATTGAAACACTTGATTTTTACCACAAAAAGTGTCACCAAATAACAGAATTGAATTTACAGAATTTTCAGCCAGCATTTGTCAATTCCAATTTTAGCCTCAGGTCTCTAGACACTCAACACTCAATTACGCTATATTTCAGGTATATGTACATGTATGTAGCACTAGGGGGGAAGGATTTTGGCTACAACATTTTCCAGCACCAAACAGTAATTGCTCTTTTGTAATATTATGTAGTTGCAACGCGGGCCTACATGTTTAACGATCCCTGGTATATGTCATATACCAGGGGTCGTTAAACTATGATCTATGTGTCAAATTTGGCTCACTGGCCCAAAATATTGTAGAGTCCCTCACTCACATGTATGAATTATATGCATATACAATGTACATGTAAATGTACATCTCCACAGTGTTAGAAGACATGCTGGCTGTATGCAAATAAAATATATAACTTAGTGTATACATGTGCATTATTGTTCAACTGTTTGCCACGAATGTAATGGATAGCCCACTTTAATTCATAACTTTCCCTTTGCCTATGCAGTCACTATATTTGATGTCCACCCATTGATATCTTTGGTGTTCCAATTTTACAGGAAACAAAATCACAAAATATTTAGCTGTTACGATCAGGCAATGTGCCAAGATCATTACAATTTTTACACTGACCTTTCTACACTTACATTTCTAGAGCTCGTTTGTACAATTACTCTTCTACATTAAAATTTCTAAACACTTTAAACTTTCTAGCTTAACTTGATGCATAATGTCAGTATTTAGGTATATTTGTACATGTATCTGCACAATCTATACATACATTTGCATTAGGCATTTTTATTATAATACTGATATTCTAGCCCCACTAACCATTCACTAACACAGTGCACTCACACCAGGCTCAACAAACCTAATTGAATTAACACATTCTTTGCTACTTAACAAATCATCCAAAAACTCTGTTGACAAAATATTTACTGCTTAGAAACAGGAGGTATAATACAATTAAACCTGATGTTCAATAAGTTATTGTGTAACAGGTGGGGGATGCAGGCAGAAACCTGACTGAGTCGCATGCATACTGTGTTAGCTCTAATATACATCCCTAGTAGTGCTGCCGACAGAGTCAGCTGGCTAATTACATCTTAGTACTTGAGTTTACTTGAAACCATGTGAATACAGGCAGCTAATTTCCTTAGCAGCTACTAAGTTTCGTCTAGCAGAAACAAGTGAGCAGCGACTTTAAACTTTAGTAAGTTAATTATTTTCCTTTATTTGTACAACTGTGCAATGGTAGACTATGTATAATATATCATATACATGTACTTGTACTATAGAAATGCATATTCTCATAACACTAGCGTGCGGAATCATGTAAGCTTTGAGACATGGAAACCTTTCTGTAGAATCCATACGTACCTAAATATGAGCCACTGGTAGTATCTGGTAGTGATAATCTAAGTGCACAGTTATATCTACATGAAGTTGAGTGTAAAGTCTACTTTAATTGGGCTCTGAGAGATGGAAAGCAGTTACTAAATACTTGTTTTTATATCAATGCAGAAACGTTGAAGCTGAGGATAGAAATTACATATTGGATAACACATGTACACCATGTTGTTCTTTTTAGCATATAGCCCTACAATATAAATGTATCTTTCAAGAAACAATTAGATTGAGATCTAGGTGAGAGATCTCACCTTCCACACCTACCAGATGCAAGCCCAGCACACTTTTACAGCAGTTTGCTGTGTTGGTGGGACATACATGTAAACCTGGGACCTCATGCTATAGCATAGGAATAGGACACCCTAACCCTGAAGTCTTCAGATTAATAGGTTATTGTCACTGCTTCCTGCCACCGACAGACAGTCGTATTTCTGCACTGTTGAAGCGCATGTATGTAGTATCCTGTTGGGTGCATACACATACACAAAACACATGTACACCTAGGTCTATATTTCCCTTACGCTAACTAGCGAGTTATTGATTAGCATTATAATTAATGCATAACAATATCACTATCTTTTAAACCGATCTACTCTACCTATCACCCAACAATTTCAAAGCTTAAAACCGTGAAACCTGCCATTACGCCCTTGGGCTTCAACGCCAATGGCTAAAAGCTATATAGTGCAATATGCAAAAATTCTGTCCAATTTTGTCTTCCGATTTTCTGTAGTCAATGTTATCAAGGAATGTGCGACTGTTCGAAAAAGACAGTTCGAAACAGGCACATTTCAAAAGTGGACAGTTCAACACCGGACAGTTCGAAATGCCTAGCCCCAAACTCCAACCACCAGAAGATTTCAACGAGTTTTTGTTTTTAATATCATTTTTTTGTTTAATCAATTAAATTAATTAACTAAAATTAATTGTCTGTGAATTGTGTTCTTCTAAATGTAATCTACACAGTTTCCAACTGTCCAGTTTAGAACTGTCAGGTTGTGAAACGTCCTGTTTCAAACTGTTTTTTTTTCGAAATGTCCCTTCACCGTTATCAAGTAGCAGGGCAGAGCAATACTTAAGTTATTGAACAGTAAATTTGAGGCTATGGGCTCGCATCCCAGTCAGGTTTTCTGTCCAGGGTGCAGATTCTTGGTTAAAGTGCATTAACCTCCTTGCATGGCATTTATGCTGTGCTAAGTTTGATTTTTAAAAACGTTAGTTAGAGGGCAAAGCTAAGGGAAGTGGTAAATTTACAGCAACAAATTCATCTGTCCGCTAACTTGCTGCGGTTCTCCTGCTAGCTTATATCAGCTTCCTCTAAGGTTTCCCTCATCAACTCTATTCAGTTAACAACTCCCTTGGTATCAAATTAAATTGAATGAAAGTTCTTAGATTTTGGGCAATTCTCAGAGGAGAATGAAACTCAGCAGAAGCTGTATGTTGAAACATCCACAAGTGAATTTCAAACTAAATCAAACATCACTGATACACATGTACCTACCCTGTGTATAAGTGATAGCGTACATATATACTGTATATACATGCATTATAGGTGAACACGTATGTTATATATATATATTCTATCCGTAGAATTCTGTATGACTCACACTTACTTGTAGCTCATCAGTGACTCAGACCTTAGTATGAGTCACTGATGATCAACTTGATTTCTTCTGTTTTTAATCTAACTTCACTTGATTGTTATACTGTGTGTAGATTACATGGCATTATTACATGTAGGCCTAACTTTATCATTAAAATCCTTAACTCAATGTTGTACTAGGTTTGATCTGCTCAAAGCATTTATACATTCACCTGTGTATTTCATGGATATGGCGAATTAAGGGCTTCGAAATTTCTTATATCAAATGAGCGGCATTTGAGTGCTGTAGCAGAATGCATTTTATTCAAAATTGTACGATTCTGCTCAAACCTGGCATATGAATTCCAATTTCTTTTTTCGTTATGCATGTACACAGTACATGCACATCTATATAACATGATATATAATTATATTTATAGTTATAGCATGGCATCGCTATAACTTGTATAACACAGATTTTGGGGTCACCTAGTACTTGTCTGCTCTTTGCCAAGTGGTTAGTGCTTTCTATGTTAAATTCTAGCGCTAGCTTTGTTGGTGACCTATTTATATTCACAGACATAGTGTACTTTAATCAACATGTAGTCTTAGTTGGGTTTGATTCCTGACTCTACTCGGGCCTGCAAGCGTTCTGCACTGTGTAGGCCTGCAAGTATTACATGATTATTACCTTTCATATGTACAAATGTAATACATTGTACATAATATAAGATATTATCATGTTTCATCCCATGTATTATTAAGTTATTGCATTTAGTTAAACTGTTGAATGGGAATTCACCTTTATATTACAATGTACATTACCATTTGACAGTTTACTCAAACTACCAGAAGTCCAGAATGGAGAAGACAAGATTATATCCATATCAGTATTCTATATTAATTTACATGTACATAATTTGTACATTTTGTATACTTATATTATTAGTCCGTTATAAAAATGTTAACACAAATTCATATGCCTCCAGGTGTCCTACCTACCATCTACACTATACAATACATGCACAGGTACACTGTCGTACATGTACCAACCCGGCATGGCGTTTTCCCGGAGTTGTCCTCTCTATGTAAATAAAGAGGACAACTTCTAAAATTAATAATAGTCACATTTGCTAGCAGTAAACACAATAATACCCTTTGTTAGCGATTTTCTAAATATGATGCATGTATTTAATTTTTTGTTGAATTCACATTATTCAACTTCATCAAGCAGCAAACAAATACATGTATTAGAATCTAGTGGTCAAATGGTAGTCCTATGTTATGACGTCATATAATATTTCTGTTGCTGTGTTTTGTAGGCTCATAGTGGGGCTTCCTAACTGGGAAGCACCTCAAATGATGGGGCATAGTGCATGGCAGCTCACAACCCTTCACAAGCTATAGCTGTATTAAGTGAAGTACCCAGCTATATTGACTTCACAATGGGTAACCAAGCTCTGTGCTGTTCTGGTCAGAGGGTTCCCTCCAGGAGGAGACAGAGGCATGGTAAGAGACCTCCAGTACCAGGTGACGAGGACATGATAGGTGAGTCTACCCTTATAACATGGTATCTGAACTAACACCAGTTACATGTACAGATATAAGCTGTAATGTGCACTAGTTTGGTAGCCTGGGATACATGTTTACAGTCACATTCGAGATTGGGGACTTACTTCAATACGCTGATTAGGTAGAACTTGATGGAATTGTTGTAGCCAACTAGCCCGCCGTTTGCTCAAAAGAACAAGGTCTACCAATTGCAGATTTCTTGTCACACGGAATCAAAACAGCCAGCTATAGCAATCTAACTGAACGCAAGTCCTTAGTTCTTTAATCAGTTGATTGTTACTTGTGTACCATACTAACAGCAATTAAAGAGTTATGATACCATTGAGCTGGTGTGATTCTTTATAAGTCTTAGGTAAGATTTTATAGATATGGTGGTGTATGTACTTTCCGTATCTACATGTACATGACTTTGTTTGTCTTCTCACATGTGTGGACATTCAAGGCTAGTATCAGGTGGTTCAGCTAGTGACCACTGGTATGCCTTTAATTACTGTGCCATAATTATGGGAGTTATGTCCTTTCAGCGACTCCTAGGACTGTTTCTGATAACAATATTGATTATAGCAATAATGATTACAATTATTATTATTAGTAACTTATGGGCACACCAAGTCAACAACTAGTACAACAATGAAATAATGCAGTGATTTTCTGACATGTGCTCTTTCCTTCGGGAACAACGATGTGAAATCATTGAGGGCAGCAACTTCGTGAAAATTAATAATTAAACGGCTAAAATAAGCTGGTAAATCATAGTTACAATTAAATTACGACAATACAGTCACTTTCTGTTAGTTTAGATCTATAACAATGAACATAAATAGATTGTCAAACTTACTTTTAGGTGAATGTCCATGTTTTAGTGAACTTACCCAACTCTATAGCAATTTAGGATACTAGTCTTTAGGACAAAACAGGTGAGTATGACGAGTTTAGACTAAGCTATGTCTCAGGGTAGCTGTCAATTTCAGTTTGTGTGGAATAGTCCTCTAAATAACATAGTAATAGTTATATATGCTATTGCAATAGAATACAATGTATACAATAACTATATAGGTATCATACAAACATGCACATACGATAATAGCTGTACACTTGAACTGTCCTATAAAAGAGGAGTTATCCCCTCATTTGAGTATCATCGTATCAAGTATTATTATGTTATGTTATACTAATGTTGCAGTGGGCATGTAGACAGTTTAGCTAGCAGGTGTTACTGCCTGCTGCTTAAAATAGGTCAAACTACAGTGTACAGCCTAAACTCAGCTGTTTCCCAATTAATAATAATTAATATGGCTGTAAATGATGAAAAAAGTTAATGTTTTAGTACAGTAGCTATAGCACTCTTGAGAACACTACTTTACAAGCTGATACAATTTACAGCTCAAGCTATGCATTAAAAGGTATGCTGAGGCACATGATATTGTACCACACTGAAAATATGCTGGTAGACAACATGTAATTGTAGATACTCAGTCATACATATTCTAGTACTTCAGATTATTATTTCATGCAATGAAAAAACACATGGTTGTGTTTTCCAATTAAATTACTGTTTCACTGTTAAAATTTGTTGGTATGCTTTGTGAAAAAATACTCAACCAATAAAATGTAATTTACACACAATTGTGGGAGATTAATAAGATAATATGCATATCATTGCTCTATTACCAATTGTGCAAAAAATATTGAAATGGACTTAGCTAGTGAAACACTGACAATGTAAATAAAATAACGCCATTACCAGGCATGATAACATATAAAACAATTTACTTCAATAACATATAAATAATAGAAACTTAGGCAAACACTAGAATTAATATAGGTTTGTAAAGACAGCGGTGTTCTAAAAGTATGTACACATTGAGTAGACTGCACATCCCATGGCTAATGGTAACCAGGTAGTAAGTTTGGCTTTCTGTTTGCATAAAATCAATCAATAATTGTTTCAAAGGTACTTATATTGATCACATGGGACAGTATCAATGACAGCAAACATCAGTCCTATACTGCATCATACAATAGCTTATACTTGTTTTAATTAATCTTCAGTCATTATAGTATATCAGGGCACTTGCTTAGGGCTGTCAGAAAGAGAGGGCACTTGCCACTTGATGCCGGTTTAAGGTGAGTTTATAAAATCAGTCAGATATATACTTATAGTTGAATGGCTAATATATCTATCTACACCGTACATTATCTACATGTGGTGCACAATATATACACTTAGATCGTGGTCGACTGATATACATGTAACTGATAATAGTCTGGGTTCTAAACTCACCACAAAAAAATAGGTCATTACATTGACAATTTACTGTAAAAGTCAAGCGTGGGTCTACTGGGTAGGAAATGCAGGATAGATAATTATTCGAATTTGAACCATTTTGTACATATAAGCTACATGTATATGCAATGACATGTGTAAAGCTTTCAGTATCACAACCAACGCCCTTCTCTGTTACTGAACCACTGCTACATCATTGCACAATTAGTTGAAGAAAAGACAACTCCTACCTTAAACTAACCTAAATTGACAATATGATTACAAGTCATGATCATGACTGTACTATATAAGAAGTAGAGGCTATGCTTGAGGAAGGGGTGGGGGGGTGGGGGGTGGGGGTGGAAACATCACACGTTAAATTCTCCAAGTTGTCAGTCATACTTATAGAGTTGATTCTCTCTCACAATATTTGGTGCAGTACTTCCACTGTATAACCTGTATTATGACATTGATATTATTTACATAGTAGTAGTGTGTAGTTCTATGTGGAATGCTGAGTTAGAAGGTTTTCCCTTATAAAAAACCACACAATATTACTGCTATGTTACATCTATTTGCATAATCCGCTGCATTGCCTTCCTACATTCATATATTTATGTCCTATAATATGATATAAAATGTACCATTGGCAACATTTGCATGTATAATACATTATTATCTTATGCCACAAAATTAATGGAGTATGTTCTGTAAAGAGGTTAGTGAAAGAGTGGTTAATCATACCTCCCGACAGATAACACTGTGCAAGTGAGGTAGGATCACAGTCTAACATATTTCTGCAGTGATCAAGCCTGACTTACAATGAATTTGATTCATGTCAAAAAGTCATAAATCATTGTGATAGCCTTAGTTTACACTTTCCTAACACAAGCTTTACAGGGTGCCCTAGACACACCTCCTATTAAAATCAAAAGCATTGAAGCAAATATTTTTTTCTAAAAAAGTAGCATAATAGCTAAAAACTGTTGCTTAGCTTTATGTATAATTCACACATTACTAGTTTGGTCTACAGCAACTGTACAAATGGACTAGTAAAACAAGTTGGCTGTGGAATTTATTAGTGGCTAAAGCAGGAAGGCAAAATAATAATTTTTGCTATTAGCATGAAAGCAAAGGTGTAAAATGTAGAAAGGATGGAGCTGATATTTAGCACTGGATAACTAGCTAATTTCCTTCAGATAACAAATGCAGCATTACTCAACCTAACTGTTGATCTGATAACAAACATCAGAAGTAGTAGAGTCGATATTATTACTAGTTTAGTTGAAGGACAGCTTACTGTCTAACTAGTGCGAGTTCATACACACAAGCTAGGAGACTAAGCGGGACGTGGATTATACCTCTCACAATATTGGATTATATACACACAGAAGATGGGGATCGACGGAACTAAAGTATTGAGGAATCGTCTTTCCATGCTTTCTTCTGTTTTAGCCGGAATGACTCCGCCGTTCCCAGCTTTAGACGTTTTACGTCGGGATGTTGAATCGGCCCAACAATGGTTGGATCAGACTTTAGTTGAACTGCAGGACTTCCGAGTTCCGTCTCCTGGAAGACCTCCTGATGGAAGCAAGAGTAGAGGAGATATTCAACAGCTCAAAGTAAGTCGACGATTAACATATACTACATACTTTATTCTCTGTTGATTGGTATAACTACATGTACATGTTTACAAGGCTTTTGAGCGCGGTCATCACATTCTGTTATTGGTTTACCCTAAATTCATGTTTACTAACTTGAGTTTAACCTGTTAGTAGAGGTTGAGCAGTATCGACAACATTGTAGCTTTAGGTTAATTCGATGAATGTAACTCTCCATCATGTCAGCCGCCATTGACATCTAACCCAACTAATAGTCATTGATCATTCTTTAATCTCGACCTCTAACAATCAGATGATTCCCCTACAGAAAGGAAGCAACTATCTCCCATGTAACAAATATATTTTTAGTGACAATAGCATGGTCTTAGACCTGCATGTAGGTTAAGTTATCATCAGTAACTTCCTTTTGACCGTTGAATTATTTATAGCTTTAGAGTACATGTACTGACAGTAACATAGCACAATGGGAAAAGTGAAAATGATTCGTTTTCATTTGCCATGTTCCCTTATGTCATATGTTCCTTATTTTTAAGAGATTTGTCTTTTCTTCAACAATGACATGCAACCCATTAGCCTACCAGGGCTCTCAAGTTCTCGGATTTTCCCTGAGCAGTTCGGATTTTGAGTGCTTGCTCGGAGTGCTCGGGAGGTTTTTCATTATTGATGATCTGCTCGATTTTGGGAGATTTTCTCACATTAGCTATATTTTGTATTGAAATGCTTTAAAATCTCCAAATTAATCTTCAGTTTATCTCATAGCTTGTGAGTTGCTTCGAAAAAAGCTACTAATTCTATTACTTTTCAAGGGCAAGGACTGAATTACATGTATGTACTGGGATTATTAGGCTGTGAGAAATTACTTAGGCTAACTCTGTAGAGTAATAGATATGTACATGTAAGTGACCAACAGCTTTATTTATATATCTGACCAATTGCAAGTAGAGTAATACTGCTACACTGCTCACTCTGCAGTACATTGTACATCTGCTCGGATTTTTTGACTGAGCAACTTGAGAGCCCTGGCCTACTGTTTTTCGGCAAACAAATTGTGCCTGTATGTTTACGAGTATTTCTTCTAGCTGTAGCCCCAGAGTTGACTCTCATCCTATTTAATTTTCTCATCTACTCTCTATTACCACATCAGTCACAGTCATTCAAATGATCAAAGGGATATGACAGTTTGACTTATGGTTAGTTTCGGCTCCCAGTTGCACCTCCCAGGAGTTGAGTTCGAGTATAGCCGTATAATACAGCTGCAGTTACATTGTAGTAGAAAATTAAATCTATAAAAGATCTGATATTATTGTAAATTATTTTGTAGCCTAGAGATTATTGTGTTGTACACAATCATGTATGTCTATATGTATATAGTACAATGTATAAAAGAATAATCATTGCACCTGATAAGAGCTTATTGTAAGAAGGGAGGTAATCTTGCAATCATAGGCTAGAATTCCATGTTATAATCCAACATTTTACTGCTGTGTTTTCTGTTCATCCAACTTTCCTGGTCCGCTCTATGAATGTATATATTGTACTCTATCATGGATGTACTTTGTCAGGGATGACATGTAGTGTATGTACTCTAATGGGTGTACTATGTGTACCTGGTCACTTACGTATATCTGTATCAAAATAGCCTGGGTTCTAAACTCTCTAGCTTACGGTCTATAATCTATAATATGTATATCCTATGTTCAACTTCATTGGGCCACTTCATTGCATAGGTAAATAGTCAATGTGCAAGTAATATGGGGATTCGTCTTCCACTGGATTGATAGACAAAACTATTTTCCTGCTGTGGAAATACATAGCCTAGATTCCAAAGTCTCCCTGGCTATAATCCTGCATTACATATTATACTATCAATGTTGGCATCAACAAAGCTCCACAGTCACCTAGCCAAGCTTTATATTTTTGTAAAGAGCGACAATAATGTTCGGCCTTGATAATGTTCGGCCTTGATAATGAGCGGCCCTGATAATGAGCGAAGAATTCTAAATGGACATAAGAGTAAAACTTCAGTGATTATTTACATAATATTTTGCTGGAATAGTCTTGAAACTTGAAAATGATGAAGCGCCCGATATTGACCAATATTATAGTGAGAGGCCTTGTGCGTCGACGGCCATCTTCATTCATCTTTGGTCCGGCTCTTTGGACTAGGCGTAACTCCAGTTCACCTGTGGCCTAATAACTAAAGCAGTTTTGAAAATTGAATAAATTCTCTAATTACCATCGTTTTATGTGGCATCAACCAATTACAACTGAGTTCCGTGATTCTAGGGAATTGTCAAAGCCAGCATGTTGGGTTTTGCCTAGGTAGACTAATAGCACCTTTCTTGGCCCTAGAACCAAATTCAGTATTGGTAAACGGCCTCCCGCGTAGCTGCACCCCTATGATTGATGTAAATCAGTGTATACTTTGGATATATTCTAGTCACATTAGTTAGTTGAGTTTAATCTTATCTTGATTTTAACTAAAGTATACTGTAATAATACGTCATAATATGTCCCAAGTATTTACAATTCACTTGATGTGATAATTGTAGTAATAAAATTATTATATTAACTTTATTGATTATTTGATAGGTTTTCATTGATATGGTAAATAACTTCACTTCCTCCCTAGATAATAGGTAACAGTAGCTGGCAGTATGTAGGCCTAACTAGCATAGTCATGTAGTTGCAGCGGCTTACACAATAGTGTAGACAGTCAGGAATTGTCTGCTCTCATTACACGCCTTTTTGCTGGTGCTGCTTCAAGTCAGTGTGCAATCATCTTGTCTTATGGCAAGGTTGGAGGACAACTCCTAGTGCTGGCCATTTTGTTTATAATGTGTGTAGCGAGCGCCACACTTGTGCCACATACAGTAGGCCTAGTAAAAGTACAATACAAACCCTCATTAGGACTAACTTCAATGTAGAGTATCGATGGTACCATTCTACCACGTCATTGGTAATGGTGAGTTCCTGTTTGGTGATTGCTGATACATGTAGGTAGTGCATCTTTGTGTTCCAGTAAAAATATATGCTTATGACCCTAGCTGCAATAGACGTTCTAAGAATGCATTATCGTAGTTGTAGGCAAAGGTTTGTGCAAGCCTAGAAGTTGTAATGGTATATAAGCAATGCTATAATATAGTTATTCCTAAAAGTTATCCTTACACGCTGCATGTGTGTAGAAGCGACATACATGTAATATAGTATATTCATTGATAAGCTGTCTTCTCTATAAATTATATTATAATATACTGTTAATTGGCTCCTAACCCCAAACAAAGATCGAATGCTATTTAAATGTCTCCACTACTGAACTCAACAGAGGAGCATTGATTATAATATTTTGTTACTTTGTTCCTGTCTTTTATGGATGTGATGTACCCAAAGAGTTTTCTTCTCTTTGGTTGAATCACGTTCAGTATAATGTGATATTGTCAATTGAAAGCTGTTATTTTGGGATTTGTCTTATCTTTTATTGAAGGGATAAGTTTATCCAACCAGAAACGCTATTAGAAAACTTGGGAAAAGAGCACGTCGTTTATTGGATGAGAACTGAGTGGGATTTTGCTAAAATTTGATTGCTAAGGTTAAAAGTGAAGGCCATACTCATTCAGGCAAATTTTGTCACGGTTAGCTTTGAATTGAAATAACCTGGGATTTCTTCGTCTCGCATTTGCTGTATGCTGAACTTGTACTATCCTTGTAAGTTAATTTGTAGCTATGCATTGTACTATCTAATTTGGATTCACAGTAAATAAAGAATGTAATTTGATTTTTGAAAACTTGACTAAACTAAAACTTGGATAAAAATAATTAACAAAAAACTTGGATTAAATTTAATTTGAATTTTTATTTTTATTTTAATTGTAAATTAGCAATTAAAATAAATAAATCACTCAACTAACTGAAACTATCTTTAAGCAGTTCAGTAAAATGATATTTCAGAAATCTGCACTCCCTGCTTGACATGACTATATTATATTCATATTGTAATTGTTGTTAGGCAAAACAGCCAAGAAAATAAAGCGAGTGCAGGGTTTTTACCACTAGACTATTAGGCCTATACTTTTCTTTGACTTTCACTTTTTCTAACCTTTTCACCAATTTTAAATAGGCCAATGAGGCTAAAATTTAATTCAGGCTGCATGTATATTGTTGGCTTCTAATTGGTATACTATAAGTCTATAACGATTGTTAGTCTAGTTAAAACTCCTGAACATAGTGATGGCATGGTAGCCTACATGCAGGCATTTCATAACTATGTTAGACTCGCACTCCTTATTCAAGCTGTTTCTACAGTTTTACATTGTGCCATGCCTAGCATCTGAAGTGCCTAATTAAGTTATGATTAGGTATTATAATAGCCCTACAAGACATTATTTGTCTCTACGTTTGTTTAGTACTTTACGCTGCTAACTAAAAAAAAAACTTGTATTCTTTGTGCACAAGGGCAACCATAGGTTTCATTTTGATTGGCACAAATAAGCCTACACAGATAGATAGTCGTTGAGGTGTAGATGTTTGCTTTTGCTAACACTTTAATTACCCATTTTTAACCCATTTGAATTCTGATTCTACTTGGCTTTTGCAAATCTGCTTTAGGGTCTAGGCTATATCAAGAACCTAGGGTATGATAATATGTTAAGTTTAGGTCTATTTAAAAGTAGATTAGCAAAGGCAAGAAGAGACGGAGTAGATTGCATTGGTTCAACAGGTTGATTTGTTGCTTGGAGGGGATTAAATTGCAATCGTAAATTTAGCTTATGGTAGACTAGTTTGTTTTTGAGTGGTGTGACAGTCAGAAGGTAAGCTGAAACCAAGCCGATATTTTGCTTTAGGTCTATGTAATAGGTTTTTGTATACTTCTGTAGGCCTAAATGTCATTTTTTTGTCAGAGTACTTTGGTTTCTCCGTTTGTAGGGCTAGTCTGGTCTGTATAGGAAAGGTTGATCATTAATTCGAATCTCTCTATTGATCACATCTCTGGTTGAAGTCATCACTACACTGTATTACTTTTAATGGTATTTTCTTTGATTTAGAATGATATATAAATTATTCATTCTCTTAATACCCTTGTCCATATCAACTCTCCAAGTGCTCTGTAGGTCTGCCACAGGAATGATTAGTGTGGTTGTAGTTATGGTGTAAAGTCAGTGTCCGGTGGTCAGTGTTTTGCATCTTCCTGTAAGCCTACGCATGCCAGGCTGTGATGCAGCAAAAATAGTGGAGCCGATAAGTTGATCGTTTTACTGGGTCTCTTTCCTGAATACCAGCCGGCCTGCAATCTGTTAATGCTTTAGGCCTATATAGTAGACAAAGTAGCCTATTTTGGTACAATTGGGTTTGTAGCAGCTCGGTGTACAAGTATATGTCAGTCATGGCTAATCTTATATTAGCAGTAAAAGTCGCTGTTTGTACTGTAGGTCATAGTGTAGGCTGAAATTTGCTGTTTGTAGGTCATTGTGTAGGCTGATAGGTCTAGTTTGTGTGTGGGTACTCAACATGTGAGATTTTCTGAACTAGATTATTGTAGGCTACCATGATTGATTGATTGATTGATAGTCCAATACCTCCTAGTCCATTGTCTCTCTCTGAGACAGATTAGCAATCTGTATTGTTAGTCACTCTTATGTAGCTGATGTATCTAAGCTGGGAAGAATGTAATCTATTCTAATAGCATCAAGGACTGCCTTTGTAAATGGTTGAATTTTATGTTAATTTGATAGCTAAGGTCATGCTCCAGGTTTCTGTTAGTAAATATTGATTGCAACTATATGAGACAGGGAGTATTGTAGACCAAACTATTCATGTGCCCATCCTAGGCTAGTAATGCTAGTAGAAGTCAAGCTTCAATGAAAATCTACTTGTGGTTTCAATCAACCTTGTCAGTTATAGAATGATAGCCTATTTAGTTGTCAACCAATACACAAATAGTTACACATTTCCGCACTTGTAGAGGTACTTGTAAGAAATATTCAATAATGTGACTAAACTGTCTCATTTACTTGTAGTAGGATGCATATAGCCTTAGGACTCTCTAGCTCTTATGTTCGTGTAATTTTATAATTACTTGCAAGGTTTCAGATTAGTGATGTCAGGTGTTGAGTCTTTTAGGCCTAGCCAATAGTCTAATAAAAAATAGTTTATCAAGGAATTTTAAGGAAGATTACCGTGGATTATTATGTGAACAATCCGTGTTCTCCAGCTATCAAAGTGTATTCAATGTCGTAGTATTAGATGGCAGCTGAACACAGCAACTTAAAAGATGCCAGTGGCATTATCATGCAGAAGATATGGATCCATTTTATGTTACAAACACATACCTTTGACAATCCAGTGATAACTGCGAGAAGATTGTGATTGGTGTGTAAAACCCAGCTGAATATGATTGATCAATGAAAATATTTAGTTTATTTTTCTAATTTTGAATGGAAATTGTTGCTTGTTGTTACAGTTGAACCCAACCTCCAGCATCTACCATGCAGCATGAAGCTATAATAAATGTTATGATGTTTCAGCATATTAGCAATTATTTATGTTGGTATGAAGGAAAAAAGTACATTTATTTGTTTCCTACCATGTGACTGGTTTTGATCAAGGTGGTCTGTTTCCATTAGGTAAAGCACCATCCAAACATGCACATCATTCTTATGATAGAATACTGTACCAGCTCCCTCTAAAGGATTTTGAAATTTGTACTGTGAGGTTTTGTTTGTTGAGGAACTTTATACATGTATATGGTTTGTTGATTGTTTCATTGTGGAACTAGCAATGATCTTTAATTGAAATTGTATGATTGTGATGTGTCAGTTGTATTTACATTGTGTTTGTCTGTACTATAGAGTATAGTTATCGACGCTGGCTACTAGTCTAATTGTTGAGTCACACTGATGTACTATTCCCAGTAGAGTTCCACGCTGGAGAATCTTACGCATACATATGCCGTTACTTTGTTTCCTATCATGGCTGCAGTCCTGTTTGTTGTTGAACATTGTTCTCTGCAAAGGCTTTTTTTGCAAATTATATCAACACAATTAATACCCAGTAAAAATCTCTAATACTATAGTTGTTGCTTGGTTGAGACTACTAGGTTGTGTAATGTTGCTATGCCATCTACTAAGATAATATTTAGTTTGTCAGGAGGCATACTAGTGGCTTGTGATCAGTTCTCTGGTGTTTCTTAGTTCTTGTAGTTATAGCCAATTTAATGCAACAAATTTGGCCGATTTGCTAGAATACCTGGAGTACCGAAGGGTTGGCAACAGTATGACTGAATCAAACATCATGTCCTATAGGCCTACTGCTACTGCCTAATTCACAGTCAGCATTACCTTCAGTTCTTGCTGCGGTTGAATTCCTAGCAGGAGAGGTTATTATAAACTTTATACCACTAGCTGTAAGAACTCTGAATCATTTTGCACTAAGATGTCCTAACGGCAGTCATATTATTGACAGCTGAGTTGCTGACAATTTTATACTACCATTAATTTGTTGGATGTATAAGACAGGGTCCTTAATTGCTCCCTCCAACATCTCTATACTGATTCCTAAGAAAGTAGGCTACAGAGTATCAGCTTTCATAAAACAATCACAATGTAATCATGTTATAGCAGCAGCAGTAGTAGCACTGAGGTATGCCAGTGTAGATTGTAGATTGTTTGCTGTTTTAGCTGCTCTCTCTAAATCAATAAATAAACAATAAATATGAGACTTGAACAATTCTTGCACATAAATATAAACAAGTTTTGTTCTGCACTCACTTCCATGTATTTACTGGGGCAAACTAAAAGCATTAGTGAACAATTGACCATCATGATAGCTTGGGTATTGCCTAGCAATATATTACAGACTCTCAAACTTCAAAGTTATACTCGATATCTTCAATTATACTATTGCTGCCACCCAGCTACTGAGGCAGCTACCTGGACATAATGTTGCACTTATAGCATTAGCTGCCAGCGTAATAAACGTATAATCAGTGCAGTTCAAGTACTAGCTTGGCCTGCAGTAATTTGCATACTAACTCCTTTGAGGTAGGTTTGTGGTAAGCATAGTTTTGGCTATATTGGTCTATTCTGTGATGTATGCAGGGCGCGCCTGCAGTATTGTCGTCTCCATCAGTTTCTCAGTTTACTCTAAAAGACTCAAAGAACTCTAAATTTGACAGGTTACTTGTCTCAGTGTGTCTGAGTGAATTTGCAGCTGTGCGAAAATTTCAGTTAGAAACAGGGCGTTCCTTGTTCCGAAAACGTTCATTTGGGGTTGGGGTTTGGGTTCGAACGCTTTTGGAATATCCCTTTACCGTCTGAGTAGTCATATAGAAGGTAGCCTCCCCAGTCACACAATCACTCACCTACTGGCATTGCCAAGAGCAAACCTGCCCATAGAGCACTCACCTGTTCACACTTGCCAATAGCTTTCAATGCATGCATGATCAATACAATAATTATAGCAACAAATCTTGTATTTACTTAGGACCTAAGCAAGGACTTCCTCAAGCGTTCCTTTGAAACAGACCAACTTCTGAGCTACAGTCACGCATGGCTAGATCAAGATAACTACACTGACACAAGATTTGACCTTGACATCGCTAAACTAGAGTACTCATGGAGTCAAGTACGAGATCAACTCTCCAGTTTAGCGAGGTGGGATATTTATATGTGTGTAATATCGGTTTCCTGACCACATCTAGGCCAGACAGGGAGCTATTAGTATTCAAAGACATAGGCCTATAGCACTCGGGAACGGACACTTGTATTTGTTGGATGTTGGTCCTGTTAATGGTGACTTTTTCCTAATTGTTCCTTTACCAAAGATCCATTTTCAAAGTCTGACTGGTAGGTCTATACGCCCGGCTCACAACCAAGGGGTGGAAAAAATGATCCTCAAGAACATCACTTTCTACTGAATCTTTGTATTTGGTTTGAGAGGTTTTCAGTGCAAAGGAAATACCTAAACTTCTCTGTTGAAAAATAATGTCGAGTCGTTCTGACCAGAAGTATTTTTGGCTAAAGATCATTGGCCAAATTTCACTGCCATAGTGTCAAATCCAACTAAAACCTAGCTTACAATTGTGAGGGGCACTTGTCATGGCATAATTTCTTTTCGGTCACTGACTTCTTGCCTTCCTCTGCTATTCCATTATGGCTAAGATTTTTGGTAGAGATGTCAACTTTAATCGCAGTCGCAATAAATTTTGAAGAGAAATTCAACTACAAAGCTAATGCCCAACTTAATGGCGAATGGTTACATTATAAAATAGTCAGCATGTAGGAACTTCTATCGTAGTGTAATAGGTGTGATGGTGGCTTTCGGCATATCTTCTTTTCGTACAAAAATAGATTATTGGAAAAAGATACCTTACCAATAATCCAACTGAATGCAATGCCTTGCTGTGCCAGCTGTTGTAATATAGTAGCCATACATTATATTGAATGATTTTTATGGTAAGGTCAGTTTTAAAGGAAGAAAACATCATTATGAAGAGTAAAGGTAAAATTAATCAAATATTAAATTACTCCATGTAGATTCTATAGCACTTCCGACTTTGATGCCACACAATTCTAAGGGTCTTGGGTTTGATCTACATTTTTACTACTCAAGGCTCTGCTCCGATTACCTGTAATAATTCAAATAACTAAACATAAATCATTAATTTGACTTCATAATGATGGACACTTTTACTGGAAACCCAGGCCCCAGTCACTTAGCCTATGAGATCATTGGATCTGAATGCAGATGACATGAAGGTGCGATGGTAGTCGAGTCATTCAAGCGTGACCAGTTAGAAGTAGTTGTAGTTGTAGTTTGCAACTACTAATCGGTTATAGTAACTAGTAGACAAGTAACTAACCAAGCAAGTTGTGTGCACATACTAGTAGTATAATAGAGATAATTAGTAGCATTTAACTGGATTATTGAGGGTGTGATTACATACCTAGTTCATCCAACTACCAGGTAGCCTATGTAGTCTACACATGAGATGCATGAGGCTTATAGACTACCATGTTTTCATTGGTGCTTGGCAATATTTGGGGATAACAAAAATGTGTTTTGAAAAAATTATACTCTTCGCTTTGCACTATTTTCACAACTGAGTAAGTAAATCTATACAAAATCATGTAGGCCTATAATGGAGAATGTAACTATTGGTTATAGTTGCAGCACCCTTCACCACTTTCGAACTTATTTTGTAAACTGGACTACCTCATGGAAGTAGTAGCTTTTAAAGTAGGTTCCACTTTACCAACTGCAAAATGACTTGAGCTTGGCAAGAGTATAGTCGGTAAAGTTTACTTATAAGACGCTAGAATCGAACACAAAATTAGCTGAGAAACATCCAGTCCCAAATCTACAGCAGGTGTGTAACGACTCTCGTGTGAAAAGATTATTTTTCAACTATTCAGTGTGAAACAGTCAGATTGTTACTGTCTAATATCCACTATATGGAGATGATCATCAAAAATTAAAAATTTTTCAACAACCTTCTTTGAAAACTAGGTAGCCTAGGTGAGGTATACTGCTAGCAGTAAGTCAGCTGACTATGAGCGTAGCCTATAACCTGTAACATATCCTAAAACATTGTGTTTGCAGGGATTATAACTGTGAGGAACTACAATCTGACTTAGCCAGGGATCTATCTGCTCAAGGTGGGGACGGGTTCTCGCCCACCCTCAACACATCCTATATTCCACGTAGTAAACTACTCAGTCGTCGGCGTACAGATCCTGACGGTGAACAAGGTCATCAGCCGAAGCACAAGCGTAAATACGTCCCACACCTCAGCTGGCAGTACAGAGCTGTTATTAAGAGTAATGTAAGTGTTGCTTTGTAACCTGTTGTTAGTCAAGTGTGAAATATGTTATAAGGTGGTAAATTCGGTCCTGAGGTGCTGTATAAGGGTAGATGAGCCCACGCTGTGACATTTTGTGTGAGGAATTGTTACTATAGACACATTGCCACAAAAATATCTAAGAAACTGTGGCAGGACTGCTACATGACTTGTGTGATTGTTATTATTTTTGGACTTGGGATTGTTTAACTTTTGGATGTGCTTTAGCTTGCTGGAATTGTCTCCCCAAATTTAACCACTCTTTTTAGGGTGTAGCATAGGTAACAGTCTCTCTGCAGTCAAATAGGGAACTCTTACTTGCTGTTATATTGTCCACTATGGAACTTCACTATCCAATGGATGACCTTGACCCTACCTGAGAGTGTAGCCTGTGTTCATGGTCGTCTCCCATAACTCAGGACTTATCATGACATCATTATACTTTCTAATAATCCAGTCTAGACTACTGATACATTAACAGATTATCTTCATTATCATAATAATGATAATCTAATTAATTTGCAGGTAAAATACAAAGATAGGACTCCACGAGGCTCGGTTCTTGGAAGTGAAGCCAGTGAGTCGGGCTCAGTCTACAGCGATCAACTATTTACAGTCAGAAGGCTTAGAGATTCACACTCTAGCTCTTCTCTCTCTCTACCTACAGTCGTAGGAGCTGGTCACAGGGCGGGTTCAGTGTCGTCCCTATCTAGTTCTCTCAGTGACGCAGGTAGGTTTGCAGGCTATTGCATAGGACTGCACTGTCATTATATTTTAATATACCCTACCTATGTAATGATGTCACATGCTTGGTATAATAACAGCATCCAGTAGATCTGCTACCTGAAGCCAAGTAAAATAGTTTACAATAGCTATTCAAATCAACAATAGTTAGTTATACCTGCTGTTATAGTCATAAAAGTGCATGAGGTACATGTAGGTATGTTCATGCCACTTATTAAGGGCTGCGGTTATCTCCCCTGACCAATCGACATGTGATGCTTAGCATAGCCCTAAGTATCTTTGTTGGGGCAGAAATAATTATGGCGGGTTCTCACTTGGCTTATAGCTATATTAGAATGGTGGTTGTTATGGAGATGAGATTTGGAGTAAGTAGCCCTACATGGAAATCTAGTTTTATTACTCTTCTAAGCATGCCCAATCTTCAAAGCTGAAAGTAATAATACAATTTTATTAATATTATCTAATTAAAAGTTATAATTCAAAAATGAATACATGAGTTTGTTTGGACACCTGTTACATGAAAAGCAATGCTAATCTCTTAATAACTATACTAGCAATAAAATATACTACTGGCCTATTCCTCTACAGCAGTATACATGTAGCTATATAATATACATGTACATATTATGTATTGGAGTATATTACTAGTTTGTGTATCATTTGTTCCTGTACACACTTGTAGAGAGGTTTAGTCACCTTAGACCTGGGTACAGGGACAATCCTAGCTCAGACTCTCTAGTCAGTAGAGACCTCAATAGTAACACTGTTAGAGTTAAAAACAAGGTCAAGGCTGCAAGAGGTCGCAGACGACGTCAACCCAGCAATCAGCTTTCCCTAGTCAAGTAAGTAGTTGGTATATTTTATACAATGTACTACACAAAGTTGTTTATTTACATTTGAGAGTTATGATTCCTTGCAAATATGTGAAACATTTGTACTATATACAGCTTATGCATGTAGAACTGTATTGTCTCACAGGTTCCATGGAATTATTTTATTTACACACAAATGTGTATTTATTTGCATATGTCCTACAAATATTATACTATAATACAATGTTAGAGTAATTGATAGCTACTACATTTTAATGTGGCCTATATTTTGTATACATTCATTTAAATGCTATTTAATTTTTATGGAAATGCAGTTATTATATTATCATTTGATACAACATTGGTGTTGGCTGTAGGGCCAGTTCATGTTATAATTTACGTATAGGCATATTCACTTGGATGATTCTACTGTGATTGTTACAGGTACGCGAGTGACAGTAGTTCAGATACTAAAGTTATATATGTTGATTTATCCTCTCCCACCACAACCTCTAAACCAATCCATCCTTCATCTGATGCTAGTAACAGAGTAGATATCAAGTCAGATTACCAAATGGATGGTGTAGAAAACTGGACCAAGTGTAAGTATGCACAATTATGTTCAGTAAGGTTATCTATATAATTTGAAGTTGTCTGTTCTTGTCTACTGAGGAAAGCCTGCAGGATATAGATGTGCGCAACGTTATAAACAGCATTGCCAATGGTTAGTAGTTATTTGTAATCTGAATATAAGTTATGCTCATAATGGAGTTACTATTTACTATTAATATAATACAGTGACTATACTGTAATATTGTAATACTATAATTGTTATACTGTGTTACTACACTGTATTGTATAATACTAAATATATTTATTGCTAATATTGCAAGCTACTGTGATACTGTACTATGATACTGTATAACTAAATATTGTGTTACTATAACGTTTTGTAATACTGTATTATTATTTTACTGTTATGTTATACTGTTTTATTGCACGAAATGTATGTTTATATTGTTATAGTGAAGGAGGACACACAGACAGACACTGCAATGGCGGCCCAAGGTACCAGCTACCCGGTGAAGGCCAAGTTTGGTAAACTAACACGCAGTACAGGCATACATGAAGGGCTGACTGCTCTCTCCCTTCCTCCAGGTGCAAAACAAGGTAGGTGGGAACTGAGGCTAAACATCGAGTTCTATTTGCTGGTTCCCTTTATAATTATATGTGTATCAGAACAGATACTGATAAATAATGTCAATCAACTATGTTCTGAAACTATATAATCTGGGACGGAAGAAGGGGGGGTGGGAAGTTAAATATTACTTCTGTGAACAAATCGGAACTACATTTGCTTCTGTTAAACAGATATATTGTATTCTCATGATGTATGCATAGAAGAGTTAAAAATCAGTTGTGAACACGTCCCCAGTCAGCTATCCACTCGTAGCCTAAATACTGCTTTCTGAGCGGTTTAATATTTATTCCCGTTTACAGGGCCAAGTAACTCTACTCCCACAAGAGCTCAGCATGGCAATATACACACACCTAGCAGGAACTTCCACCCACCTGACATGTCTACTCCAATAAACAGTGACATCTTACTACCAGGTAGTAACAGGTGCCCTCAGACTCCTGTGGAGATCAGACGCTTCCTTGGCACTAATAACAGTGGTGCTAGCAGGTGGGATCAAATGGCAGTGTATGAGTGTTGTACATTGGAGAATACTATTTATAATGTTAGGGATAAACTCATAAAATAGGATTTTAAACTCAACTTGATGTGTCAATGACCTCTGTATCTCTACTAGCTGTTAATATTATGTAGATACATGTACATAATTAATTATTTATCAACACAGGGGTTTCATTCAAAGTGTTATAAATTTGTAAATGTCCACATAGCGCCCTTCATTATGTATAATGTGTAAGGTTTATTATACATGTATCAGTTTGTATGGCTTCTCTCCTTATAGTTACTGTTATTATAAACCACGCGACTTGGCTGTCTAGAAAATAATGTAACATATAAAATGTGTGGCCGAAACCCATAGTGTAAGCTTAAAATAGCATATGCATTGAAGAATGAATGGCTATATTTAGAAGTTATCTCCCTTGCAGATTAAGTCCAGACGGTCAGCTAACTCCAGATTTCAGTGAGAACTCTAGTAACATGTCTAGTCTAGCTCATAGTCCGACTGCTGACTCACACACTCAGGTGAGAAAAGACCTGAAGAGAAGATACCAGAAGGATGAGCTGTGGAGGGCGATTAAATCAGACTATCATTACCTCATGGATGAAGATATTATAGAGCAGTGTAGGGTAAGTACTCTATATATAGGTCAGTGTAGGGTAAGTATTCTATATATAGGTCAGTGTAGGGTAAGTGTTCTATATATAGGTCAGTGTAAGGTAAGTATTCTATATATAGGTCAGTGTAGGGTAAGTACTCTATATATAGGTCAGTGTAGGGTAAGTACTCTATATATAGGTCAGTGTAGGGTAGGTGTTCTATATATAGGTCAGTGTAGGCCGTAGGGTAAGTACCCTATATATAGGTCAGTGTAGGGTGAGTGTTCTGTATATAGGTCGGTGTAGGGTAAGTATTCTATATATAGGTCAGTGTAGGGTGAGTGTTCTGTATATAGGTCGGTGTAGGGTAAGTATTCTATATATAGGTCAGTGTAGGGTTTAGTGGTTTAAGTATTCTGTATGTAGGCCAGTGCAGGGTAAGTATTCTATAGTTTGGGTATTGTGCATGTTGGGTAAGTGTATTGTAGGGTAATCACTGTTTGGGAGGTTTCAATGATAAGTGTTTAATCGCAAGTAAATTGATCTAGTTATGGTCTATTTTCTACTTCTGGTGTCAACTGTCAAATCATAACTGCTGATTGTAGTCGACGGACAGTGACCTCTCCTGGGACGATGAAGAGGTCAAGAACGCCGTGACATTTACAGACTTCATACAGCAGTACAATGAGCTGATGGAATGGCTCAACCAAATTCAGATGTTCACACAACGTCAGGGGTCCAGTCTCAGCGAGAAATACCTCAACCAGGTGGGTGGTCCTTATCTACGTAACGTCATGTGACAACGTAATGTTGTGTAACGTAACGTTAAATGCGCTGTAGCATTAAACTGGGTATTTGTTGACTGTAAGCGCAATAGAATATAAATTTTTGTCGGGTCTATTACATTATAATTGACTTTGTATTTTGGGATTTAGGGGTTTTCGGTCAAATAATATTTTGACGGACTGGTTTTCAGTTTCGGAAACAAAACCCATGGTTGATGACAAGCATTGGGACTTGAGGATACACAGAGCCATATAAATGAGCACTCCTAGCCTGTCCCTTTTATATTACCAATTGATTAGCTATAGCCAAACTTCTCTTGATAGTTGGCTGTGAATTTGTAAAAACATAAGTTCTCTATTTTTACACTCTAGTCAGTTTACGAGACTCGCAATTATGCTTGACATGTGAGAAGTTAAATTCTATTGCTTGTTCAGTAATGTGTATTACGTGTTACATACTTGTATTACGGGAACAAGCCTGATGATGTTCATGTTTATTATATATACATAGTCGTACTATGAGGAAATGCTGGATCGGTCTCCGCGCAGGAAGTTGTTTAATGACTACGCCAAGCAGCTAATGAGGCGGTACCCAAACATGAAGGATGAGATCACAGTTAGACTGACGCACTTAAATAACCAATGGGAGAGGTTACAGAAGACTATCGCACCCAGTGACGGACTCAGTGACAGAGATACCATGCTAAGAGGTATACCACTCTATTATGCTCAATACAAAACTACCCCCTCTATAAACAACGCTATCAGGGCTACAACACTGACAAGGTTTCCACTCAATGATATCTGTATCTGTGTGTCACCAGTTTATGGGCGGTGGGAGTCGTCCTCACTTTCATTCAGCTATTGCATTATAGTTTACCAATAGCTCATGTTAGTGTACCTGATGGTGGTTTTGGTGTAGAAGCTAAATAAAGCGGGAAAAATGTGAGATTGCTTTTAATTCAGGGTTTACTAGCAAGCGTCGCACACTATTACTTTAATGAGCATATTGGTCCAGCGTAAGGCACTGAAATTTGTTAGTTAGCAGAAAGTTTTATTTCTACTGTTATTTACTGCTTGTTCATGTTTACTAAATTTGTTTACCAGCCAATCGGTGGTGTGGAAATCACCACACTACTTCTTTTGACACAGTTCGACCGTTTTGAGCGCGTTGAGACGAAGTGCGAGCGTCAAAATTTTCCGAAAAAAGATTTTATGTTTCCAGCTTTAAGGTTGTGATAGCTCCTGCATAGACTTCAAGTTCCTTGGCTGTTTATTTAGGAAATGCGCGTAAATGTACTGTAGATCAGTAATCAGTATTATAGTATAAGTATGTAAATGAATCGATAATAATTTATCACAATACTGTATTTTTTATACCCACATGTAGTCTTTGGTACATTTGTGTGTTATTTTAGACCTAGCCCTAGATCTTAGGGGTTTAGAGATTTGGGTGAATCGCATAGAGATGACGCTGCAACCCAGAACGTTGGACCCTTCCCTGAGTCTACAGGAGTTACGAACTATGCTCAAAGACCACCAGGTTAGTACACTAAATGTAATACATGTTCATACATATGCTGCTACTACTACCTGTACATTGTACAACATTGTTAGTACATGGTGGTATGCCTACAGTGTGGAGTTGTCGAATCGTGATATTTTATGTAGCAAGAGCAAACAACTCCAAACATATTACTAAAGTAATAGCACTGTGTACTGTATATCACAACACATGTACATGCACAATGTAGATATAATGTTATATGTTACATGATGTAATTTCTACTGTGTATATGTAGGCTTATGTAATGATAATAGATGCTTATCATTGCTATTACCCACTATAATGTACCATAGTCTTGTAGTAGGCTACATGTGTACATTTCACCTGTAATACATTGTTATACAATAGTATTACGGGAGATGTGATGGGGAACTCACGAAGTTCAACCTTTCGATTTCTTTTAGTTTTAGCTCTACATTTATATGATAGAATGTTCTTGAATATCATGTAAAACAAGAACGGATAACTCCCAGTAGTGAAGTACAATTATTCTAAATGTGACTGGCACAACGTCTTTAGTTTGTAGTATTCCTACAGTGCGCTCTGACACCCTTAAGCTCTTGTTAGTTATTCTGTCAACCTGTGCAAATGTGTTGCAGGTGCTACAGCAGGACATTGAATGTCACTCGAAGGTCGTCTCTGCGGTACTCAAGCTATGTGAACGTCTGCACAATGCCGATGAATCTGTGACATCACCGAGTGAGGAGCTGCAGATTACAGCTCTGAATCTGGAGAGGAGGTGGCACAGCATCTGGTTACAGAGTCTCGAGTGGCAGTGCAGACTGGAGGAGGCAGTCAACAACCGTACCGTATGTATTACATAATAACCGTACCGTAAGTATTACAGAATGTATTACAGAATGTATTACAGAATGTATTACAGAATGTATTACAGAATGTATTACAGAATGTATTACAGAATGTATTACAGAATGTATTACAGAATGTATTACAGAATGTATTACATATAACAACCATGCTGTATGTATTAGGCCTACATAACAGCTGTATGTATTGCATAACGCGTTTCTATGCATGTATTGGGTATGGTGTGTTTGCTGTGTGCTTGTAGTACTTTGTTTTTCTTAATAATTAGTTAAATGGTAGAAATGACCAGAATGTTGGTGTTAGGTGTTATGCTCGAGTGGATGTAGTTTAGGAGTTGTGTGCCCTTTGGTAGGTAATTTATTACTTGATGTTACTGTACTTCTCTGTGTCTATATTGCTTGCTAACTATGTCTATCTGTACACTTTGTGTATGCATATGTGTGAGTGTGTAGTATGAATACGTATTATACTGGCAGCTTATAGATTGACTGTACATTCACTTGCTCATATACTGAAACGTTGAACCAGTTGATTGAAGAGTTGTCTCATCTTACATAAAGTAACATAGGCCTACGAAATACATATTTAGTTTATTAATAGTAGTGATTATTATTATATGAAATATTTAATCTAATTGGCTAAACATTTCAGCATGATACTGTAAGCCAATTGAAACATTTTGAATACAAGTCATGTGGAATGTAATAGTAAATATGCAGGGTGGGGAGGGGGTGGTATGAAACCTCTAATCATGGCATCTGCCATAGTATTTGTAAATTAAATTAATTCATATATGTACAATAAATGTGCATGTATCAATTTCTCTATCCTATCTTATATAGCTATTTGGTAGAGGGCTTTAGCTAAATATGTAAATACATTGTATATTAGTTAAGGTTCCTAACTATAGATAGTGGGTTATCCTAACACCCCTTATATTACCCCATATTGTTAGAGTTGTTGAACTGTAGACTATAGACATTGATTAACACTAGACTAGAAGAGCTCTCCTTTCGCAGTATTGATTTTTTATCATTTAGATTCCATTTGATTTTTATGGTGCGGTTCAGTAAGCTAATTCGGGCTATTCTATATCCACCCCCTTTATATGCTGCACAGTTAACTGCAGGTTCCAGGGCTATGCAAATGATGAATACACAAAGATTACTTATTACTTCATCAAGTAAGGGATAGGTTTGCAGGTAGTATTAGACAGTTGCATGCAGTACCTGCAGTCAATTTATTTAACTTATTCTTAGGCTATACAACTGCATCACCTAAGATATAAAGTAAATATAGTACATAGTATCATATTGTCTGTACAAATATAGTATAGGAGTATCTACTGGGCTGATAGAATCAACTTCGGTAAGTGTTTATAATACATGTGTGTATATTGCAATGTAGGTTTTTATATGGAATTTCTAAATAGTGTTTATTAGAGTGTAGCTTGCATCTAGTTGACTAATATTCTATTTGTAGAGGATTAGCTGTACTAGACCAATAGCAAAATTAGATTTTTTGGCAAAGGGCAACTTTAGTTCGAATAGTCTACTATTTTCAGTATGAGTTATTGAACTTGATGAGTAATCGAAACTGCATTATTAAAATCTACATGACCATATGATGCGCAAATAGAGCTTATTTTTGATAAGGCAAAGATAGATAGAGAAAATGTTGCTGTCCACACGTAGGCCTACTTGTAGGCCTTATAAGTCATACCAGAAAAGAGTACCAACAAATAAACTAGCATCTCTGTACGCTATATACATGTACATGTATCTCATATAATGTATAGTATATTATAGTAGTGGACTGGATCATAAAATAGTTTGGTTGTAAACAGAGACAGGAATGCAGGCGCTGCTGGATTAGTAAACAGTCATAGTGACTAGATAACACTCTTCTTATACTGCATGATCCTATTGATTTACTACCCCTTTGCTGATAATACAGTATAGTTATACTACATCTACATGATTGTACATCTAGTTGTTTTAGTGAAGCAGTAGTAAAATTACTTGGTGAAACGAAAATGATGCCATTACCAGCAATTATATAACGACTTCTTTCATACTTGACATCCGTGACTGTAACATTACCCTCTGTCTTTGTTCTTGCTCAAACTGAAGAACAGCCTCAGGATAATTTTGGGTGATTCTGTCATATCTTTGACTAATTTATAAGAATTGCTACCATCTGTTTAATGTTCATAAATATCTACCCCTCAAGGTGTGGAACTAAATCTATCATACGTATTGGATCATATTGGATTGCGGCTATAGCTGGAAGGAATTCCACTGTATAACTCCAGTACATTAGAGTATTCTGTTGTCAAAGTTGAATTATGAAGTTAGCTAATACAAGTATTATTCTAAATCAGTGAGTCACAAGGGAACAAGCTTTACTTTGACATAATATTTATATTTGCTTAAATTATAACTTTGATATTATTCATTGGGGAATTAGCAGCGACTTTCTACTTCAATAGAGGGCTAGTGTTACGTATTGTTGGTATTTTAAAGGCATCACATACTGCCACACTTTTATTAACATCTCTGGCAGCAATAGCATTCTTACTAACTATACAAATAGAAACAAACTACATTTAGTTGTGTAGCATACTAGGTGTGTGCGAAATATTATATTATAATATTATATTCTCTTGTTAAATGAATTTCATCTATATTGATAGTGGAATTGGATTGAAATTCAATTTTAAACATTCTTCATAGAATATGGAGGGTTGCAAGCTTAGATAGCAAGTTGTGCTACCAGGTGATGTATGACTAACGACTTAACTAGAATGTAGTTATTATGTTAAATTTTAATCTTTTAGGTTGTTAAAAAATAACATATCCTGAAAAAAATGTAGAAATACAAAGACTATCAATGCTAAAATCACCATTATCATTGCAAGCTTCTCATAAAACTTTTACTTTGACTTAAGTTCAGTTGGCCGATCAATTAAACTAATATTGTGTAGGGTGAAAAATTGACAATTTTACTTTTTGTGTTGAAATTGAAGGCCCCACCTTTAATAATTGGTGATAAGCCTCAAGTCCTCCCTAGCCGCTGTTACATTTTTATTGTATTTGTGTAGTCTATGTGTTACCATAACTCGACTGATCATAGATCACATGACTTGCTACGCTGACTAGTGATTGTCAGTAGAAATTAATGTGACGCCGTTTTTGCTACATTTTGCTCTTGGTTGTTGGAGGTACATACTCTGATTGGTTTCAGTTGATGCTTCAATCAATAGCCTCCCGTCTTGTATATTATGTAAGTACACTTAGATTTCCCTTGAGTGGAATATATTGTGCTTTTGCAAGGGTGGATTACTCCGATATTAGTTTGGCACCATATTACATGTAGATGCGTGAACACTTCTATTCTATGAGGAAGCACCCATTAAAATATGTCGGCCTAAAGGAAAATACCGTACATGTATATACACGCTGTCACATGTGTCAGTTAAGAGTTGGATTTCGCTATTTTCATTATAAGTTTAAAATGTTGTATTGGGTGAACATGTATTGGTTACAGCACCGCATACTCGTATATATTAAGATTAACAACGTGCACATGGGACTAGAATTATATGTCTGGTTTCTTTCTTCATATTTGGAGAAGTGATATTGAATTCGCTCTGTTCTAAATTATCTGGTACTAATGTCAGCTGAGGCTGTTAAAAGATTTTTCGGAATCTAATTCAAAATTAAAATGTACTTTTTATTCTAAAGTAGTAGATTTAATATAGAACTAGCCTAATTATGTTTTTGGTGTTACATCGTCGACCGCCGTGTTGGTTTTTATTCAAATTAGGGTTACATGTGAAGACAACTCCTTAACCCCACGACAGGTATCATATTACAATATAATTAGTGGGCTGTATTGGGTGTGACCAGGTAGGTAAATACTTAGACTAACTAATGTGTTTATGTTATGGAACTCAGCCAACTATGATGTAATAATTAACAACCATAGAGTATCATGGTGGAAAATATCAGCCTTATATAGACTACATTACATACATGTAGGCTAACTTATCGTTAGGTTGACTGGATCCAATACATTTTATGGCTAGATTATATTTCTATAGGTTGAGCTTCTATATACATGTAGTTACTGTACATCGATATTATCATAGCCTTGGTGTTACCTCAGCACATGCTGTCTCATATACTTCCTGTATGACTCACCAGCTGATGGTGGTAGATGATGTCATAGAGGTCACAGTTGCACCTATCAACGACCATGCTGTTTTTTCACCGGGATTTGATAAAGCAGTTTGTGGAAGTAATATGTTGTATTTTGTGATAAAGTAGGCCTATGTTTTGCGCTATACACATACGTGTAGCATATTCACAGATGTAGGCCTAAATAGTCATACACAGTGAAATGTCAGGAGCTGTTTGCATCTATCAGACTGTGTTATCCTCTCTCTCTCTCCCTGTTTGTGCTGACCTTTTCAGCTCTCACCTGTTACTGATCAGTCAATCATGCTAGTGTTTATTTAGTGCATAGAGAGCAGATAACTCCTTGTCTCACTGTGTTATCTAGGCTATATAAACTAATATGTTCTATTATAGTTATAGCTACATGTACAAAGATAGTGGAAGGGAAGATCGGACACTCAATGATAAAACCCTGTCCCACCAAATACGCCCAATTTGGCGGTCCCGACGTTCCGCGATCCACTTCCCGCCTAAAATGTGTTGAACTTTTAGATGGCTGCTAGACTAGTTTCGCGAAGCGACGGGTTAACTGTTGCGCTCTTTCTAATAATATATCGTTTGTATAAGTAGACTGTCTATTCGATGCCGCTGTTAGCAATATTATCTGATTGGCCGGCGGAACACCAATAGCAAAAGCGGATTTGTGTACAAGGTAGCACAACTCTTTGCTTTGTTCGGACCGCGTTTGGAGGCGGGGGACGGACAGTTTTTAGCCTGAGTGTCTGATCTTCCCTTCCACTATCTTTGTACATGTATACAAGGCTGTGTAGTTACCCATGCAATAGTCTGTCAGGTGCAAGCTAATGTACCTTCTAAATATGATTGGCCAGCAGGTAGTGTGGACCTAGAAGACCAAGAGTCTCATCATTTTCATAGGTGTTAGATATGTAGTCAATATAAGAATAAAACCAATAAAAAGATATAATTATAGCATTTCTTATGTTACTAGTACACTGTATTTTTATAATAAACTGAAGTAAAATATCATGCTGAGTAAGTTACCTATAAAAAATGCTTATAGCTACACACCCAAATATACATGTACATTAGGTAATTAGTTAAATATACAGTACATAGTATGTGAACTGTTAATAATACTTTTCTAAGACCAGCCCACATAGATTGTCGATATATTATACAGTATATTATATGTACATGTATATACTATCACTATACTATTAGGTGCAAGTATGTTCAGTGTAGTTCTATTATGGAATCAATGTATAGCCTACATTACATAATAGATACTATTATATGCATCACAAAATACTTTTTGTATCATTATCTCCTGTAAATGATGTGTTTTGGCAAGTACAATGTGAATGGATATGGGTTAGTAATCTCTGTATGGGATCGGCCAAGTGAATGCATATCATATGCAATAGATCTGCCTGAGTTAGTTGTGTGATATCAGTCAGTACATGTTCATTGCACTAGATAGGTAGTGCTGGTCATTCAATCACTTGCTATCTAATATTTTGGTATCAGCTCTGTACCTCACTGACATGGATAAGGTAATGTATTAGGATTTATCTTCACTTGTTAAAGTTAATTGTATCAATCACTGGGGTTACCCTCTCATGCTCATGTTATAGTTAGTACTGCATACACAGTATATACTGTTGGTAAGTAGACTTAGCCTACAGTATTTAGTCTAGTATATACACAGTGGTAGTAGATAGCTACTACAGATGTCAACATAGAAGGCTACAGTATACTGATGTTAAATCGTAGTCCCTATTTACTAAAAGTGTACAGATGTGTAGGTATTCCAACATCTTACCTTCCGTATTGGTGTACAGTGTATATATTAGTACGCAGACAATCTAGCTTAGTATAGTTATATATATAATCATTACGCAGGTTGTAGATACACACAGAGTGCAGTTGAAATTAATATTAGCTGTGTTTACTGTACTAATTGCTGTTGTTAATACTATATACTTTATTGATTATCAATAAGTTTGTTCAAGCCAATCTTGTTAACTACTATTGAGCTCTAAGATACATTTCACTAACAGTTCTGTCTACCGCCTGCTGCCGTGCGTGCTGTTGGCCGGCTTTTTACTGCTGGTTGCTATTCCGCAGCTGGTTTCTATCTAGTCTTCTCAGAGCTTAGGTGTAATATTATACTTGTAGGCTTATATATCTTTGGTCTTGGAATATCTTTGGTTTTGGACTCTGTCGTATTTAGAATAGCTTCGGTCTTGGAATCCCTGGCCTGGGAATCTCTCTACTCAGATTCTGCCATCATGGAATATGTCGTCTTCAAAGCTCTCGTCTTGTAGGCTACTCTCTGGTCTGGGATGTCTCATGTTTGACCCTGTTCACCTGCGCTGGATTAGTAATGGAGTTGTTTGTGAGTAAGTAGAGATCTCATTAGCTCTGTCTGGGTCAGCAGCTGCTGTCAGTAAACAAGAGATTACCATCTCTGTTGAATCCTTACTTGTTCTGATATCTGGTCAAATTCTCTTTGATGGTGGAAGTTTATAGTTTGTTTATTAGAGACCAGCAGGTGGGATGGACATGTGAATGAAGGATTAGTCCTGTAACCTACCAGTAATAAGTATATGGGAGAACCCTAGGTCCCTTAGTCATTGCAACACATTTCATTTTATTTAGCGTGGCTGGTTTGACGCAAGTCCTAAATCAAGGCCTAAACCGCCTGGTGAATTAATATAAAAGCATTTTGTATTTAAATACTTTGTTATTTTATCAATGTTGAGGGAAAGAGCAGTGACTTGAAGTTATTCCAGACATAGAGCAATGTAGGTAGAGGTAGGAGAGTGGATGACTTGAAGTAAAACTAAGCAATTTTTCTAATAAAATTGCTTCTTTTACATATAAATGTAACCAGTATAGCTTTACAGATAGTCGATTATTATAGGACTAGGTATAGCATTGGGTCTGTGGTTGGATGCATATCTATGTACAGTGTGTGGGAGATTCTGCTTACAACTACATGATTGATTACTAGCAACTTACACCTTTTACTGATTCATTCACTGCTTGTCATTCATTGAAAACAGATTAAAGGCTTGGTATCCAAAGCCATAATCTTTTTACACGTGGACCAGCTGGGACTTATCAGTGAAGTGGTCGTATTAAATAGTTGCTCTGATAGGAGAATAGGGTGGGAATACCCAGCAGTTAGTCAAGTAACAATTCTAGTCGTGTGTGGAGGGAGAACTAAACAGTCTATAGAATTGACTTCCCTTGAGATCTGAAGGAATTCAGAGTTGCTGTAACGTGAGGAGGCAGGACTCGAGATTGGACTACTGATCAGACGTGTACTATGTGCTAAGGACTTTGTGCTGCAGAAATTCTCTTTGAGTTAGGAGTTAGTCATGGATTTTATTTTATCAGTTTGAGTTTAGTCACTTTAGTATTTGGTTCCGGAACTGGGAGTTATAGTGTTGGGAGTGTTTCATCTAGTAGCCGATACAAATGGAGAATAGTGGAGTAGGCTGAGGTGGTGTCGGTATAACTTTACTACTGCGATGCCACACTTCATGCGATGGATTGGAAGACAGCGTCAGAGTTTCACACTACTGCAACTAGACGTTGTGACAGAAAGTATACTACTTGGGATTTTAGCCTCAGCGTTTGTTCTCGCAGGCAATCACCTAATAGAGCCTATTACTACAGGTGTGCGGGTAGGTTGGAAAACAGAGTGGGGAATAACGTAATAGCAGCGCTATCCGTATTAATGGTGGTTACGGCTAGTAGAGGGGTTATTTGTTCTTGTGATGAAATATGTTATCTGTTTCTATCGGTCCTCATAGTTTTCTATACTGAATATTTAACCTAAAGCAAATATTGTGCCTATCAGTCAAGTTATGTTAGATAATTCTGCATATCTTACTTGTTAGTTGATGATGATGTAATAATTCTAGATCAATAAATTGGCTGTCAACAGCAGTCTGTCTACCTTAGTGTTGACTGTATTATACAATATAAGTGTTAGTAGCTTGTAGTTTGGATAGATGAAATCCCATACTTATATTGGATGACTGTAACAGATGATAGGTGCTCTTATGGTGTTTGAGGTTGGTGACTGTAGTTTACTGTAGCGTCGTATGATGTGGTGTGTTGTATGTGGTGTAGTGTATGTAGTGTGTTGTATGTGGTGTAGTGTATGTAGTGTGTTGTATGTGGTGTAGTGTATGTAGTGTGTTGTATGTGGTGTAGTGTATGTAGTGCGGCGTAAGGTAGCACATGTATATATACTGTTGCGACTACCTTATAGAGATCATATTGTTGTATAGCCTGTATGATTTTAGCATACGACTTGTTTATCTATGGTCTAGTTATAGGCTATAGCCTACAGGTCTATATTATTCACTGTTTATCTGAGAGTATAGAATATATTTTGGGTATCAGCTCCAAAATACAGTCCCATCGTATTTTTACCAATGCTTACTAAACACGTCAAGTCATGCGCTATGTCCTGTTTATGCCTATGCTAAAATAAACCACCCACTGCCATCCAATCTTTCACTCTCTGAATATGTCCACTTGTAGAGTCTACTTGGGAGGTCATTGAGCACCGCCCATACACGAGGACTGCGTGACACAACATTCGACCAATCAGATAGCAGGATATTACACGCTGACTCTGACGACTCGGAGAGCGGCATACAGAACGACCAATCATCTCAGATCTCAGAAACCTCTAATGCTCAGACCGTCACTCACGATACTAAAGCTACGTCACCAGGTATGTGTGCTTGTATAGTCTTACGTCACCAGGTATGTGTGTATGTATAGCTCTACACGCAGGTAGAGTTGTATGTATGTGAAATTAGGCCTGCACCGGTGTTGCCTCCCCACTGATATTCGGTTTTTGGGGTGGTGGTAATCAAACACCGGTTGACACCGGTTCTCTTGTGCCTAGTCTCATTCGGTGTCAACCGATGCCAAATTTGGATCGATATACCGAACCGCACCGGACCCCATTGATCCTGGTCTCAAGCGGTGTTAGACGGTGTCAACTTTGGTTCGATATACCGGATCGAACTGGTCCAGGAGCTAGTTCGCCTAATAGAGTTGTCCCATCATGACCGTTCAATACAAGGGAACAAAAATCCTCAACACTTTCTTGCAACATGAGTTCATGCCAATCATTGTTTATTTTATTTTCAGATATGGCTTCATTAAAACATAGTATATTTTGTACATGTATATTATTTTATTTAAGTGGCTATTGGGCTAATGAAAGTAATCAGTGCTTACTCCTACTCCCAAGATTTTGTATTTGCCCATGTAGTCTAGTGAGTCCTAAGTTGCATTGGATCTTACTTCACCTATTTTATGTAATTTTAATAAATATATTAAATATAAAAACATGAGGCTGGACACACACCCAACTGACTACATATCATTTATTAGATTTATTACTGATTGTCTTGTGACCAAATTACAGAAGAAAAACAGCAAACATTGTTTCCACCACACTCGTGCCATTGACACAAAAAGATAACAAATTTAAAATGACATGGGCTAACTTCATATCACAAGAGAAAGAAGAAACGCTAGCATGATGTAATGATAATGTAGGGAATCTTTCTTGCAAGCTTTCTTGATATAATATTGCTGATTTGGTATAATTCAGTGTGTCCACCGATTGAATCTAGCAGATTTGTCTTCAGATGGGATATTACGATGGCTCAGTCCGATGAATTCTACCTACAAAATATTGATTGAACATTAGTATTAGCTTATTTTAAATAAATAAAGAGCTGGTGCTTACCAAAAGCATAACTACACAACGATTTTAAATTAAAAAGCCATAATTAATAATGATTAACTATTATAAGCATTGTAGCTATTCTTAGTTACAAGCGAATATAACCAAACTTAAACATTAGTAGTAGATTAATTATAATAGAAATAATTAATCCAATGGTATGTTTAAATTTAATTATATTTATATTATTTATAATAATATAATCCATTATATTCGATCGTATACTACTGTTCTATTTCAGCACACTATTCATGAACAAAGCAATCATATGCAAACGATAGAATATAATCTACCAGAATCTGCTAAGTTACGTAATTATGAATCAATTTAGTATAATTTAATAATAATTACTACCTCCACAACATTGATAATCAATCACAGCCACGATGGCAGTTAATGCTGAAACGGATTAGCGAAGGTATGCAACCTAGTTTGAAGTGAGGTAAACAAGAACACGTGATATTAGACACCATGAATATTGAATGACTACTGGCATAGCGGTCCGGTTCGATAACATCGAACTACACCGAACCATCGATATATCGTTTGGGCGCGGTGCCGGTGCGATTCGGTGCATAAAAAATTTGCCGATGTGTAACACCGAGGGTTCACACATCGTTTACATCGTTTGAAACCGAAACACCGTGCAGGCCTATGTGAAATACATACATTGTTTGGTTTTGGGCTACATGAGTAGGTTTACGAACTATCACATCTGTCTGTTTGTCCATATTAGTGAGTACACTTGCACAAATCGGAGTTTTGGTGTGTTCACTTCACAATCCGAGAATTGCTCATCACATGTTCCGATCTTCTCTTCCCTGTCTATGATTTGTTTACCACCTTCTACAATGCAGGGCGTAATATATCACATACCTTCCCTGCTATGGGTATATCTAGGGCTACATTTGTATATTCATCAGTTATCTTCCCTAATCTATTTATTAGATGCATCAACTCTCGGTCGACCCAAGAAAGTAACATCACATTCTCTGACCCGAGCAGACAATAGTATAGCTGTAGAACAGGAAGTTGATGCCGCCGAACGGTTTTTAGAGTTACCCGACCCTGACACACATATACTTATAGCTGAGGAAGAGAGTATCGCAGAGGGAGACGATTATCAACTAGCTGCGAGACCTAAACAAGGATTGGTGAGACACTGGAGTGCTAGCACTGGGAAATCAGGTTTGTTGATAGATAATCATATATTGTCTATAATACTTTGATAGACTCAAACGTTGTCGTGGGAATGTTTTTTGCCTGACTGAAATATAGATGGCTAATCCATTTTAATACTGTAGTGTGTTCACTGTCTGTGGATATTCTGGTCTATGGGAACAGTTCTAGCTGCATTCTGACTCCTATTTAGTTCTAATATTTACATACAGCACAGTGGAACTTGCTTAATTCAACCTTGGGTGATTCAAAAACTTGGTTAGTTCAAACTATAAGCCTTGGTCCGTGCTGAGCCCTACATAATGACTTCAATTAAGTGAAGTGATCTTACAATTAAAACTCATGCCTAATTCAAACCAATTATGGCGGTCCCTTGGAGTTTGAATTAAGCAAGCTTCACTGTACATTAGTGAACCTGAACCTATACTTGTAGTGTATATATTATGTGGTATGCCTATGATGTAGTATGTCTACAGTGTTGTTCTACTTACCATACAGGGTCACTTCTAGACAGACAATACTCGACTGAGAGGAAGCGACGATACTCTGATTCCGCCCACATTACGATAGACTCACCGGAATACAGTCCACCGTTGAGGTCTAAATCATTGGATGATCTCTCTAAGCATCATCTCCTAGCAACCACTGTGTCATCCGGTTAGTGTTTGATTGGTTCACTAGAAGTTTATTATAAGGAATTAATTTGAGTGTAGCCACATCTGTTCGACATCTGCGAAAATAAACCATCTCTGACTAGGATTTGAACTTGAAGTTGACGCGTGTGACCACTGGTACAAGGTGATTAGGTGTTGTAGAGTTTTGGAATCAAACCCCATTCAGTGATGGGCTATTTTCATTTGCCAATCCACTTGATGTTGACTGCATCAGCATTCTCGATAGCAACAATACTGCTGCTTTCCCTTTGTTTCCATAATAGACAACCTTAGCTTTTCCTTCGTGAAATAATTTTTTATTTCCCTGACAATATTTTTCTTTCATTATTCTTACGATAGCCGGTTGTTTGTGCACTCTATTGGTCAAGTAACACACCTGGTCACTGTGTCCACTTGCTGTCCACTAGATATGTCCACTTACTGTGTCCACTCACTGTATCTACTCACTGTCCACAGGCTCACTAGACAGGATATCTGATGATTCTGACGACCTGTTTGACGAGACGGCGGAGCTACTCAAGTCTGTAGCCTCAGAACTTAGAACCTACGAGTCGTTCTCTGATGATATCGACGAGGATGAATTCTTTCTCTACGCTAAAGATGCCCTTGACCTTGCTCATCAACCTAACAGCCTACTAGCCCAGTACCAAAACGTGAGTGTAATTTGTATACATAGATTATATACAGTAATAGCTGCGACTGTCTTTTTACCTGTCAATTAAACACTCACTGGACAAGGACAACTTATTTTTCACTTCAGCCTGAAACAAGCAATCTACATTCAGTGTTAGAGGAGGAGAGTGAAGAAAGTGAGGACATGTCTAGCCCTAGGAGACTTAGCCAACGTTCTCCAGGAGAAAGGGTAGGTGCCTCACCCAACCTTAATCTATAGTTAGTACGGGCTTCTCTAAAAACTGGCATTCCTTGTTCAATTCTGTCTAAAGTGACTGGTGGACTGTAATCTTATTATTGATTGGATGATATAAAGTAAGCTGTTTCCTGATTGGATGATATAAAGTAAACTCTTTCCTGATTGGATATAATATGAACTGTATGTTGAATGATATTTATAGAAAGTACCAGTAGTCAACTCCTATTTGGTAAATTTTGTCCTTATTTTATATTTTGAGTCGAGTTATAAGTTGAGGGATATGATGTTGTATGTTGTACTACTAAGGGTATAAATAGTGAACACACAGATAATAGCAGTACAGTCTCATTGATGATTACTACCTCCTCAACTGGAGAGCTGATAACCGCCACATGTGATTGGCTAGATATACTTGTGTCTGATTGGTGAATTGTTCCTTCCTTCCATAATTAGATGACAAAATATGTTGGCATTTTGTATTTTTAGCAAGGAATTTATCTTTGAGCAGTCAGAGACTTGTTTCAAATCCATGAAAATACCTTGCTAAAAATACATTATATATATGGAAAATGGCCAAGCCCCCTAACATGTTGGTGTTTTGTTATTTAAAATTACCCTGTTTTAGTGGACCATTTTATACTCCCTGTTTTGTTTTTTCGTTTAGTAACTAAAATTATGTAGACTAACTAATTATAGAATTTAATGTTCACCAATTATACCCATGATTATCACCCACTAACAACCCAAGTGTCAGTAAACGAGACTGTACTGCTAGATCTGAATGCTGATTGGGTATTGAATGTCGTCCTTTTGATCTCTTGCCTGATTTGTGGTGGTAGCTGGTATCAATATAATTTCCCCATTTTTTATACTAAAATTATTAGACTCACTGACTGAATTGCTCATTGCACCAATGTCTCTCCTCAGGAGGGGGTTTGCCTGAGCAAAGTGCTATAAGGATGATACTGTATTATAGAGCACTACTCCTATTTGACCTAGAAACTTTGACCTGTTTTATGAAGCTTGAAGTTTGAAGCTACGACTTCACTCAATTAGAACTGTGCTTTATCAGGCTTTTGAATTTTGCAGTTGTCTTTCTTGCAGCTGACGTTAACCATTTTAAAAACAGTAGGCTAGATATTTTATATATGCTTTGGAATTGTCAACCCTAAATTGAAAGCAGGACAAATGCCAATTGCTGTCACATCTTACTAGTGTTGACTTTTGAAGACACCACAAATTTGAAGTTTCCACTTAATATTAGAGTTGTGTGCTCACTGGTGTAGTGGGGACAACTCCCTATTAGTATTAACATTATATGTGTACCTCATTTATGCAGGTGTTTGCATCTCCTAAAGTAAGGAAGTTCCTGCAGCTTCAGAGCTTCAGTAACACCATCTCACCACCTCTGACTCCCCCAGAGGGTAAGAGAGACTCAAACCTCGAGACAGACTCGCACTGCCAAGTGGAACAAGGGCCTCTAAGCATCGAGGATGGAAAGTTTGTTATAGGTATGTTAGCAAATCATTGCATCGAGTTATTTAGGAGCATCTGAAGGGTATTGGCCAGATATTAGATACATCATGACTGGTTTAATTAGCCGTGTATATTCATACAATTGGAATTGTGCGATTTATAAATTTTATCTCCGGTCAATAAGTTTGTCATAATATTATGATGTATTAATACATCTTCCGACTCATAATTAACTGAATACATACCTCAGCAATAACTAGTACCGTTCGAAGGCAATTCACTCACTGATACTAATAGACCATCAGGATGGTTGAGTGGGAGTTGTCATTCCTCTATAATGTCTTATTTTCTTCAGCAAATTAAGACATTGGTCTTATGTTGTAAACTAAAGGTCATACTGTTGTAAAATATAGGTGCGTCAATCTAAAATAAAGGGGTGACAACTCCTTATAGCTAGAGTGGATTGTCTTAGTAGTTGTGTGACTGAAGGCAGACACCTGTCTATACGTGACATACTTATATTATAACATAATTGCTTGAGCACTTGCTTGTTTGCTATGCTATGGGTTAAGGTGGTCTTCTATAGCCTGCAAATTGATCCCATCATCTGCTATGATAAGTTATAAATATTATATTGGATATAATGTAAAGCAAACAATTATGTGTAAATTGTGTCAAATTAAATTAAAATCAATAAAATTGTAAACCAGTAGGCTGTATCGTAATATAGTGGTACTGGGAGTGCATTGGTTCAGGCTGCATCATTATACTCTATACTAACCACCTACCAGCATACAAGTACCTCTACACCCTGCTGCTATATTTTGGTAACAGATAACAATCTCAGTCTCACTAAAGATCTCAATGAGCTTCCTGACCATGCTTTAACCTCGCTAACAGCCAGTAGACTGAGTTCTAACAGTGCAAGGCCTAGTGCACACGGGGCAGTAGCTACACCCACCACACATATACTCAAATCAGAGCACAGTTTCTATAGAGTAGAGGAGTTTGACACCAGGCTAGAAATAGTGTCCAGTACAAAGGTAGAAGTGAAAGGTTAGTATAGTTAGTAGTTGTCTGCCCTCGCACAGTTTCCTGTTTTAACTTTCCCCACTGTTTCTATTATACCCACAGTCTATGTTATCATTCCTAGTCTCAAAATGTCTTCTGATTTTAAGATTTTCGTTTGTTCTGTCATGGCAATTAATAATTTTTAATTAAGCATTATTTTTAAATTGGTCAAAGTTTTGAGACTGCCCAGTTTGAAATACTCTTTGAACTTTGAACTTTAGTATGGAAAACCCACCTAGTTGAATTATAATTTCTATACTTCATAGTACAGTATTTGTACTTTGATTCCCTTCAATACATCTCTTGTATTAATGTAGCAGATTTGTAGGTGTAAGGGATAGCTTACCAGTTCTCAAAAGCGATTGTATTTGTTCATATGGATAAAGATCATGCAGATTGCTAATGTAATGTTGTTAGTTTCACAAATGAACATTGAGTAAAATGTAGACTTTGTTCTCGATAGTAATATGTAAATTTTCATTGGGTCGTTACTCCACCCTCCCTTGGGATGTAGCATGATATGCAGTTTATAAAAATAAGGTGTTAGTAGATTTGATGTTAGTTTACTTTAATCATGTAGCCCATTGTCCTTATATAATTCACACTTGTCAGGTATTGTGTGCAGGGAGTAGATTTTTAATTATAGCTTTCATTCACCATTTTAGTAACAAAATGCATTTAATCAGGCATGGAATCTAACCTTAGCTGTTTATTTGCATATGCATTCAATAATAGTGGGTGGGGATAATTAACCCCCAGCATTCATTCATGTTTGTAATTTGGGATCTATTGCAATATATACTAAACATCTTAGCTCAAAGTAAAGCATGCGACTAGGGCAGGGTGAGGTGATCACCCAACCTGCTACTACTCACTACTTGTAGAACTTTGGCTAACGCCTAGTTTTTATCAGCTGGATGTAGTCAATTTGCATACTTTTAGGGCTAGATATGGTTGAGTCACACAGGGTAATTAGCTAAGGTAATATAGTGAGTATATATACAGTACTACATTACTATACAGGTGGTGGTAATGAAGAGCAGCTGTCATCAGGCAACCTCACTGACTACGACTATTCTAATGATTACATTTATCAGTCATCTAGCGACTCGTCGGCATATGGAGGAGAGAAAGCTAATGCAGGTGGCTCCCTCTATCTCAGTAGATACGACAACAGTGAAGATCTCTCCAAAACACTGTCTCAAGACAGTCCGTTATATTCTGATACAGATGATATAGATCAAACTAGTAGACTTAGTCTATCACCCAGTGATTTGAGGCGGTATACTCCACCGTCCCTTACTCAGGATACAATTATGTCAAGTTCTCAGGCTACAAAGGGATCTACAGACTTTGGATATGTAAGTGGGGGAGCTCTGTCGGAGACCAATATTTCTCAGGATGTAAATAGAACAAGTACAATACTATTAGACATCACTACACCGACCTCTAAACCTGTAATCACTACTAAACATAAACTAGTAAACATTAAACTAACGGCATCAGCTGACGAGAATGTAGATTCGTCAGAAACTTCTGAAATGGTCTGTCAACCACCTCAACCTCTAGAACAAACTTCTACTTTATTGATTAGTTTGGAGTCAAACTCCACGGAGACCTCAACTACACCTGATGCTAGTCCCGACACGACTCTCACATCCTTAAAATCTCACTCTTCACGGTTAACACAATTAAACACTCAACCAGATTTGTCAGATTTGGCAGAGAGTCCGTCACCAACCATCCGACCTAAGCTTGGCCCGAGATCCATAACGATATCAGGGATCCTGCCATCAGAAGAACAGTCATCACCTTCCGATCGGAAGTATCGTAAAGTTTCTACTCGTCATTCTGTAGGGGACGAGAGTTCGCCAGTATTTATTACTAAGATTTCTTCCGTCATTCCAAAGTCTCAAACGACTACAAAAAGTCTTACCCATTCAGTGTGTTCTCCAACTAGTTTAATTTGTAAAGAAGGTTTTACACTGAAAGACAATGGTAGAGATCGCAGTAGTGTCTATAATACTCAACTTCACGCGCATGGAACAGGAAGTGTGATACTCACACCAGCTGACCAATCAGCAACAAGTAGTGTTGACCTTCAATTAGATTCTAGGGGTTCAAGCCAAACATTAGATGCATTGAAAAGGGCTAAGCACGGCCAGATCTGCAGCACGTTGCAGAGTATAGAATCTGCAGCTAACTTCTCTATACTTCAAGGTCGACCAACGAAAAGGACGACTTTACGGCATGAACACGGCAGTTGTGATAATAGCGTTAAATCTAGTGCAATCTGGGAAAAAGAGGTGGGGTTACCTGCTCACTGGAGTAGTGTAAATGTAGACCTCAGTATTCATCCAGGTAATTAATCAACTTGTATGACCTAAGGCTATTTGTGGGGGCCCTCATCTCATACCTCACCATGTCAGCGTTAGTTTTGAAAACAGTTTTGCATAGCACTAGAAAATCTTCATCTATTGTTAGTAAAAGACGTGCGTGTGCTCCCATGTTTTGGCAATGTTTATCCGTTGTCATGGATGCAAGTCAATTTGCATGATAATGTTATGAAGAGCCATACTTCATTCTTGCATGGTGTTATATTAAATGGCTTAGTGGTTATACATTTTCAAGGGTTACAATTTCGTTAGCATATACTCATCTTAATAGATCTGTGCCAATGTTTGCATTTGACATCATAATGTATAAGCCTGAGATCCATAGTGTATTTGCAGCATTGAGTACTGAGTACATTATTTGCATGGACATAATGATCTTTGCTGCTGGTTCCTTCCCCAGCTAATTACCAGCACTCCCCATGCTACTGCCTCCTTACCCCCTCCCCCTGCTAGTTCTTACAGTGGTGTGCTCCGTCATTGGGTAACATACTAACTGTGCATCATGTAATATATTCCCCTATAATTCATTGTACTAAGACTATGGACCAATGTCTGTTGGTGTTGTGTGGATACTGTTTCACTAAGTTATGTGACTAACTGTAACTGTATATAGGTGTGACTCTTTTAGTACCAGCGACATGTGTTAATCTATGACAGTGCTGTAATGGTTCCTCATATATTTTACTATACGATACTACTAGTACTGACCTCAGATCTATGTACGTAGGCCTATTACTTTTACATGTAATATCCTGATGTATGTTGATTTATATGCAACACAGTCAGTCAGTCAGTCAGTCAGTCAGTCAGTCAGTCAGTCAGTCAGTCAGTCAGTCAGTCGGTCAGTCAGTCAGTCAGTCATATGTTACAGATGCTACTACTAGACCTCGCAGCAGCACATCTGGTGGGAGGAGTAGAAGCAGCAGTGACTCATATTCTACTGGGTATCTCACTCCTACCAGATCCTACCTTAAGGTGAGTAGTACTAATCACTCAGTCAATCGTAGCTAGTAACTAGTACGTCCTCCTAGTAGCGGGTAGTCGGTAGATTCAGTAACCTCACACCAATTCACAGTCTATTACTGAGGGAATACCCTTCAGTAGAATCCACATAGAGCTCTATGTTCAGGTGTCTTTAGTAAAATATAAGATTTACGTTTAAGTATGACTGGCTGCTCTAAATCATCTTTTTACACATCTTTCGTATAGGCAGTCACTATGATTCTATGTACAGACTTTATTACATAGCATGCTATTTGAAAAGGATCGAACTACAGAGGGAAGACAACTGCTGTTGTTTGGTGTTTTAGAACAGCCGCAGCTGTAGTTGCGGTCTTGTGCGTTATTTAGTATGAACCATAAAAATATACTGAGTACTATTTCTCTTTATTAGGTATCAACTGTAGAAACTCCAGGTGAAGAATCTGCAGATTTCAGAGAGACAATCTATATAAATCCATCTGAGGTTACTAAGGCTGCACAGGAAGCTGTGGCCACGCCCACTAAACCAATCACTTCTCCTTCAGCCAATAGTAATGCTCAAAAGATCCCAGGTTAGTAAAACAGTAGTTAACTGATTTGGTATGCGTGGGTCATGTTTCTCTCCACCTGGGCAAGTGTTTTTGCTTCGGAGTTGCCTACTCGTGGATGTAATATGTACAAGAGTGGGCAACTCCTAACATTGACAATGAATTGTAATGTATGTTGTATACAATGTGATCACACTGAGCGCCCTCTGCTATTGTATATGGGTATAGGCTCTGAAGCTGATGTGTAGATGACAGGTCTAGCTCTCTACCTGCTGGTTGAGCTGACATTGTTGACATAGTCGTATATCGAGTCTATCCTCATTGCATTACAGTCAGGTGTTAACTTATGTCTACTTGTTTGCAGTGAAAGGTGTGAATTGTCTAACTACCACGATAGGACCTCCTACCCAGATCAAGCACCTGCCTAACCAGCCTACATCTGATCCTAGCACTGATACAGCCACCAGTGCCGAAGGGCAGGTATGTGTAGACACAGGGCGTGATGTCACAGGAAGTGGTGAAGAGATCACGGATGTAGATACACATCAACAGACATCAGTGCCATCTCATGGATACACAACAATATGTCTAGAGAGGCAGCCCTTAGCAGGTTGGTGTCGAGTGCCTGTATGGTGCAGTTGTTCTGTAGACTTCATGGTGCAAGTCTCACTCCTCTACTCAGAGCACCTGCTCCTGTTTGTCACAGTGACCTGAACATGTGGCATCTTGTACAATCTCACACATTAGAGTTAGCCTGAGTTACAAGTCTTTATAAGCATTGACCAGTGTAACCCTCAACCTTGTGATGTGATACTAATGATATTGTTGTATTTCTTCCTGATTATTGTCAATATACATGTATTTAGTGATATAGTATATACCATAATTATATATGTTGTTATATTAATTTGTATGTACACTGGTAGCTACTAGCTACCACTACTTTGTCAGCATCATATGCTAGCCTTAGGCCATTCTAAGCTAACCCACGTCCCCAACTCCACCCCCAACTCCAGAACTATTTATGTGAAAGTAACTTGGCAGCATCAGACTAATCACTGTAATACTGTCACCATAACTTATGGGATTTATTGTATAAGAAGCTGACAATACAATATTTATGTTATAATGTTAAGTATACAGTAAATATATTATATAATTAGACCTTAAAAGCTACAAGGCTAGACATTGCTATTCTAGTACTAGTCACATTATGAGTGTATAGTAGTAGCTGTGAGGACATATGAGGGGCTAGTTGATACTGTACTACATGGCTGCATGGAATACAGATATGTTAGATGGAGTATCTAGTCTATCACTACTTGATCATCTATTTCCTTTTCATAACTGGAGTATATATTATTGTATTATATTATATTACTAAATATTGTATTATATTACTAAATATTACTATATACTCGTATATCACTAGCTATATTACTAATGTAGACTGGGATAATATGGTGGATGTTCATGATCCTGTATGTGTGACACTCTACATGTAGTTGAATATTATGTGTTAGCTATTAGGGCCTGCAGTACACATCTACATTGTACATGTAGATATACATTGTAGTTATTGTCTTTTCCAATGTACATAAATATGATACTAAGTTAATAGCCATGTATTATGCTGAAGTAGGCACCCTCATATGAGTTACTGTCATAGGTAAATTATATAATTATGTAATATACCATGAATTGTGTCTTTTTTACAGCTTCTACTGGTGCAAACAACTACGTTTTATATATTATTGTATTGTAACATACTGTCGGAGCATACTACAGGTATGTACATTACTATCTATTTTAGAGCCAGCAGTAGAAGACAACTCCCACACACCTCCTCAAACAAAATCTAGATACACCAGTGAGGCTAGTCTATCCTTCCAACCTGGTGACCATTTGGCCTACAATCCTGATGATGTTCAGGGTAACAAGGTAGGGACGGTGTATATATACCCAACCAACTGCCTTGCTCTGTACGTAGAACTAGTTATTGTGCAGCCATTGCTCTGGTTGTGCTTGTGTGTGTGGAGATGTTGTTATTACAAGGAAGTGAACTTAGTTCAGGTATGGAGTCTGTTTTACTGCATCAGATAGGGCTTGGGCACTTGTAAAGCTGTTGATGATAGCAAGAAGTTGTCCTCTCTCTTCCAATTAGCTCTTAGTGCCCTGGTAAAAGAGCCCAACCCACAGTTCAACTGCTACACCAGCTCAGCCTGCTGAAGTACAGCGACTGCGTACAGGATTAGCGCCCCCTTACATTGTATATGGTCCCTGTCCTGTGATAGACTTGACTTGAGACAAGTAATGTAACCTTGCCTGTGCACTATAGAAACATACAGTAGTAGTAATACACTACTATATATATCCATTGCTATGTGTCTTCACAGGTGCACGGTACACACAGGCCTCAGGCTATGGAAGATGAGAGTGAGGAGGACAGTCTTCATGGACAGAGTAAAGCCTGTGTTCTGCTCTCCAGAAAGAAGCCTGTGAAACCATTAAATGGTGAGGGCGATCATGGCCCCACCCCTACTAAGCTGACATTCACCACATCATCTATAGACAACAGGTATGGTACTAGGGCTATTTAAGTAATAGATTACTCATCATAGTATTAGAGAGCCTGCTGCTACATTCTAGTGCTGAATGAAATGGGAGAATATGTAATGGTTGGAGTTGCTGTCTCACTAATGTTGGTATATCAAGGACAGACAACTCCTTTGGATATTGAACTCCTTGCTTATTGTATCTATTGCGATTGTATGAATGGCTGCATGAGATGTAATACTTGGTCCAATGTAAGCTAATACTGATTGCTTAAAGGGAGGGAATTCTGTTTTCTGCTCCAAGGTTATATTCAATGCATATACATTGTATTATTGTGATAGTACATGTAATATATGATAAGTAGTAGACAAAGGTACGTTGTGTGCATTACACTGTATTTCATATGTATCGCTTATATACACCCTCAACCAACTCTCCACCCTCCTCTTCATCTCATCCATGTCTCATATACATACACATTACAGTCATATATTAGGGATACGTGTCTGGGGGAGACTATTCCATTAGCTGTGTAAAATCACCCTAACATAACATAGTATAAGATCATCAGAGAGATCGCATTACTAGATATCACACAGAACAAAATACCCAATCACAATAACATAATTTCGTTTTCTGCGTTTTGTAGAATTAATATCGTCTTTGTCTAAAGGGTTGGGGTATATCCCCGACTCTCCTACATGTATATCATGTGTACGAACACCACACAGTCTACGCATAATATACATAATTATATGTCACATGTACACATATTACATACACAGCATATCACATGATACTACATGTATGCAAGACTTGCAGGTTATACACACAGTGTCATGTAGTAATACTTAAATATCTCTTGTGTGTTACTACACTCACCCTAATACTATTAGCTAGGTGTAATGTAATAATATAAGACAATGTGTAATATTAGATAAGCCTAGTTATGAAATAATTAAATTCTATTACTACTTTTTAGACATGCTCTACTGGTGTCCTGGTGATAGTATCAACCAGCACCATAGCTAATATGTCACTTGTTTATAATGTCATAATTAACTGCAATGATAATTTAGTCTGTAATCATGTCATGTGATCTTGCTCCATACCATAGCACAATGCACATTCAGGAGATTATGTCAAAAATGTCTGTAGACAATATGATGCATGTGCCCTATGGTAAAGTTAGAACAGGTTGGTAACAGGTTACTAGTTGGGAGGGAGTATGTGCAGCTAGTTGTCAAATCAAATATCAATACAGTAGTTACAGTAACAATTCTAGACAAGTTAGTGGACTAACCATGGCACCACATACATGTAGGGGAAAGGGAGTCAGTAGAGCATCATTGGGTCCTGGATAGGAATTGGGAGAGTTAATTAGATCAGTTATTATATAGATCTACTGTAACGGAGTTTCAAGTACCTGTCTATGTATTCCCATACTGTAAGGGAAACCCTCAGCATGTCATACTTGTACATGCAGAATCTAAAGTATTAATTGATATCATAAACTACTCTACTTCCACATAGTGATATGACACTTGACTGGCACCCAGGCACTTGCAACAACCTGTCTATTCCTGCTTTAGATCATGTATCTATGTTTACTAATAGCTTACATTATAGGGCAAGGACAGCAATGCCTCTCATATAGTTAGTAGGACAATGTAAAACCTGCATTGACTACTGGTATATGCTATTGTTATGCAACACTCAAAGATAGCTCTTTACCTCCACTACATGTAGCTGCTTCTACCAACAGTTCATTGCTGTCTTTCCAAACATTATGATTGTTACAATAATATATATTATAGTGAAAACTAATATTGATAATATTGCAGCATTTCTTTGACAGTATAATGTGGGAAGGGGACAATTCCAAGTCTTACAGCAACTAGAACATGTAAATGTTAGTAGTAGTTTTCTAACTATGAGCTACTTTCACATTCCACACACCATCTGGTGTTGCAACTGTCATTTCCAAACTACAATATTGTCATTTCAGAACAGTAGCTAATTTGTATAACACCATAATATTATACCATTGTACCTATTAGCTTGTTGATAAAGGAATAATATAGTATCTGTGAGCATAATACAGTGCATTCTGGGAATATACTACTTCTACCATCCTACCATCTGTCACATACCTGACTGGATTCACCAGTCTAATCCATCCATTAGTGGTAATAGAATCACACTCCTGGCAGTTCAGAGAAAGAGTAAACATTTTCTAGAATAATCTAAACATTTTCAAGTGCAAGGACACATTTCCTGAGAAAGTAATCTAAATGGAGTGGTGCCTGTGGTATTCTAGTAGCTAATCCTAGTAATAAGTACATACACACAGTTTAACTGGTTACAATATCATGCCTTGATCAATACTAGTGGAGTTTGCCAACTTACATGTAACTTTACAGTATGATTTGAACAGTGGTTGATTGAATATAAATAAGTGTTATACATGATTGCAGGCCTTTTCCTAAATACTACAGGTTATAAGTTGGCAAATAGAAGGGTTTACATTGATTGTAAGTAAACAGTCTTCTGGTCGAGTTGGCTAATTTAGCAACTAGATGTTGGAAAACAACAGTGTGGAAATGCCCAAAAGCTATATCAGTAAATCAAGACGTATTTATGGTCAGCGTATTTATGGTCAGACCTAGAAATAATTGGAGTTGTCTTCTCATACAGGTGTTTATCTGTATATGTCCCAGGATCTCTAGGCCAGGTTTAGGCGAGACGGAAGCTATGTACAAAGTATATTTTACTAGAACATAGATTCCAATGTCAATTACAAAGAAGATAATTTGTAGACTACTAAATTTGACTTGAAGGCGGATTTTTTAACGCTCGACAGTGATGACTACTTGCACTCTACCAACACTCATGTAGGCTACACCATGTTTATATAGGCTATGCATAGGATAGCTGTTCTCCTGTCAGAGAATAGAGAATCGGAGGCCTTGACCCTGTTTCATAACATTTGCATTCTATAAATACTATCCATCACTAGTAGGTCAGTTTGCTATAATGGTCAATACACTATTATGTTGTAGTTGTGCTCCTAGTGAGCCTACCATACATGCAATAGAAATGAATGAACAAACATTTGAGTAAATTATATAGAATTATGAGGACACCTAATGGTTACATTGTAAGAGGTAACATAAACATAAGTAATTATTTAGTAAAGTATTATAACATACTTTGTTTTGTTAAGGACACTTTGTGTTGTGAATAGATACAGTTGATTATAAGCCAAGTCAATACCTTGTACTACAATGTAATTAGGCCTACCTCTAATTGTTTCACAGTGTTAATTAATGAAATAATTGAGGACAAAAGGGGCATTCAAGGCCAAATTCAGTTGTAGCAAGTTTTCTGTTTAGCTTTGCTGCTAAATATATACCCTCCAGCTGCTGCCGACATTCACAGACAGCTCTACGAAGCAGCTGTTCAAACAAGTATTTTGGTAAATGTTTCGGTGATTTGTTTTTTCGAAAGCTATTTGCGCCACACGACACTAGCAGGGCTTTTAAAGAGTAATATAACTTTAATCTGCCGATGGGAGCTATTCAACCAGACCCTAGGGATCTCTCTCAACCTGAAGCAGGGAAAACTCTTCATCTCAGAATCTATTATTATATATACCTGCAGGACAATTTTGTCTTCACTGGTCACCTGGTATTTGGCAAGCTGTCAAATATTCATTATCCAACCACTTGTCGTACATGTAGAGCACTCACTTTACATCATATTATCTTACTGTTAGCAAAGGTTGCTGTCCTATAACAACTGGCAGTCATTGCAAGGTGTGCCAGTGTGCTTTGTGCATACACTAAAAGAATAATTTTCATACATCAAGGCTGTGGAATAATTTTGCTAAATTCCTCATAAATTGGCTGATATTGGAAACAGGAGAATCGCAGCTGCATAACAGAACTCCACCTGATTACATGCTATTGATGAGCTGATTTGTGTTATTCGAATACAGAAGCAGAGGGGAAGGTGTTATTCATAGTAGGAGCAGAGGAGGGGGTGCTATTCATAGCAGGAGCAGAGGAGAGGGTACTATTCATAGTAGGAGCAGAGAAGAGGGTACTATTCATAGTAGGAGCAAAGGAGAGGGTGCTGAAGTTTGATTCTACTACAAATGTTTACACTTCGTATTATGGAGCTGATGTTACATCAACTTTTCTACTTTACTAGGAGATAAGAAGTTTATCTCTAAATTGTCATTGATAGTATTTGCTAACAAGGTACACTACCGCACAACCTTGTAGAGTAAACATGGACTTTAACTGTAGAACAACTTGTAGCTGTGGATACTTCATTTACACCACAGTTTATGGTGCCATAAGCTGTTAAAAGCTCTTCAACTAGACTGACCAAGTTAGTTTAATAGTTTGGATTAAGTGCAGTTAATAATCACCATTAATCAATTGAGGTCTGGAAGTTTGCCTCTTTGCCTGCGATCTGATCTGTTGCCTGCTTATTGGCCAGGTGGGGGTATCCACCGCTCCTCTAACAGACAGATGTCTATTCAAGGGGAACTCAGTAGTGTTGGTAATACAACAGAAATAGACAATGAGATCTGTTGGATCAATGAGAGTACATGGAGTGACTCTCTGTGGGTGGAGAATAATTATTCTATAGAGCTAGATGGGTGTGGACAGTTGAACCATAGCCAGTGGAGTAGTAACAAGGCAGAACCAACCTCTCTACCAGTACAGAAGGATTTTCTACAACTAGACTCCGACTCAGAGAATGGATATTTAGCAGACGCGTATGACTCAAGTGACTCATCAAATTGGGGATTTGGTGAGTATTACGACGACGAGCTAGCCTGTGGATTTGGAACAATGTATGATAATTCTACAGATGATGCCAAACTCTCAATGGCACAATCAAAACCAGTTGAAGACCTCACTCCGGTGAGAAGAGTTAGGAAACCACAGGGTTCAATATCTCACCCGTCTAGGATACGCAGACCCTGCTGTGACCACACCTATACAATCCGTCCAAAGCATGACTATCTCAGAAGATCTTCTCCAGCCAGCAGTATTTCATCTACCCCTAACTCCGGCTCAACCACATCTTTGAGCTCTGCAGTGTCACGGTGCAGTCGCAGTGCATCGCCCAATCTTCTGCGGCGTACAGCTGTGGGCCGTGATTCTAATTCGCCTAAGACTCGCATTCCAACTCTGGTACGACGGGCTGTGGAAGCCCATCAGGCTGATATTTCTAAGTCTCGCATTCACAGAGACTGTTGCAATTTAACTTACATACCATCTGATGACAGTGATTGTGGCATAGTACGAAACAAGCCCATACACCGTCGGGGTACTAGTGCACCGTCCCCCTATCGACCTAGATCTGCAGCGAGTGCCACGTCCAGACATATTTTTAGGGATAAACTTTCTCAACGCGGTTCAAGTGAACCCCGATCAGCACCATTGTCTCAAGGGTCTAAGGTCAAACCGACAAGACCAATAGGGCATCACAGCTCGAGAGAGCTTCCTTCTCCTCAGTCAGGTTTTCAACCTGTAAGCAGTAAATCCACTGACAATAAACAACGGCATTTACAGTGTCATCAGCCCTTTTACGACACTCCACCCTCTACTAAGTCCAGATTACAGGTTCCGAGAAAGATTTATAGTTCAACTCCTTCACCTCCTACTATCACATCAAAACTCTCCACATCTGCCCAAGTTTATAAGCCAACAGCCGAGAAAGCGGTGATACATGAAAGACAGCGATCTTGTTGCGTAAAGCACCGTAAATTACAGCCTAAGTTTGACTACCTACGCGCAGGAAGCGGGGCAAAGTCTACTCTGTACTCCAAAAATAAGGATAAAATAAATTCTCCCACTCCAGTGCCACAACCAAAGCATAATAAACTCTGTGACCAAGAGCAAACAAACAATAATAACAATGGTCTGTCAGACATGAACACTACTAACAGCACTCCAGTCTGTTCTTCTTCCCACAATGCATCAGTAACTCATTCCATTCCACCAAATCTCTCCGCTCCTTCCAAACAGCTGCAATGTGACGAGGCATTGCTAGAGTTCCCATCGCTGTATTATAAACTTGATTGTAGCGGTAGTAGCCTGGATGTAGACCTGAAGACTCGGCAAGCCAAGGCCGGTACTGTGTACAGGATATTAGATAACGGAGATGTAGTTTGTGAATCCAATGGCGACAGAGATGCTGCGGTCACTGGTAAGTAAAGTTTCAATTTTTGTACCAAATAGGCATATAAACATGCTCATTGTGCTGTTGGGAATGGATGTTGTACTGTGGACAAACCCTAGTTCTCATTGAATCAGCTATCAGCCTACAGGTTTATTGCCTCTGATAATGAGGAACATTCAGTTCAAACAATTCACTGTGACAATGCATTTCGGTGAGATATCAGTTTTTATTGCTAATGTCATAAAATGAAATTTGAGTGTCATGCACAGGTATAAGGATATCGACTCAATTAATTTACATTACCAACATGTACAGTGATGCATACATTACCACACACCACCTCATCACTACAAACACCACGTCAATGTGTGGTGACAGTTGACCATTATTTCAAGTGTTGCAAACTAGGAAGTCGAACTAACTTAGCTTAGGTTTAGATTGTGAATCATATGTTTTATTCCTACTGCAGGTATTATATTAGTAAAGACTGACCAATTTATTGATGCCAGACCTCATATATGGTCCTGCAGTCATTTTTTTAATATCTAGAATAGAAATTGGCAATCAATCAAACTGCTTAAATATTGAGTAGGGCTACTGGGAAGTTGACTAATTTAAATTAATTGTCCTTCTGGAATTAACTAATCTTAGATTATAATAATAGATTTTTTCTTAGGCCTACTAAAAAAACTCACCGACTTATACTCCTCGGCGTGACCAGCCCCTAGCAGCTCTCACTGCCAGGTGCCAATGCTGGCCAACTCCCTGTGAGAAAGGCCCAGATAACATGGCCTTTTTTGGCAAGGGTAGAGGAGTTGCCATGAAGCCATGCTGGCTTGCATGACCCCAAGGACTTTAATATGTGGCACAGGAGCAATTGTGGCTGGATGCTCTTCCTAACACCACCGTGACCGGGGTTTGAACTTGGAACCTTCAGCATGAAAGCTCAGCATTTTCACCCCTAAGCCACGGCTACTAAACGGTTTCTTAATTCCTAGGAATTTACAAAATTAAAGTAAAATCTGTAGACAAATCGATTAACCAAATGGAAATCTTGGCTAAAAATAAAATTATTTCTCCCTGACTTTTAAACACAGAACAATAATATCCCAGGTGATCTGCGGGGGGGGGGGCTGCAGGCATGATTCAGAAGGTTTTGTTAATTATGGTGTGATGATAAAAATAAGGATTTATGAAATAATGTTAATCTGTGGTCAAAAAATACTTTGTAGGCCTACAATACAAAATACCAGTGACTAGTTAGACCTAGATTTGGCTAATTGAATACACACTTTAGCCTGAAACCAATAAGCTGTAGGTAAAATATCAGGTCTGTTTACTTCTTGTTATTGTGCACTCCGAGTTCATTAATACAATAAGGGTTGTTGTCCCAGCCTTTCGGTCTGTTTTCCTGTTATGCTTTCATTTATTTGGTGGGCTCTATGTAATTAATAATTTGACACGAGTAGAAATTAATAGGGTATTACCTACGGGCGTTACCTCCATGTCATTGCAAGTGGTTTTCTATTGTTTAATTACAAAATTTGCAATTTTGATTGAACAATTTAAAAGTGTGTCTATGGGATAGTACTAAAGTACAAACAAGAAAGTCTTTTATTTTTTGGAGTTGCCTGCACCTATGTAGCACTTGGCTGCACAACAGTCCTTGATCAGCGTAACTGGGCCAATATTTGGTTAAATTTTTGTCTCTTGCTTATGTTTAGATGTCGAGGATGTGACCAATGATAGTTCTGATCAGCAAGTACCTCTAGAGTCTGAAGATTCAGGTGATACCAGCTCTGTTCCTTCCAATGATCTCTCTCATCCCCCACCTAGCACAGCTCTAGATCTCATTAATGAACTCTTGGTTGATGAACCGGAGAGCTCATTACCACCAGACTCTCAGTCGGACTTCCAACTAGCCCAGACTTCACTTCCAGATTCTCACGCAGGGGCAGGTCCACCAGAACAGTCCACGGCCCAGAAGTTCCTTGATGAGCTCGATGCGTTAGGGAGTGATGATTCAACTGCGGCGGTATCTCTCTTTGATCTCATTACCAACATGTCTGTACCAGATGATGTACGGGATATATCTCATACGGAGGAGAATATACCTTCTATTGATCGACCAATTGTGGAACAGGAAAGTTTGCCTTCTACAGTACCTGTTTCAGACGTATCACACAGTCCTAGCAGCAATGACTCATCTCACCCAGAAGTCTGTGACAGTCCGCTAGAGAACTACCTCTCTAGTGGTATCGAAGAGCTCGCTGCTACCGATGAGGATGACTCAGTGTTTCAACCAATCAGTCGTGAGGAGACACGCAACTCTGAAGCACATATTTGTGACGAGAGCGCTGAGATGCATGCGATCCAAGAGATTGATAACATTGTAGACTCTGCCAGTGATAGTTTAGCTCCTACCGAGTCGGTCATCAGAATAGGTTTGACTCCTCTGGAGGACTGTTCACAGTCCACGGTAGTAGAAACAGAAGTACCAACCTACAGCAGTGATGCAGGTGAGGAACTGAATGACACCGCCGTTGTTCAACAGTTGTCACCTCTCAATTCTGGTCATCAATTTGAATTCAGTGCAGAAAGTGGCACGGACCATCTCAATGGAAGTCCGGATGATGTGGCAGCACCAGAAAAACAGTTGGGCGACCATCAAAGCTCCACTCTTCAGGGATCGGTCATTCCCTCTGACAAAGTCCTAATGGAACAACCTGCCCTGTCATTAGAATCTACATTTGACACGTTGAACGTTGGTAGTAAAGTTATCGGGTATTCTGACGTTGAAGAACACAGTCAGCCGTTACAACAATTGGATGAGGTCAAGATCGTGCAACCTAAGCTATCAGATGATTCTGAATCACCTCCGTTAGAGACGCCACGTGTCAGTCAGACTCTAGCTATACTCTCACACTCTGATCTCAGTAATGGCGCTGTCAGACAACTTCCCGATGGTGCCACACCAACTGATGACACTCTAGATGGCAGTAGATCCTCTGATACACTGCCATCAAGCTGTGTGCCATTAGAAGATGATATGCAAGCACTTGGTGGAAATGATACTCTGAAGTCACCCATGTCGGCTGGTGCAGTTGACACTCCAGAGTCAGCTGATGCGGAAAGAACTTTGCAAGCACCTGACTCAGCGGATGGTCTAGAGACACCTGCCATCGATGTTGTAGAATCAGATAGTGAGAGTTCTGAGGGAGTATTCAGCCAGGACAGTCGCATACAAACAACACCAGGTCTTGTACGTCCCGCCTCAGAAAGTGCTATGCAAGTACTTACTTCGGATGACACTTGGCAATCACCTGTGCCACTTAATGCGGTTGAAAATTCACAGACACCCGATGCAGTTGACACTGTGCAAGTACCGAATGCAGTAGACACTCTGCAAACCTCAGATGCAGTAGACACTCTGCAAGCACCTGATACAGTCAACACTCTGCAAGCACCTGATGCAGTAGACACTCCAGAAGCACCTGATGCAGTAGACACTCCAGAAGCACCTGATGCAGTAGACACTCTCCAAGTACCTGATGCAGTAGACACTCTGCAAGAACCTGATGCAGTAGACACCCTGCAAGCACCAGATGCCGTAGACACTCTGCAAGCACCTGATGCAGTAGACATTCTCCAAGCACCTGATGCAGTAGACACTCCAGAAGCACCTGATGCAGTAGACACTCTCCAAGTATCTGATGCAGTAGACGCTCTGCAAGAACCTGATGTAGTAGACACTCTGCAAGCACCTAATGCAGTAGACACTCCCCAAGCACCTGATGCAGTAGACACTCTGCAAGCACCTGATGCAGTAGACACTCTGCAAGCGCCCGTTACAGTAGACACTCTCCAAGCACCCGATGCAGTAGACGCTCTGCAAGTACCTGATGCAGTAGACACTCTGCAAGTACCTGATGCAGTAGACACTCAAGAAGCACCTGATGATGTAGACACCCTGCAAGCATCTGATGTGATAGACGCTCTGCAAGCACCAGACACAGTAGACACTCTGCAAGCACCTGATGCAGTAGACGCTCCAGAAGCACCCGATGCTGTAGATGGTGTCCAGGTACCAGATACAGTAGACACCTTACAAACACCTGATGACCTAGCGACAGTACAAGCACCTGTAATCAATGTCGTAGAATCGGATAGTGAGGCTTGCGATGGGGATGAGAGCAGCGAGGGCGACGATGAGCCAACAAGAGCAGGTAACTCCCAATACTAAGAAAGTAATATAGTTTTGTTAGTAATAATACAATATTGTTGGAGATAAATACCTATTTGTGGGGTAGCTGGAACCAACAAAGTGTTGATAGGTTATCTATGGCCAATGCATGTCTGACTGCATGTAGTAGACTTCATCATGTATCAGTATCTATATAATATACCCCTAAATCGTGTATTCTTATTATTTAGAGATGCACTGGCCAAGCTTAGCCCCAGAGAGTCAACAGTTGACAGCCAATCATATCCCAGGCGATGTGAGTATACATGAATCCTGTGTGCCTGTTTTACTTACATGTAGCTTGGACAACTATTCAGTGTGTCAGCAATGGGGCTCTTTACAGATACGGAGGCTTCATGTGTCCGCGCAGCACAGCAAGACAGCGTCAAGTATCGGGATTTTGTGAAACTAGTTACTGTTATTCATGTCAAACCGCTTACACTTATAGAGAAGAGATCTCTTACGGTGTACATGCTTGTATATTCATTTGACTAGCACAGTTCAGGTAAACTATTGTATGTATTCCAGCAGTTTACAAGAGAGTCCAGTGTGGACACGGTCAAGTCTTTACACAGTTCCTCCGCTGACCAGAATTCAAAGTCTACTCCCACCAAGAGAAGACGCAAGAGGAGACCAAGAACGCTCACAGGTTCTCCTAAGCTGGTAGGTTTATGTCGGAATTGTCCAATCATGCATCTCATTACAACCATGCCTACTGGTTGATACTGATTACTCTGTATGGTAATAAATAATTGTAATTTTAGTCCACGAGTGGATCCCCGGTGGCCCCTTCGAGTCCCGTAGCCTTTCAACGAGGAAATAGCAGGTCACCTGATCCTGTATTAGCCAATGAGGATTCAGATGATTACTCACTTAATCCTCAATCAACCAATCAGGAATCAGATGAAGAGTCATGTGACCGAAGGAAAGTCAATCATTACTCTGACGTAGTCAGCAGTGATAACGATGACCTCGCTAATTCTTCCCGGCTATCCGAGGGGTCAAACTGGGACTACTATCAGGTAAGAGCTATATTCTGAATGACTGAACTTGTGCTCTTTATCCAATAGTTGGACATGTGCCATGATGTTGTGAGACTATTTGTTATTCTTATTTCCACTTGGAGTTTGTGACAAACTTCATGGTTTTTCTGCTTTAATTAACACAGAGAGTATTGTATGCAGATAGTGTGTGTTGTTTATGTTTTGTTGGGTTCACTCTGTAGGCGTCACCAGCACATGTTTCGATATCCACCAAGGTAAAACCCTTACACTATCTAAGTGCATAGCTTTACTATTTCTCTCATACAAACAAAGACTTCCCCCAAGACTATCTACTCCCACTAAAATGTACGATAAGTTTGGAGTTGTCTTGCAGTCATTTAAGAATAAAAACTTCAGTCTAAAACAAGATCTTTGCATAGCGGTTGCTGACTTGACAACTGCAGTGTGCAGAAGTTCAATGTTGTTTAAAAACTGATTTGTGTCGGAGTGAAGGCAAGACAAGTCCTAACTGCTAAAAGGTGTTGACACCCTATAGGCTATCATTAAATTAATGAATACTATTGGGAGAGTCATTCATCCAAATATTGAATAATAACGTAGGACGAGGGTAGACGTTTATATCGGTAGGTCAAAGGTTATTTGTTTAGTATGGTACAGCTGAATAGCGTATACTGACAATGAGGCTGCGTTAGGTTCAGGTTTCCAAAGACGCTAACTAATACACATACTAAATAGCTAAAGGCTAATAGGTATACTATTGCATTATGGGAAGGGCTAATAGGTATAATGTTGCATTATGGGAAGGAACTTGATGCGCCAACTTCAGTTTGCATTCAAAGTCCTAGTTAGTTACTTACTCCTCAGTTAGCTATACTCATCATATACTAACATCACAGCTATAATACTTATTGGAGCGGTCCTTATGCAGATATATAGATTGGTAACTAATATACAATGACAGAAGGATTTTAGTTAGTGATGCTAGTAATAGTATCATATTATATAAACCAATCATGGTCAAGGAATGCTTTCACTGCATGGCTTCTTTCTCTCCATTTGATACTCTCCTCTACGTAATATCACCGTGTCTACCTCTGCTACTGGTAAATAACACTCTTGTTAGTGGAATTATATTCACTCCATCTTGCTAGTTACAATTATATCACTTAGATTAGGAGTTATGTTTTCCTGTCCCTTTTGAGACAAAAAGGGGACAACTGCTACTGTTTCTACTTATTACTTTCATTGCATGTGTTACTTACTTTACTGTGTGTCAAACTGTGATGAATGAACGCTTTGTTGTTAATGTAAGTATTTCACTAGTAGAGTGTAGGTATTATATTCACCCTCTTAGAGTTGGGTAGTAACAACTAGACATATTTTAATCTCTTCAAATAATGGTTGTTATTATTGGCAATTGGTATCTTCACATTGTCATTGCATTAATGTCTTATGAGATGTACATGTTAAACTGTTTGCTGCAGGATCCACCTTATAGCACAGGAACTGAGCCAGACTTGGATATAGACCTAGAACCTAAATTAGACGATAGTGTGCTTCAGTGGGACGATGAATTGGATGACAATGAGGAGACCCTTACTCTTGATGTAAGACCACGGGAACCTAGGCTAAAGGTAAACATTGTGCAGTGAATTAACAGCATTTCACTTCAACACCTGGTCATTTCATGAATATAGTCTCTGTTCCTATCTACAGGGTGTTGGTTGTTGGGATATTGAACCAAAGAATGTGATTGGCCGGTTATGCTGTGTACAGACTTCAATTAATTCCCCGAATATAATATTGTCACAATATTTAGCTTGTCTGCTGTTTGCAACTAGCATTGGTATGGATTCACTAGAGTTGTCCTCTCTCTGTAGGCTGCTGCTGCAGTGGTCAGTGATTCCGAGGATTCCGACATAGAGGACCTACATTACGTTATACAACAGTCATCCACACAGCTCCTGCAAGCTGACTCTGCTCTACGGAAACCTAGAAGAGATGTCGTAAAGTGTGGGATATATTTAGAACCACAGAAGTATAACGAGTGGCATGCTACTTGTCAAACGAACATCAAGTGCTTGCAGGTGAGTGTCATTTTCAGCTGGAAGTATATCTATATCACATCGACACTCTGTCACCTTGTCTAAGTTATACAATGTGTACTCTATCCCATATATTATAGTAAAAATTAACAAAACACAGTACTTGAAGTCGTTCTAAGAGGGCTTGTGTAAACTTAGCCATTATCTTGTTGTAGAGTTGTTTAAAGGTACTGAGAGGGTTTAACTGCCCGCATTTAGCGAGTACCAATAGCTTAGTACACTGAGGCTATTTTCTGCTGTTTTAACACTAGCTTGTATTGCTGTGGTGTGAGTGTGATGCTGCCGGTTGTGCGTATACGGTGCCCGCAGGGAGGATGTTTAGGTGATGACTTGGTACTCAGTCTTAATGTTTGCTTGTAACAAACAGGGAATGTAGCTTGCTCACAAAGCATCCGCTATATCTAGTAGACATGTTTTGAAACATGATCGCTCATTTGCATTGGAAATAAAATGTTTCGTTGGTTGGTTTATAAATGCTAGTTTTGTTTAACTCTGAAGTAATACTGTTGAGGTTTGGAAAATTTATTGTCAGTTTGGCTTGCGCTTGTAGGAAGTACATACGGCATGTACCCTGGTATGTTGCATTCTGGGAACTGACAGCATGTATGTCATTTCTTTTTCTAGCCTACACTGTCTCCTTTAAATAACAATGATTCCATTTAAATCCAACTTGATTCCTTCCAACGATTTCCAGTTTGACTAGAGCCGATTTCATGATATTAACTGGTTGTCAATTAATTATTTGGTTGATAGTTTTAACTGTTCTATGAAATTTCACTATGGCACTCTTCAAGCACTGAGTAACCATGTCATCTAGCTCTCCTTTAATCTGACATCTCTTTCAGGTGATACAGGAACACTTGGAATCTGAGCAGGGATTGGCTAACCTTACTGATGATGACATCCAACAGGTGCTTGACCTCATTAACAAGTGGCAGTCTCTTGAGAAGGTATGACATGACATGCGTGTGTTGCCTGTGTATGGGGGATAACTCTGTGATTATTGCTTTTTGTTATAAGCATAATTATGCATCGATGAGATATCAATATTTTGTTGGATATTCATTTTCATTGATTGGCTATGTTTTATCTTGCCTGTCCATTGATTGGCCATGTATTATCTTAGCTATTCACTAATTGGTGATGCGTTATGTTAACTGTTCACTGATTGGCTGTCTACTATAGATTGCTGAGCAGAGGAGAGAGCAAAGTACAGCACTGTGTAAGATCTACAGAGACATTGTATCTGGTAAGAAGCTGGTGAGGCTGAGTGAGGAGCAGATATCTGTACCAGCATTTAATGATGTGGGAGAACTGGAGAGTCACTTCAGATCATTGCAGGTAAACATCGTCATCATCATAGTCCTGGTAACGGATAGTGTAGGCAGCGTGTGACTCTAGGGCTTTGTACCAATGCCTCATAGACAACCGAGTGTCACCAATTTGGTAATTAGATTAATGGAAACTCTCTCTGCAATAGCTACTATTCCTTCAAACAACTTTCTACCAACCGATGACTATCTAGGAGTTATCATTCCACGTTAGCTATTCGTGGGAGTCACTATTCTTCGATTTAGACTGATGAAAACGTCACCAGTCTTTATGCAAGTAGTGCATAGTCATGAACATTACTCGTATCATATTGTAGCATTGTAGTCTAGCTACTACATGTATATGTATATATTATGTTGTAGACATTCCGTGTGAACTTGCAATCTCAAACCCATAAGATGCAGCAAATCAGTGACGCTATCATCGTGTTTGAATCGGAGAATAAGAAGATTAAGATGGCGGGTTTTAAGCAGCTCGTAGCTGAGCTGTCTAGCGCTTTGAAACCAGCCATCTTGAGGTAAGTACACAGTCTGACAGTAGCCTGCAGTTGTAGTTTATCTGCGGGTCGAGTCGGTACCAGCCTTCCTCCCCCATCTTTAGATGTAAGAGTGATTAGTCAAGCCTAGTAACTAGTATGATTAATTGACCAATTAAACTGCTGTTATTAGTTCTACTAACCAATTACATGATCTGATAGAAACAATACCACTGTATAGCTAGTAGTTGCATAGACACATGGTGTAACTCCACCGTTGGTATGTTGCAGTGTCGGTAAGAAGACCACAGAGTTACAGTACGCTGTGGTCCAGTGGCACAAGTGGAACTCTGAGTGTAAAGAGTTGGAGACGAGTCTTGTGAAAACCTCATACGATATAGAAACTGTGGAACTCGGTCTATGTGAAGAGAAGTAAGCTTTTATATTACTCCTGTGTTTAGTAGCTCTACTGATAGTCTGAGATATTGATGACTTTATTGCGGAAGCTGGTCTGGTGGGGAATATTGTAGTAGGTGGGCAATTGGTTCTATGGCTGAAACCTAGATCAGCATTGTATGTCCTAGTCATATTCATTGACATACAGGTTGTCCTAATCAAGTGAAGATAAACCCCAGGTTGTGCATTCTAAACAGGGTAGGATAACTGCATGTTATGCATCATAAACAAGGAAGAATAACTCCATGTTATGCATCATAAACAAGGAAGAATAACTCTATGTTACATATTCTAAACAAGAGAAGATAAATCCATGTTATATATGATTGTGTACCTTGTGCACAGTACATTATTCTTGGAATATGATAGGCCTGTAACAATCCAATGACACATACATCAGTAAACAGACCAGCCGCTGTGTCTAGATTATAAGGCTAATATACATATAGTTACACGTGTAATAATAATAGTGATGGAAACTAGTAGTTATGATGTAATTCATTAGTTAAGTCTTGGCAGCAGTCTCATTAGCAGGATGCTATATCCTACCAGTGGTGGATAAAGGGAACATTTAGCTTCGTGCTAGATTATAAGCGTGTTTACAGAATACTACAATGCATTTAGTGTTACACACCACCCACATATAGGTGTTAGTGATATCTAAAGGTTGTAGCAGCAGTTATTTCCAAGTGGAGACAAATCTAAATACTAACTACCTTTGTGTCAGGTTTCTGAAATCCACCCCTGTTAGCCAAAACAAACATGGGTGTATATTCTCAGTAATACATTACTGAGTGTTCGTTCGCATAGTTCTGCTGTACATACATGTAGTACAATGTAGCTACTAGCAGTAAGTAGTAACTGTGTACATTACTCTATTTAACTGTTGTATACTTTGTAACAACTCCATTGGTTGTCCTATTTTAGACTCATCGAGTTGGAAGCCTCGTTCTCAGATTACAGCTCTGTCTGCACCAGTGTGGCACATAACTTCACAGAGGAGAAGCTTACTAGTCTACGTCTGCGACTGAACCACCTCATGTCAGACAAGGGGCAGCCTGTGGAAGGGTCAGATGTTATACCTCTGGATGATGAGCTAGAAACAGAGGAGGAGGAACTTCCTGTTGAAGATGGAGAGTCTGGATCTCCTGGTGACGCATGGACAGACGATAATGTCACAGTCGTTTCCACACTCACTCCTCCTCCAACTTTGTTACTGGATGCGAGTCCAGAGAAGTGCGACTCTCTCAAGTCTAGTAGTATGGAGAGTGGCTTCGCTACAATGGATACGGAGAGATCGGTGCCAGAGGTGGAGGTCAGTGGAGATAGTTCTGGCCTCCTGCTGCAGATGGTTGCAAGAGAAGTTAGTGAAGAGCCAACAGAAAGTTCTCATGAGCCGTTGGGCAATTCTGCATCAGAGCTGCCAACAGACGCATTACCCGAGACTCCTGCAAACATGGCACCTGAAACTTCTGACTCTGCAAGTGCTGGACTTGTATCTACTGAACCTCCATCTTCTGAACTTGTGCCTGCTGCAACTGTGGATGTGATGACTCCACTTGTGGTGGATGTATCCCATGGTAATGATACAGGAAACAGCGATCATCAGACTCCGCCCACTGTTGAAGATTTAGCACCTACTCTACCAATCACAGACCAGGAGAAGATTCACGTAGCCAACCGTAGTAAAAGGAATAAAAGGAATAAACGAAAAGGAAAAAATAGAAATGCATCCTCTGCCAGTAGCAAGCCCGAAACTGTAGATCCTGCAAATTCAACCAATCAAACTCGGGATACCAGTCTCAATCAATCTGGTCTCTCTGTTGACGAATCTCTTAGCCAACCAACATGTACAAATCTAACCACATCCACAGGGGCTGGAACTGACTCTGCTGCAGTGTACACCGACTCATTCACCAACACAGATATTCCACCACAAACAGAATCGCAGACGGATATGATCGTAACAGCTGACCAATCCACATCCTCCGATTCCCAGCTGAGAACAAGCCAAGGTGTGACAACTGATGTTCCATCAACTAATACATCAACAAATCAAACCGACTCATTGCTCTCAACCGACCAATCAACATCAACTGAGCGCTGGCTTGATACAGTCGGTAACCAAACAGACGACCTCCCAAAGTCCACTCAATCCACCAACACTGACTTTAGCCTTAGTTCCTCCTCACAGACAGATAATCCATCGACTGAGGCCACAGACTCTGTTTCACAAACCGATTTGCCATCAGAACATTCTGGTGTGAATGCTGAGCCCCAGTCTAGTGATGAGGTGGCGGATCACGGATCTCATGGTAACGGGCGAGATGTGAGTGAACTCTTGCTTTCACAATCAATTGCCAATCAAGAGGGAGTGCCGCCACTTTCAACTGATGACCTAATTGATGATGAGTCACTTCCTATGTCAGATGAATCCCCACCCACAGCAGCTGGTGCCGGACGTGTCGCCGTAGTTGAGGAGATTGTGCCAGAACATTTCCCAAGGATGAGAAAGTCGATGAGTATACAGGAGCGGACAATTTCAACGGGATCGAAACCCCTCACTGGGGCCTCAGCTAAACCCTTACCAAGGTAATCCTACTGTACAATATATACATGCATGTGTATAAATAAATTACATTAAATAACTAATGGACTTAAAAACATGATTTTCATGAAGTGTTTTTTTGCTTCAGGTCTATTTACAGATAATCTATTTTCAATTTTAGGAGGCGTTGGATTACTCCCCGAACTCTGCGATGTGTATCAGCTATATTAGGATCTCTACTATTTCTTCTTATCGTCTATTTCCTGCTACTCCCAAAATGCTGCGAGAATACCCACTACCACCAGGGAGTGTTTGGGCTTAGACGTCACTACACACAGTTTCCACCACATTAGATGACATCACATCCTGCTCTCTATCTGCCCAATCAGTTTCCACTAACTCTGTACACTTCACTGGCTGTACTATTATCTTGACGCTTGAGCATGACAATATTTAGTATTTTTATATCGTGCATAATCCATTTCATTACGTAATCTTGGCAGCAGATCTGCAGTTAGCTTTAAATATAAATTTGGTAAATTGGTGACCTTTGGCACTAGTTTTTCAGGTATATCTGTGATAGACTCTCATGTAATTAGTACATTGTAAATAAGCATTTTAGTGCCGAATTTTATTGCAATTAAAGTAAAATTCAATATTATTATATTTTAGTTAAAGTAAATCTATATTATAGTAATGTACAGGACTAAAGGAACCTGTAAATAGTGAATGATGATTATGTATTCAGGAAGGTTGTATTTAATTTACTGGTACATACTTGTCCTTGCATGGGGAAATTTTTATGATATTATATTATTTTGGAGTTATGACTCCGCTTGCACTGATCCATTTTCATTCAGGTTTGTTTGTGATGGGGGAAAATACTAATTTTTCTCTTGATTGGATATTTCCTTTAGCATTACAAGTTTTCCACTCAGAAATATTGTGCAGTACCTGTATATATTATGTAATGTATGTTACGTATTAATATTATATTTTATTATTACCCACTATTTTTATAATTAATATTCTGTAATATCAACTGCAGTCTTTGATGAACTAATACAATATTATATTGGATCCCAAATTATACAACTTGCTGTAACAGGTTCTACATTTAGATGGTACATTTCTGTTAGACCTTCTGAATGCATGAATATACATGTACGTGTAGCACAAGCTCAACGTCAAATGTCATTGGGGTGCTCTTTTATGGGGAAGGCAGAAAAGGCATTAGACCTATGATTCATGTTTGCTAGATGGATTTTGGGTAGGTTAATGAAATTGAAGCCAAATAGAATCACTGGCTCTTGGGGGGGGGGGGGGGGAGTCAATGGACAGAAAATTTCTCGCTTTATCAAATATGGCCCAAGGGGAACTCCCACCGCGACCCTGTTGGTTATAACCAACAGTATACTGTCCTGCATACAGCTTGGTAAAATTTAATGGACAACACACTGCAATGCGTTGTCTAATTGCAGTTGCCTAGTTTAATTGTTGCTTGTTTAGAGTTATGTTTTCCTGACATTAGCTGGCAAGAGCAGACAACTTTTAATTACCTGAACTGCTCAGGGAAAATGATAATTCCACTACATAAACACTTCCTAGAGAATTAGAATGCTATAATGCTATTGCTTCTATTCTACTAAAACTACATGTGTGTGAAGGTCGTGTGTATGAAGGTCATGAGTCAAAAGTTGTGGAGGAGAAGATGTGGATCAGAATAACAGCTCCATCCATATACCTTACTACTGGTTGCTTAGTGGTTTAGTTTAGACACCTTCCCATTTAGGCAGAGTTTCTGGTTGGCTAAAAATCTACCAACATGATTCCATAGTTCGGTCAAAAGGTAACATATCTCCTAAAAAATCTTGAACTCGTTGACCACAGGTTAAACAGTAGCAACATATACTATTATATATTTTTATGTACAGAGTAACATGAGTTGTTTTATGAATTATGATCACAGTAAAATGTTCAATACACGTACCTACGAGGTACACAAAGACTAGACTATTAGATGATTGATACACACAGAACACACTGGGTTACACAGCATGCCATAGATCATCTGTTCAGTCTATGCTAACCTATAATAATAGATTTATGCAATGTTTTATTGTAACACAGGCTAATGGGTTCCCATGTCTACATGTATGACCGGTGGATCAGATGCTAGCATTGACACCAAAGTTAGGAGTCGTCTCGTCTTGGGCCATTGAAACCAGGAAAGAGGTAAAGTTTCCTCCCGTGAGTGAGAGTATCCCATACTACAGGTATCTGCCCATCGTCCAACTTCCTCTTTATACAGATACTCCTGACTTTACGCTGTACCTGAATAAACAGTTAACAAAACATCGTACAAAGCTCTCACTGATTATTGTAAATAACTTGTTAGGAAATAGTCCCCCCAGAGTCATTTTGACAGTCATGTAGATGTAAAGCTAGTGATCTTTGCAGAGCACCAATAGACATATGTGACCCCTGCTATCAGAATCAGACATCGGGAGGGCCAAAATTTTTTTGCAAAGTTCAGCTTTCACAGGCTATAGCCACTAGTCATACATGATTTATATGAAGTAATTTTTGATAAATGATAATTCGTTATCTTTATTGTGGGTGTTTCTACTTATAAGCATGTGAAGTGGTAAGAAGTAGGAAAGATTTGCTGATTGATAAAAGCCTTGCTGCAATTTTATGGACCTCTTGATGTCTGATTCTGACGGAAGATTTGCTGATTGATAAAAGCCTTGCTGCAATTTTATGGACCTCTTGATGTCTGATTCTGACGGAAGGGGTCACATATTCATGTAGTGGCTGCAGGTTTTTGTACTGTACATCTATAAACTTGTAACTCACCAGTTTAAATATCTGATAGACATCTTTGTGACAGGCATGGTTATACATGGTAGATACCAGTGCTCTAATCATTAACCCGCCAAAGACAGGGTGACGTTTAGAGATGAATGCTGTGGGAATAACAAAAATAGAATTTAGACTTTGTAACTATCGGTCAGAATAGCAATTACATGTACATGTATGAAAATCACATACAGCCACACCAAATGGAAGTGACCTTTTGTATTTGTGTGCCATTCTGGTGGAATTGCCAGTATTGAGGCTTTAACAATTACAATAACAAATGCACATGTGTATGCACTCATGTTGACAATATTGGCCAAGCACATTTGATCACATAACTAAAGTTTGAAACCATAAGTACAAATGTAAGGTGGGTGAGGTCGCTCAGACTGAGTGCTGACTGAGTAAAGGTGCAAACACACTGGAGCGTCTTTGAGTGAGCGTTTTGGTGTCAAGCGTCAAACGCTATGGCCTTGATAAACACACGGGGCGAACAGGGGGCGAAGCAATTTACAAATCAGCCAATGGCATTTCAGTATGCATTCACTCTGCTATAACCCGCGTGTTTATGTTTACTAACTCTGTTCATCAACCAATCAGTGGCGAGCGAATCGCCTCAATACTTCAGCTAGCTCAGCTCGAGCGTTTTGAGAGTGTTGGCACCTGGGCGATTCGCTCCAAAACGCTCCCGTGTGTTTGCACCTTTAATCCTACAAACGCACTCATGTACATGTACATGTAATATAGTCTCTACTATTTACATAGACCACAAAAGTCATTGTCTTTGAAGATCCGTTTAGAGTTGGACCAAGTAAAAAGTTTCAGCATTATTATCCGTTCTATCTCTGATAATACTGTAACTCACATTCAACGCTGGCTTTGATCACAAGTAAGTTGTCATAGTTCAGACTGTCCATAGACTCGGCCTCTTGGCGTTGACCAATCTCTGAGGGTAGAGGTGCGACAGTTTCATACTTGGGTTCCTGTCCATTCTCTATACCTTTCGTAAATGGATGTATTCCCCTCTCGCCGACATCAATTCGATCTGTAGTGAAGAGTTATATACCCTGACGTTGTGTAAAACCCAATGAAAGGTCACATTGCCACTTGCACAAGTCATTATGGTGAAACGTATAGATTCACAAAGTATGTTGTCTGGAAGAAAAATGTGAGGTCACATTTTGGACACTGCTAAGTGCTAACATCACTAATAGTTCGCATTTTAATGAAACGAAAATTACCTCCACTACATGCCTCCACTATGACCACCTTCGGTTTCCCGGACATTCCAGGGAAGTTGATAGATGTGAGTAGGTCAAAGACATGAGTAAGGTTCACCAACTTCATATCTGCACCAAAGATGCGGTTGTCTGCTGTCCCATGGCTCATGATCACCAACACGTGACAGCCCATGTCCTCATGGGCCTTTTGTTCTACTTCAGCTTGGACAGTAGACAAGATGACCTGAAATAACACGGCCTGGTTCAATGTGAGCCAACTCCTTTAATTCTATTAGATATTAAGATGTATTGTGACTAATACTAGCTGACAGGATTGAAGTTGATCAACACTACTTCCTGCTAAAATGTTTTACCTTCTTGTGCACCTCAAAATAGTTTGATGCAACTAGTTAAAAGTAGGATAGGGTAAAGGAAGTATATGGTTCTAACCATAATACACTTTCTGTTTTCTACATAGTCAGTCACGTGTATGCAAGAATAAGTTTTAGAAAATCAAAGATGGACGTCCCATACCTCTGCTTTGAGATCTTTCTTTACTATCACCTCAAATTTGAACTCTTTCAGCATGTCTGTCATGTTTTGAACATCTGCATCTGAACCATCTCTAGAGATGTCTGGGCGATTCTCAAAGTTTTTGTTGTTGATTATGAGAGCTCTTCCTCTTTTCCTCTTCATTTGAAAAACCTGTTGGGTGATAAACATTGCCTTCATGTATTACATATATTATTTCATCTCTTTCGAGTTTTGTGTGCTAATAAGTCCGAAAAATTTCGCATCAAATTTTGAAAAGACTCAAGTACTTGCACATATATGTAGAATGTAGCAGTAATGATTAACCCATACAAGTTGTGCCATTTGGGTAGCAATAGTTACAATTATAATATGACTAAGAGGCTAATAAAGCATTGGGAAAATCCAAGGGAGTGAGATATAGGGCTTAAAGGTGGGCTATAATTTGGAGTACAAGTATAATACAACTGAAATATACGGTACCTTGTTAGCGTTGGAGAAGAGGCATTCAATCTTAGGGTTAGTTACAGGTTTTGGCTTCCTATTTAGGAGCACCAAATGATGAGCTCCATCTGTAGGAAAGATGTTCTCATCATCATCATCATCCTCGTCATCGTCTTCGTCGTCTAACACCTCACTGAGGTCTTCTTCCTTTGGAGATGTGTTGCTAGCTACCTGGTTCTTTTCTGCAGAAGCAATCGTTCATTAGCTAGCTGTAGCACTCAAAGCACACACACAAGCGCTCATACATATGAATACAAATGAAGGCACCTCTCCACACCATTAGTCCTGTTCAATCATGATGAATAACCTAAACCTATTAGTACATCCTCCTATCACCTTTTCTTTTTAGCCTTTGTACTATGTGGCTGTTGAATTAATTCAGTACTGCACCTGGTTTCACCAGAGAACAAAACTAATTATCCATATTACGGGAAGAAAGGCTATTATCTATTTTTGTTGCTTAGACGCTCAAAAAACCTACCAGAAACGGCAAGTTTTCCACGAGCTTTGAGTAGATCAACCATTTCTTTGAATGAAGAAACTTCCTCATCTGGCAAGGAGTCATCTAATCGATAAAATAATAGTTCCACTAAACATATACATATTATGCAGTATGTCTTTGTATATTGACCAAAACTGTAAGCTTTATACACTACAAAGCTATGAACACAATCCTATAAGAGACAGCTTTGTGAATGAAAATCTTAAGCTCAGGTCCATGAGCACTCCATGGGCGACCTTAGCCTGTGACAAAATATAAGCAAATCTAGTACCAGTCCACCAGTGGCCTTGATCAATACCCAGCCAGTAACCAAAACTGATTTTTAATAAATTATATAATTGGAGTCATTGTATCTATAATGCTGACCAATTAAAACATCGCTCCACAACGCTGGAGATGGAAAAGATCCAACATGTTGGTATTTGATAGTCAAACAAAAGGTGCGCTGATTTGCTCTAGAACGAGGCTCCGTTGTCCAAAAATGAACAATTGGCCTCTTGTGTAGCTAAGCCTTTATTGCTTTAATAGCGATGCAAGCAAGGATATGCTACCTTCAATCTGAGTGGCAAGTTGATGGTGATGTTAGTAATAAAATATATAAGTTAACTAAAAGTTTTTTATTCCTAATCATTAGGTGACATAGTAAAAAGCTCATTTATTTGGAGCACCTTTATAGCATGTAGTCCTTTGCCACAGAATACTGTCTCTTACAGGACTATTACTTGCCACAAATCCAGTAACACGAGGCATGCTTACATAGCATCAAACCAGCACTACTGATTCTTTTCAATCAAGAAGTGGGACATTATCCGCAAAACCAATTTAGAAAAGACTCACTTACATGTACATGGATGCTGGAATACTGCAAATGTTTCTTCTTTGCTGCATATGAGAGTAGACGAAGTTTTAGCTAAATAAGACTGGTGTGATCGACTGTGCCGGGAGGAAAAACTCCAATCAGGGTCAAGGACTTTCTGGGGATGAGGATTCTGTATCAACAGACAGTGTGCGCAGTAGAAAACAGTGACAGTCCTACTGGCAGGCCACGCCTCCTTAACTTGCCTGAGTGTAGCGTTGGTGATGTCCTTGAGCTTATTCCACATTTCACACACATTCTGTGCAGCAGACGACACGTAGATTGATGCCTTCATCGACTTGTAGTCGTGAATCAATTGCATTTCGAAGCCATCATCGTACACCACAGCTCCATTACCGCTGACTACTTTAGAAGCAATTTTTGTTGGAAACAGTTCAAAGAATCGAACAATCATCTGATGATAAACATATTGGGGCAGTGACAGACCTTTGAACAGCAGATCTACTTGGAAAGTCAATGCCTCATCTGACGCAGCAGACGTGTGCGAGTGACCCGTAGCAAAGTACGGAATAATGTAGCTCATTTTATTGGAGTCACTCTTGATTGGCCCATGAATGAGCCGGAAGGTTGTCATCAGACTGATGGCTACTTCGAGATCTTGCTTACTGGTGAAGGATGTTTCCTCTTTGATCAGATAGAATAGAAGATCTTCGTCCATGACACCAGTCTGTAGGAAGTGACTGACAAATGCATCGTAATGCTCCCTGTCGACCCATGCAGTGCTGAATCCAATGTACGGTTTGAATTCTTCTCTTCTCTCTTTCCACTTCTGATCGGGATCATGGTGATAGAAGACACATAGCAGTTTGGTCACCATAGTGATCTTGTGGAAATAGTAGCTTTCAAGTGATGCAATGCTTTTATACCACAAAATTTTACCACAGTCATGCATGTATTGCAGAATTATGGATATTTGTTTGCGGCTGATTCGATGATCTTTTCTATACAAAGCAGTGAACACTTCTTCAAAGGTGCTGTAGATGGATGGTAAGGAAAGAACTCGGTCGTTCACGTCCTCCCATATTTCTGGAAGTTGTTTTTTGAAGTTCTGGCAAGAACGGAGGAGATTCTTTTTAAACTTCTCAAACACAGCGTACTTGCTATCTTTGCCCACCTCGTAGATATCTAGTGGTAAGAAAATACCTTTGGATGAGTTAGCAAATAGCTTGATTTTGCAAACCTGACCACCAAGTAATTTGTCTTCTTCAACAATTTCGTGGCACAAGTCATTGCTGGTTTGAACAAAGCCATCTTTCAGCTCATGAAATTCGCTGTCATCAAACAGGTCTTGATGAGTGAACACCAGCTTCGGAGAACCCAAATCAGGGTTGGCAAGGTACAAATGTGACAAGTAGTCAAATGCACATCTTCTGACAGCCTCTCTCTTGTTTGATTCTTTGGAAATGTTGTGGTATTGTTCCATACTGACAACGACTACTGGTATGCAATTCTGTTTCAAGGTCAGCTGGTAAGTGATATGGTAGACCTCTTGTCCTCCCATATCAATCAGTCGGAGCATTGTGTCATCGACTTCGACTTCTTCAACTCTAAACACTTTGGTAGTTTCGTCAATATTAGCATCTGGATCTCTATTGGTCAGAACTCGCTTCCTCTGGGTACTTTGTAGCGTTTTCACGATGCTGGTTTTTCCAGCAGACGCCTTCCCAATCACAGCGATTGTAACCATGGGAAAGTTAAGACCAGTACCTTTCGCTAGATCCTTGTAATACTGGTTTATGGCATCTATGCCACTTTTGAAAATTTGAATGGGTGGAGATATCAGTTTAGGCAAATTTGTGTCTGCTGCTAAATTTCGGAGGTTTCTCAGCTGCAATATTTTTGGGTTCAACGAGCATAAATCTTTACCAGAGATGTCCAAACTTTCTAGACTTGTCAATGTGCACACAACAGAGGGTAGCGATGTGAAGCTGCTGTAAAGCATGTTGAGGTCTGTCAGCTGCTGTAGGCTCTGGATGCTACAAGTGTATTGGATGTATACATCAGATATCCATTGCAGTAAACAGTTCCAGCATTGGAGAGAGACAATTCAGAAAATTATAATGACTAACCAGATATTTTAGATCCTGGCCTACATTTTACTTTGGATCATGTTTCATCAATTACCAGGCTAGATAGAATTGGTGTTTGTTAGAAAATAACCACTGATAATGAAATAGAAAATCAAATCTACTCAGTTGAATATTACCCAACGAGTACAGCGGAAGTATTCAACCACTGAGCGTATATCATCATTCATAGGTTCTTATAAACCCGAGAACTATTTTTCCGGCGCAGGTAAAAATTTCACTTGTAGTTTTTTAATAGAGCAAAATAAAACCGATTTCTTTATTCTTGTTCCGTACACTATTCCATTGTACACACTTACAAACTATATGTATAACAATACATACACACCTTTGTGGCAGAGTCTCAAATTTGCAGCTCATGATATCTAGTTTTTTTAGCCATATCATTGATTCGAATATGTCATCAGGTAGACCTTTGGAGAAGTCATTCCCAGATATGTTCAGAGTCTTCAGATTCTTTAGCTGGGTTATGCTAAAATGAAAATAATTGCTTAAGTTTATGTCACCTATTATAATCAAAATATATAACACTTGCAAATAAAATGGCATGCTGTAGACTCACTTATGGCTACAGCTATGTGAGAGGCCACAAGCTATGAGTAGTGTCAACTTAATATCTTGTTGGTGACGAAAGTGATAAATTCTATAACTGGAATAAATAAATTGTCTGAGATCAGCCGATTACAACAGGGCTTCGTGGCACCAGAGAGTTTGGGGTCCGTGGCACCAGAGAATTTGGGCTCCGTGGCACCAGAGAGTTTGGGCTCCGTGGCACCAGACAGTTTGGGCTCCGTGGCACCAGAGAGTTTCATGACTGAACACGTTACTCCTTGCCTAGGTGAAAAGATGGTAACAACATCCTTATGAGAGGCGGTACTGGTCTAAAGTGGAAAAATATACTTTGACCGATATGTTCTCCAACATCACACTCACCTCTGTGGTAGAGAAGTGAGCTGACAGCTTTGAATATGAAGCTTTACCAGAGCAGATCTGAAAGGCCTGAATATGTCTTCAGGTAGACCGCTAGAGAAGTTGTTACCTGATATGTTTAAAGTCTCCAAGTTCTCCAGTTGAGCTAAGCTAAAATAGAACAGCACATAATAATAAAATATATTCGAATCTTGAACGTAGGTCCACAGTTGTTTTCCCCTGAATCGGTGGCATCCGAGAAAGATCTAATGCACATCAACATTGAATATCTAGCAGCATTAACTGGCCTGTGTGCCTGTATGGTACAAGAATGTCATTAGAAGATATCATTTTACTGACATATTATGCCAGTTGAGAGTAGCAGACATCAATGTTTACATTAAATTCCTCTACTTTCTGAACAAACGCCATGATTGCCTACAGCTATACATTAGATTACCCAGTGACAGGTAATTACCTATCTGGAAGAGCAGTCAGGTTACAATATCTAATATACAGCTCCTTCAGAGATGTCATAGATGATGTGAACATGTCGTCAGGTAGGTTGTCAGAAAAGGTATTCTTCGTGATGTCCAGAACTTCGAGATTCTTTAGCTGAGATATACTAGAATACAATCATTTCGACTATCGACAGCTTTTACATACATTGTACACTGTATATGCACGTGTGGGCTATTTGGTATATTAGTAAGATTACCCAGGTTTTATTGAAACAAAATCGGGTAATTCAGTGTTAGGGCAGCTATTTAGTTATAAATTATATTTACCCCTTTGGAAAGGTTGGTAGGGTAGAGTTTCTAACGCACAACTCTTTCAAGGTCATTGTTGGTGTTAGCATATGATCAGGAAGACCTTTGGGAAACTCACTGTATGCTATGCGTAGATTTTCTAAATTTTCCAGATATCCTAGCTGAGATATACTACAATATACATTTTTTTGTAGTTACCATCGATATAAACAATTTTGCAGAAGACACATGCGCAGTGCTGTCCAATGGCTTACGTATTTTAACATTTCATTCCAGGCTCTTTTCTCCCTGCAGTGGACACAGTTTTATCAGCCTTTGTAAGCCTTCGTTACCTAACATTGAGTTTTAATTTACTTTGCTGGCTAATACATGTACATGTATATCGCTGGTCTGAAACGTTATTTATCCAATGTTTTACATAATTTTATCAGGAGAAAAATTACATAGCGCATGCAATGCCACATTCGGCTAACCCAAACTGTACTTGTCGATCAACATGCATGGGATGACAACTCTAAAGCTTAGAACTAGATGGCCACGTGCTCATCTTGATATTCTGTAACATTCAAGGTCACAGGTTCAAATTAGACACTGTTTTAAAAATTTAAGACCCATGTTAGCTTAAAAATCCATTTGTAAATCTTATAAAATGTAGCGATTTACCTCCTGTACTCGACGCTTGCAATCTTATCAACTCTGACTCTTTTTAGACTGAGATCTGTAAGCTGTGGAAACAGAGTGTCAATATTTGGCAAAATGCAGTCATATAGCAGCATGTGTGTGAGGGTATGCTCTCCGACTTTACGTATAATCTCTGGGAGCCTGTACCGAAGTGCGCTGTTGTGTGTCCATTCATTGCGTGGCACAGCCATGTTGCTATGTCTAAACCAAACACGGTACACACCTACAACAAATTGTAACTGTATATGTTATGGCATTATAAAAGTGTATTCCACTTTTCTGGAGTCACATGTTAGGTGTAGTTTGCTTCTGCTCTGGAATTGTATGTTAGCTAAAGTAATGGGTTGAGAACTTATGGTACGGTAAACCTAAGGCTGAGCCTTTACTTACTCTGAAATCGACACCCATCAAGAAAAAATCCCGTTGAAAGAAACGATTTAATAAAAATATGTTTTTCTGTTGGATATGTAGATATCTTACTTTAGTTGCTCCGGATTCATGTGCTGTGATTGAGGCAGTTAGATTGGGGAGGAGGGTACAAGAAAATAAGATAGCAAAATATTTTAATAGATAATAAGCTATTGTTGTAGTTGGTTTAGTATTCTGATTGTTTGCCGCCTAATTAAAGGTTTTGGGAACAGCAGATATGGTTTACTAACCTTCATCAGTTTTTAGATCTTCTTCCGCCGCCATTTGATTCTTTTTAGCCATAATCTACCAAGCTCTATCAGTTACATCTGGCGACTGAGTAGCATGTCAACAACCTTTTCAATACTTGAACCAGCTACCTGGTTGATATATATTAGCAGTAGCTTCTCATTACACTGGTCAGCATTTAATTGTACTTTATGACATACAACTTGTACATAAATACAGTATATACATGTACATGTAGTAAATCAACAGTTACTGTATCTGTGATCATTTGACTTACTGATATAACGATTTTGCTACAAGTACAATGTACAATGTACATGTATTTACTGATTTCAAAAACTGCAAGCATAGATGCCTACATGATACCAGTGATGCCCTACATGCACATGTAATACTGTAATGGTTTCTGTGATTTGGTGCGGTCGTCCTTGGACGACTACCGACCCAGAATTGAAGTGCCTATGGGTGGTGCTAGGACTTCGCTTTACATGAAAGATCGAGCGGTCTCAGTAGCCCAATAACTACCAGAGACGACCCATCTGGTCCCAAGTCTGACCTTCAGACTATACTTTGAAAGAGAGTGGTCCGACCTAGTAGGCGGTTCGCTAAGCGAATGACCTGACAAAAGGAAGTGAAAGTCTCTGTATCAAGTATAGATGTGTCTTTATTGAAAGCCAAGTGAAGACTGAGACAATGAACAGTGAAACAATGCCCTTTATATAGTATGAGGACTTCCGTCCGACGTAGTGTCGGGAAAAGACGACGTAAGGTCGTTCGGAAGTTGCGCAACAACATGGCCGTTGGAAGCCCGACGGCCGACCCAAAATAGGTCGGGTTCTACAAAAGTTGCTTATAATGGTCCAATTCATGTACAAAATGAATATCAATGGATTCTGAGAGGTCGGGCCTCTGTACATGGGTATAAAAGGCATTAAAAGACTTAGTAATAATTATACGATAATATAGGAGTTACATAGAGTAAAGTAAAAGCAGATATATACAAGTATATGTATGTGCACACAATAATGAGTGTCAGGTGTAGGAGACGACTGTGCGTACCATTACAATACTATACTGCGTATGTACACATTTCTGTACAAACATTCATGTTTACTTACATGTTAGGATTAGTAGAAATCACGTCAACTATAATATTGTCTGCACTATACGACTTCCAGAAAGCCTATAACTTTATACCACAAGCCATATTCACACTATTTCTTGTTGAGACAGACTATACTTTATAAATCTGTAAATATACATGCACATGTATTACATAACTGTTACACTAATTTGTGCAACGGTTTACAACCACATTGCAAACTGCTGTTAAACAGACGTCTAGCTATCTGTATCATTCTAATCTATATTATAGTCATGTGACTCCAACATACGAGCAGTATAATAAATTGAAACAAAATAGCACGAGTAAGCAACTCCTAGTAAAAGTAACTGGTAGAGAATGATAATAAATAACAATAGAAACAGTACATAGATTAGTTACATGTATATTGAGGGTACCTGAGCAGAAAACAGACTGATAACATATACATGTACATGTACATGATGTATATGCTGTACATGTACATACCCTATAGTACAAGTATGTACATGTACATACCCAATAGTACATGTATGTACATATACATACCCTATAGTACATGTATGTACGTGTACATACCCTATAGTACATGTATGTACATGTACATACCCTATAGTACAAGTATGTACATATACATACCCTATAGTACATGTATGTACATATACATACCCTATAGTACATGTATGTACGTGTACATACCCTATAGTACATGTATGTACATGTACATACCCTATAGTACAAGTATGTACATATACATACCCTATAGTACATGTATGTACATGTACATACCCTATAGTACATGTATGTACATGTACATACCCTATAGTACAAGTATGTACATATACATACCCTATAGTACATGTATGTACATATACATACCCTATAGTACAAGTATGTACATATACATACCCTATAGTACATGTATGTACATGTACATACCCTATAGTACAAGTATGTACATGTACATACCCTATAGTACATGCATGTACATGTACATACAAACACACTTACACTTATGATTTACAGCATGCTGTACTTACCTGAGCGTAGCGTATCTACCACACGTACCTTATTTCTATAGAAGAAATGAAAGAGAGCTCAACTATCTGCCATGATATCAATTAACTACCACCATAGCAGAATGCCAACAAAGTAGTACAAGCACTAGTCATGTAGTCTGTTTGGCATATCAGTGGACAGACTGTGGCAAAACTTCCTGATAGCTGGGAATCATTGAACTGTATGACAGTTAGCCTTTGATACAGTAATCCTTCAGCATACACACCATAAGCATATAACAGAAGGTTATGGCGCTCTACTAGTCTGCTTAAACTGTTAAACTTCTGCTAAATGAAGAAATACATTAGGTCATAGATAAATGACAAATTCATTGCTGGTTTGAATCATGTAAACTTTTGTGGAGTTGTCAAACCCTTTGGAGTAGGACAACTCCACACATTAACAATTTAAATGGTTTCCCAAGTAGTAAATTTCACCAGTGTTGAGTCACGACATTTCCAAACATTGTGTGAGAGGAGTTTTTCGCTAGTGTTGAGACTTAGATACTCGGAAGTTATGTTAAAATATCGGTAAATATTAGTATAATGTTGAAAATGACAACATGTCTCAGGAATACCTTATCAGTGCATAATACACTGTATTTATCATCTTACTATTACATAATATAGCATAATCATGTCATGTATCAGTATATGCTATCATATTCATGTACTTAAGGAAGGTAACATGCGCTGTGGAACCTAACAATATATGAAAACATTAGTATGATTGTGTCTATAGCTGTTATCTTCATGTACATATCGAAGGTTGATCCTTGACATAGTACATGTACATGTATAATCATATACATAGTGTATGCACATGAACGTATTGTAAGTACATTAAGTACGTAAGTAAGTAAGTACATGTATGTATTGATTAAATTGTATAATTAGTTTGATCTAATACTGGCAAAGTTATGATCTAATATTCACACTCCTCGCTAGAGAAATCAGGTATGCTAAGTGTCCTATAAAAATAATCTTAATATATACATGTACATGGATAATAATACTTGTACATGCAATTGTATATTTGCTGTTGAACGCAATCAATTTTCTCTCTCTAATGCATGTACTAAGTCTACATATGTGACCCAGGCGCTCACTTTCAGACATCGTGCACACAGAGTTCTCAGATTTTAAGGGCTCCTGGCAGTACAGGGAACAAAAGAGAGCTAGGGCAACAATTCTCAATGTAGGCTTTATGTCTAATCTGTCTAATCGAAAAATTTTAAACCTCTGCTTTTCTCTCTGTACTGCTAGGAGCCCTCCAAATCTAAGAACTCTGTGCTCACGATGTCTGAAAATGAGCGTCTGGGTCACATATGTACAAATGCATAGGCATAATAATAATGTACATCTATGTATAAGTTCAATAACAATGTACATGTATATGTAAATACATAGCTAAATAGTCACTTGGAATTCAAGAGTTTTCCTCCTCCGTATCTTTATTAGAAATTATAAATGTGCCGTATCGGTAAAAGGCATGAGCGTGACGTGAGAGATAAATGAGGGGAGAGCGTGAAGGCAACTTCAGTCAATGTTAGAATACATATATACTAGGGAGGAGCTAGACGGAAATAAAGCCTTTGGTTGGGGCATACAAGAGTTTGATTTCTAACATTACTAACTTTTTTTCTCCGACACCAATTTATTCTCACGTCACGCTCACATCTTTTACCACTACTGCTATATTTGACTACAACTGATAACATTATAACACTACATATCGTCCCCTATTTAGCAGTGAACCTCCCTTCCCCTGGGTTTTAACTGGAACCAACTCTACACAAATGCGGTTTCTCTCCCTTTTGTACTCGAGAAGGTTGACAGGTACGCTGTTTGCATTCACACCCAGCTAAAAATGTTATTCCAATTTTACAAAACTATACAAAATTGTTAACAATGTAGTTTGGAATTTGGAAACACATGTACATGTAAATAAAAGATTATTCTGTAGGCTTGCTGATGTTCTATCAGGTATATAGCTAGCATTCTATATTTCTATTGATCTTTTTCACATCCTTTTGCGTTTGGTTAACAATGTGCACTATTTATCACCAATATTTTGTTGCTATTAAATGTGTGTATGCGAGAAAGATAATGCAGTCAAGTGCTTATGTATATGACAATAATATATAATATAGAAATTTCCATCATAGTTTCCAGGGAATACCATGTACAGTGGAACTTGGATAACTCGGCCTCGCATAACTCAGATAGTTGGATAACTCAGCCTCTCCCACAAGGTCCCAGCCTGGGCAATGATAATTGGCCTTAGATAACTCAGACTTTCCAATTATATTAAGGTGGCTAGCTGTTTGATCAGCCATGCGCTACCTACACAGAATTGCTTTTGGTAATTTGCTGGCGGACGATACTTGTAAATACTTGCACTACAATTGTCACTGTTTTCATTGCTTGTAGCGAAAATATCCTTTGTAATTGGCATACACTGACCTACCTATCCAATCATCGTCATACCTTTGTTATCATTTCTGAAGTTTTATGCTTGCTTTACTTTTTTCAAGAAAATATATATGAGTTTTATTTGTGATAAATAAATATTTATAATAATAAAAAAAACAATTGCGTGACTTTTTCTATCAACAGAACTGTTTGCATGCAGTTTCATCAGATTCAGTTAAATATTGTTAGCTAGATATAGTCTACATGTAATAAATGTTGTGAAGAAATCCTAGCTTTGTTCTTGCGTGTAGTTTTAGATTACACCAGATTTCGGTCAAGTTGAGTGTAGATATGACATCGATGAGCTTCTCAACTTTATCGGGGTTTGGGAATGTGAAGCATGAAGTAGGGAAAGAGCTGTGTTCTGGCTGTCCTTAATTTGCAATCCAATCAGCACCAAATCATCCGTTGAGTAGAGTTGAAAGAGAACTAAATGATGCTGTTGGTGAAAGAGTTGTATTTTATGTCAGTAAGCCCACAAATTAGTGATTGTTCAGAATGTTTTGAAACTGAACTAAAAATGTCGGTCACGTTTGGCAGAGAACGTCGTATAGTGCTGATCTATTATCAGAATTTGCCTTAAAACTAATTTCTGAAGTTAAATATTAACTAGAGCTGGTCCACCTCAACTTTTTGGATTTTGATTTTGTCATCAAGTCTAGAGGGATATTCCAAGACTGTGTCACAAGTGGTAGGAGGACTTGAAAGAGTAATAATTATATCAAATAAATGATTTATGCAAATGAGCTGAGTCACTGGATGGAGGCGATGCTAAGGTTCAGGCTGTTTTAAGTGATGTCAGCATGACGCTAAACAATATCAGAAGTACATATAGAGGTTTTGAAGTAGTGCAATCAGATAGCAGGTAGCGGTGACTGAGTGGTCTAGCGCTAGTCACTCTGGTCTTGCGGCAATGACGGAAGTTATCTGCAAAGATGTGGGTTCGAATCCCACCAATGACCTGGAAGGTTTTTGTCTCGAAGAAGGTTTCCCCACTGCCATTTCCCTCTGTTCCCATTTCTTTGTCATGGTCTTTGTCAGGTAACGCCACCAACTCGATTCCACACAAAGTGTAGGCAGGTTTTCTACCCCAAAACACGTTAGGAACGGTTACACTTTAATGGTATGGCTAACCAGTGAGCTGGTTTAGTGTGAGCAAGAGAACACAACTCTGCCTATTCTAGTATAAATACAATGAACCTAGATGGAAGAGACTATACACAGTAATCACAGTTACAACCTCTTCAAAAAAAGGAAATGCTTATAATTGTATCCATATGCTAAAAGCTTATAATTATAGCATGACATAGTTACATGTAGCTCTCATAGCTTGACTCACAGGCTAATCATGTGATTTTGTGCTATAAATAGTTGTAGACAACTTATACTGTGCTTTTGTGTCATGTAATTTAATAATTTATTATTCAACACATCTGCTAATAGCAACACAAAACATACAAAGTTAAGAGACGCTGCATTTGTATGTTTACATGTAGACACTGGCACATACAGTCTAGTCTGTATCTATTAGCTCACAAAGTGTTTGAGTTACATTATAGGCCTAAATATTATCATAGAATACATAACTGACTGGTATTATATTATTTCTACATTATGTATACTTGACATCTAAATGTGTACATTCAATCGGCTAGTGTCAATAACAAAGTGCTTTCCACATGTAATAGATATGTACCACTACAAAGAGATGCGAAACAATGTGTACTTACCAAATATTTCTCAATTTTATTGGTCCATTTAGCTGTTTATATTAGATAACTACTATGTTTGTATTGGTTATTATAGTCATACATGCTAGAAGACTTTATTGTCTACACATTGCATCGGATTTTCATGAAATATTAAAATCATTCAAAGTGTTATTATTGATTCCATTGCAACTTTGTGACAAATTTAAATATCAGTAATAGATTTTTCAAGTAAAATAATACTTACGGACAATTTATTATTTTAATTTGTTATGGCAGGACAAACAGTTTGTATGCACATGATATTCATATGAATATCTATACAGAAGGCATACATGCATATTCTAGCTGTGAAATACATACTTACATTGTAATTCGACATTTCCTTCCATAAGCTAACATCACATGATATATTCTAAATAATGAGTGCTGCATGCAGTCGCACATTCGTCAGAGCAGGAACTAATTGATGTACTCGAAAAGTTAAGAAGGCAAAGTGTAAGTGTGAGGTATTCTTTATTGATATTAATATTGATGGATATTTTCCTATGACAAATTCTATTCTCCACGCTGCAACTATTAATAAAAGTATAGTTCTATATTAAGTGTACATGTACGAGTATATACTGTATATTGTCGTGTAGGCAATATACATGAATATGGCGTATAAATCTAGTAGCTAATATGTACGTGTATATTGTATATGTATATCGTTTCTCATCCTTAACATTAACCTCTGATACTCTAAAATATTGCAGAGTTCCACAACTGCTTCAACACGATGAGACGTTGTGCTGTGTTGGCGCTACTAATTTTGGCATCAGTCCAGAAAGCATGGACTCTCAATAGTGTTTTGGGTCAGTATCATTATTTACATGTATATATTATTATGTGTAGAGTAGGAAAGGCTTCATAGAATACATATATGTTACATGTAACATGCATGTAACATGCATGTAACATACGTGGACTAACAATATATATTATCAATATTACTGCTTCAGATTACGCTTTAACTTGTTATTTTGAACTAATTTGCATGTAAATTTAAAGCACCATACTCTCTTTAAATTTACCCTCCTTTTTAACTACATGGTGTGCTAGTAATAGCACAAAGTCAGTAAAATGTACATTGAACAGCACTTTATTAGAAATTAAATACACCATGTACTTGATTTTAAGTTGCTAAATTTTGTTTAAGAGAGCTACCTTAAGAAGTCGAGTGATACAATTGTGAGTTCTTCCAACAAGAAGGCAACAGGACAACTTCAATAGTAATACTCGTAGATACAGATCAGTGCTTAGTAAACTAGTAATTTTTGTGGTGACTCTTTTTTAATATAATCGATATTCACTCCTTGACTGGTTTAATAGTAGCAACCCGTTAACTTTATATTACAGATCTGCCAGAATGCAGTACAGCCAAAGTGAGTAAAGACGTCAGCTTCCCTGCTGAGAGTCATGTACTGACTGAAGACACCAGGAGTCTGATAGAATGTGCTGTAATATGTATGGATTCGGTTTCTTTAGAGTGTGTCAGAGAAACAACAAGTTAGTACGAACATGTGCACAGTGCACAAGCAGTACTTACACTGTCATATGCATGTGCATTGTACATGCCTTCCTCGTGCATTATTGTTTTTTGCTAAACATTAGCTAGGGTACCATATCATTAACCAAACATACATGTACATTTTTCGTCTTGTGCTATATTATTATTTTACATTAATACAAAGTGCTGTAAAAATTCACGCAATTGTATAAAATAGGGCCAATAGCTACATTGTATGATGCTGTAGCGAGATAAAGATCGGTCTTCATTGCAGTCTAATGGATTACACTATTTTTATTAATTTATATAAATGACTTACTTTGCGCTTCTGACAAGTTTTAATAATTTAATATACGAATGATTCCAATTTATTGCACATCTAATTTATCAGAATGAAATTTTACTGAATCTGAACTCTGTTATATACAGGATTGGCACATCTACAAAAAATTATTAAACCCGAAATGCACGGAAATTTTGAGATTATCAGCTGAATACACCATTAGCAGGAAGCCTACATATTATAGCAGTAGCTGGACCGATGAGCACAATAACAGCTAGGCTACAGGATGTCAGTGTAGGTTTCAGCTCTTAGTGCTTTCATGACCTCTTGGATTGACCTGGGTCGCAAATACAAATCCAAAGGTGGGATGCCAGGCCTAGGCCCAAAAGGCTATTGACTTACAGTAACTTGACCAAATTCAATTTACTCAGGTACTATATAGCAATTAGAACGTTAATAACTTTTGTTGTCTTTGGTAATACTGTATTAATGTATTTTGCATATCACGCAGCAGGTAAATGTTATGAACTAAATCAGACTATGGACAGAAATGATTCTAACTCTGGTGAACTTTCTCCAGTTGGTCAGTTGATCACATTTATGGTTAAAGACAAGGTATGTGACTATTTAATTATATTATGGTACAAAGTATACATGTACATGTAAATACATGTCCGAACCATGTCCAAACCATGTCCAAACCATGTCCAAACCATGTCCAAACCATGTTCAAACCGTGCCCAAACCATTTCCACAAAGTTTTACACGTTTCTTGAGTGAGTGACTTTTTGATGCAATTAATTTTTCTACATGTAATCTTACTGAACAGCACAGTAAAGAAAGATATAATAATAAGTACGCAGTACCAAACTGCTCTACGATGGTTCTCCAACCTCCCCTTAGCCACCACCTTCACCACCTACGTGTTGGCTACCAGAGCACGACACGATTAGCACAACAGATAATAAGAATATTGTGATCACAGAAATTGAGCCTCCCACTTAGCACAAATACTTTAGTGCAACTGATCGCAGCCCACTCGTTGCTGTCCCAATCAACACGCATGCGTCCCGATCACCACGTGACCACAGGTCACCACGATCACCACGTGACCATTCGAAGACCTCACAAATGGTATGAGTGAACTATTTAGAATTAAGTATCTCCCAGACAGGAGAGTAGTGTGCTAGCTTGCTTCTTTACTGAATACTAAGTTTAGGTTCTTTGGTAACTGCTTCTATTTATCATCTTCTATCTTCCAGCATGATAACTGTAATGGTAGAAAATGCGCCAGTAAAGAAGTTTGTATGAAAAGCTGTGCGGATACTAACGACCTGGATGTTCCAATATGTGTAGGTGAGTGCAGTGCAATATAGCTACTACATGAACGGTCCTTCGTAGTTGTCCCCCTTAGACAGGCAACGCCTGAAAGAGATTCAACACGTGCCCCTTTAAAATGTTGATAATATTGATTGATCACTCAGCATTTCTCTATTTATGAAGATTTGTGTTCTCTGTGAAAATGCCGACAACATTGTTAACGAATACTAGAGACGGTGATTATCCAGCACGGCCCTGATCAACGTCATCTATTTTAAATCTTTAACATTCATCTATTAATAGCAAGGATCAAATTCAAAAGTTTGGGTGAATGCGGCAAAAGATTGGTAACAAACTAGCAACTAGCAACTATTGGTTGCCCATTCTCAGTTATTGTCTGACCTCTGAAAAATCACTAAGGAGTAAAAGAATCATGAACTCTTTTGTGTCTTATCATCGATTGGTTAGATAGGAAATGGATGAAGAAGGTTTCATAAATACTTACATACATGTACATTCTACATGTATATTAGCTTTATTGATGTTCTACACATATCATGACAGACAATTTATAGCTGTCCAAAATTGATACATACCCACATAGCTTGAGCAAGCATTGCTACAATCACATGCTAAATCAACAACACAACTGCCACGCTATTACATGACCTAATTCTTCCTATCAGGTAACAATAGAGGTGACTGTGAGATTTACAGAGAATACAGCAATATAAGGTACTACTGGTCCCCGATGATAATGGACAACAGAGATAAAGGAGCTGTTATGGTAATTCCGTTAACTATATATATTAGCAACGGGTACATTCATACATACCATACATAGGGAATTGAAATAACCTGTCTATTGACATAGAAGATTGATGGAGTCAGGAGGATATAATTTTTTAAATGTAGATTCAATACTTTGTAATAATAGAATGTTACGTAATAATATAATGTTATGTAATAATATAATGTTATATAATAATATAATGTTATGTAATAATATAGTGCTATGTAATAATAGAATGTTAGTAGGCTACACTTTTTGCAATACAATTGTCGTTGATCCATGTTTTGCATGTATATAGGTATGTATCAAATGTAACTAGTTCAGCAGCCATATTAATTTCATTAACTATTTGCAATATTTTTGATAGATAGCTACCTATCCAAAGAGACAGGCTGCATCTGGCTTAAGAGTTATCATGCATATGGTTGTTAGAGGCCACGCTGGTACATCTGGCTGTACCACCTGGTACGTAACATTCGATGGTAACAAATGTAACAATCCAGCAAACATAGAGATGTTAGATTACAGTGGAGCGGATGGTGATTTACACAGATCAATGGACAGTAAGTGTATAATAAACTCATATAAGATCAAACTGAACATCTCTGCTACCTATGCTGACTGAACTCAGAGATTTTCTGCAGTTCGATAAAGAAGTTTGCTACTTTCTCATTCTTTTATCTCTAAAATATGTCTGACATTCTTTTGACTTGGTCTAACCTTTCTTTAATGTGGATGAAATAAGTTGAAATAACAGCTACAACATGTTAGTTTAACCTATGGGGCTATTCATATTGCCGACGAATGAGGGGGGGGGGGTGACCTAGCCAGCCGTAATTGAAATATTCTCAACATGCAATCATGTGACATGGTGATAAGCAATCTATATTAGCATGGGGTCCGGTAGCTGTTAGTATTTAGTAGTAGTTAGAAAAGTGAAAAATTGTCAATATTACTAAAATTACATTTGTGCAAGTATTGGATGGACTCACTGCTTGTAGCAATCACGTGTCAGATACTGCCATAGTGAAACAGTGCATGTTAAATGAGATATGGTTTGACATCTAGTGCATCTGGTCTAGGCAAAGTGAACATTGTAGTTGATGGCACATGCTATGGACTTGAAGCTGGAGATAGAAAGATAGAGTTAGTTATTGGACCCTGTAATGATTACAATATTACTAATGGGCACGTTGGCTGGAGCTCTGCCAGAAGTATGATTGTTATGGAAATGGATCCTCAGGACATAAGCAGAGGTAAAACAAGTACTGTATATTAAGTTTCAAACTTAAAGGGGTTATGACATGTGATTTATGTCTATATTCAATGCAGCACCTCTTATTTGGGTTTGTTGCATTTGTGCTACCATAAGCGGAGTTGTGTCCTCTTGCCCATGCTTGACTCATTAGCACTATTCAATGCTGCTTCAAATGCAACTTTGTTATGAAGACGCAACTGCGTGATTTATGTCATATAGAGAAAATTGTTGAATTCAAGCTGTTTGTATAGAAAGAGTACAGTAGTAAACAAATGATTTCACAGTGTTTACTAATATAGCAGTAGGATAACTTGTGCAAGTTTTTGAATTTTTCTGGGCTTTCCTTTTGTTGGCAATAACTAGCTGCCTTTGCTGGTAGGTCCGGTATTTCATCTGGCCACACTATATACGGCGGCTATTATTGCATTCTTCTATATGCCTATACATTGTGTTGTGGTCTAGTTGTTCCAAATATAGCCTGGAAGGCACAAACAATAGGATAGTTACAGTACTAGAATAACAAAATATCTAGTCACTCAATATATTGTGCCACTAAATACATATGTAGCTGAGTGCGTCTTAATGCTACCGTAAAACGTAAAACATGTGGCAACTTTAACAAATTACTCTTGCTTTGTCCAATAAACTGCTTTGCGTAATGTCATCCAACGTTCTAAATGCATGACGCTGCATCTACATAAAATTTGTAGAAAGAGCTTTAACAAGCTGCTCATTACTCAATGTCTTCAACTACCAGTACAACACTTGGGTTGAAGAGCATGATGAAACCGTTAATTTGACGCAAGGGGGACGACTACTGAAGGTAATTACATGTATGTTGAATAGCAAGATTAACAAATACAATGAATTTACATGTACATGTACATGTAAATTCATTTTTAATATGTAATTCTTTCTACACGTTACTAGACAAATTAGTATATGAATAATAGCTTGAAAACCCTGTACATTGTATATCGATGACATTATAAATTTTGCAATAATTGGAAATCGCTTTCGGTATTTAAACATTTGACCTTCAAGTTGCATGTAGAGGTCGATTGGCTAACGTAGCCATATCGAGGCCACTAGTATCAGCATCATCCTTGCCAGAAAACTAGGATAAATGAGTTCAACACTTGAGTTGAAGCATGCATTTTCTCTACTCGGCAGTTTTTGTATCTTACAACATCAACAGATTGTGGGTTGGAATTTCACTACAGTCACCTTATATTATTAGAAACCTTGCGCCTAATAATAAAGTTTTGTGAATGTGTCTCACACTCTCCATATTTGACAGAGCTTACTTAGATGATTTTGAGGAAGATCATGATATTAACTAAGATTTTGCAAGGAGTGGTCAATTAACTTGGGGTCTAGAGCATCATGTTGGCTTAGAAGTATAGTATTACTGTACACTGAGTTTCATTCGCGTGATTTTAATTTAACGTTTTGACGAGTGGATCGGACTTCTTAAAATATAATCCATATTACTAAACTATTAGTCAACTATATTCACATGTTGTTTTCATTCGCTGCGGCAACACTACTAGTAAAGTATTATGACGGTTGGTTACAAACATGATGGTTAGTTTTTGGCGTGAAACCTCTGCTGATCTGATAGCGTAATAGGTAGAGTGCTTGACTGTCAATCCAATGGCTATGGTTTCGAATCCCGCTACAGCACTAATTTTTTTCATCTGTTGTCTACCATAAAATTAGCTATACAATACTAATCTCATCTGTAACTGCAAGATAGGATTACTGCAAGTGCAATTCTATATTCAACTATAAGAAAACAATAAGGGGTAAATGTACTACTTATGAGCCAGAAAATTGGTTTAAAATTTTAATTTTGCCTTTTCTGTACTTAACCACATTTTACCACAACCCTGTACCTTTGTAGTCATTAAATTAAAATTGATTCATGGTGGGGTTCGTTAAATTAAAATTGCGTTGTGCCCTTCTCAAGCCCATTTTAACCAAAATCATTTTTTTTATGCGCGCTTTATGTATTTTATGTACAGTAGGTCATGTGGTGTGCTAAAATTTTCTACCACTGTTCTAACACATTTTTTTTAAATGTAAAACGCATGTAAATGCATATATTTTTAAGACGTAATACATCCTAAAAATAAAATAATACTTTGCTACATGGTGTAACCTTTCACACCCAGTTGTTTCAAAGAAGTCTCGACTGATGATGTTTGTAATATTTATTTAATCACCGTGAAAACTGAAATTGAAAATGCCGATTAAAATATGAGTTTATGAGTTATAAATTGTTGCTACAACTGACATATAGAGTAAGAAATTGTAAATGTTTCACGACATACACAAATATACTAGCAGATAAATTCCAAATTTAGCAATATAATAAATTCAAATATTGTATAAATGTATAATATTATTACCTTGTTTCGACTTCTAGGTATTTAGGTAAAGTTTAGCAGTCTTCTGCTATTCGATGTGATAAAATATGTAATACAATATTGATTAATTTACAGTATGATAAATTGTAAAGACACAAATGGTGCAGAGCCAACCATTACATGTTTGCTGTTGGTCTGCTGCTTTATAACTGAATTTGTAGTTGTATTTGTAGAATATTAAAATAGTTACAGTCAAGTAAATCTATGGTAAAGAAAGTTATTTTTGTGGCATTTGGGCAGTATTGTGGAAGTGATTTCCATCTAGAGAGGGGAGTTCTTTTTCCCAAATAAACATTTCTTTGTCCCTTCATAAACAGATGATTTCCTTACGTAAATATTGTGGACAAATGACTTATTGGGAAAGGGTCGTGAGATTTTAACTAACTAAAGGCTAAAGAATCTTACACATGGAGCTATACTTTGGTGCAATCCGTTAGCCGTTTTCTTTAAGTAGCCTTCTCCTTATTAGGGGAAAAGTATGACCTCTGCAATTAGTATTTAATCTTAGCCTCTTTCTTGAAGTTTGAAAGGATTTTAAGTTGTTGGATTCTGGTCAATTTTTTATTTAGCATCTGGAGCCACTTGAAAATGATAGTAAAATACTTATATACACAATTTTCGAATATATATGTTACAATGTAGGAAATAACCTATAAGAAGATGGCAGATGATACTAATCTCCGCATAAAGTACACTGCTGTAGCAGCAGTAGTAGATAATGACCTTTCGAGATTTTCCTGTGGTAGATGGTGAGTATCTCACAAAACATTATTTTTATAGAGAATTCTCATGATTGTAGAAGTTTAGCATCATATGGTGGCTGTATAAAATACATGTAATGTTGAAGGTAATATAAACCATTGCTAAAAATTTAAGATAAAAATGAGTTTTCAGTCAAGTAAGTTAAGTAAGTTATTATGCAGCAATAACAGCAATTATCTTCTCTTGATGTAGAACAACATTGCTATGTACTGTGTCGCTAAATGTGTTTGTGCTACTATATGCAGAATTGTCTTCTCTTGCCAAACTTACCAGCTGACACTGCTCAAGGCATCTTTAGACCCAACTTTGTTAACAAAATGCAACTGTTTGCATTATTTCTTATTGATAAATTTCTTGAATCATGTTTTTATACAAGGAGTATAGTACAAATTTAGTCAGTTCACAAAACTTACTGATGTAGCTGCATGGTAACTTGTGCAAGTTTCTGTGATTTCTTCGTGCTGGCAGCGAGTCACTGCCTTTTTATTAGGTCTATTGTTTTATCTGGCCACACTATATGAAACCGCTGATGTTGTTTTCCTCTTTAAATGATATGCCTACATACAATGTATCATAACCTATTGCTCTAAATCAGGGGTTCCCAACTTTTTTTAGCCAAAGTATCCCTTAACAGTCATGTAGCAAACAACGTACCCCTCTGTAAAACTGTGTTTAATCAAGGATATACTTGGTTTAATTTAGTTAATATTACATGTTGTATAGATTTCCAAAATGTGTCACTCAAACAGGTAAATAAATGTAGTATGGTATGAAATTGTTATTTATCAACTATTTAATGATAACTGCATCATACATTATACATATATTATAACTTTCATTGATTGGAGTGCTTTATGGCTTTCACACTGGTTTAGCTCAACTTCATTTGCATCAGTGAGCCATTTGATGTTTGGTTCAGTAATAGATAATGATAATTCTGAATTGATAGTCTGTAACCGAAAATCGCCAAAAAAATGTAATAAGTTGATAACTTGTTTTGTACCCCCTAGATTTCTAAAATGTATTCCTAGGGGTACATGTACCTCAGGCTCTGAACCCCTGCTCTAAATAAATAGTCTTAAAGCGAAAGCATGTAGTTCTCTGCTACAGTTGTTACACATTGGTGTACAAATCCAGATAAGAGCAAACTACATGTAGGTATTAATATTGCACAAATAGATAGTCAGATTGTTCAAGAACAAAATACAGTGTAACTTACTCAATTCGGCCTCGGTTAATTCAACAACTTTGCTAGTTCAAACTATTAGCATGGGTCACTGCTGAGCACTTTATAAAATAGCTTCAATTATTTCAAGTTTTCTTGTACATGTTGTGAAAGATGCATAACTTGTTGCCCATCTGCAGTGTTGCAGTTTTGAGTGTACTAAGCATTACAGTCATAAAGTTCTATTGAATAAGAAGCTGTCATATTAAAAATTGTCTTTCCCCCGTTGCATTCACAGTTGAAGCAAATGAAAGTTAATGCATAGTATGCACATTCATGACTGTGCTACTACTTTTATAGTATTATTTGTGAAGGGAGCCTCTAAGTCTTTATACTGAAGGAAGTGATCTTACAATTCAACCTCGGGTCGGATTCAAGCCAGTTATGGCGGTCTCTTGGGGTTTGAATTTAGCAATTTCCACTGTCACTGTCAGCACACCTTTAACATAGAACAAGGTTGTTTGATATGGCTCACTAAATGGTTCAAGGTTTGTTACTATGATTCAGCAAAAAGGATGAATTCCACCGGTTTTAGAGAAACTCTGTGACCGCAGAGTTTATGAAAGTTGCTTAAACAGCGTGATTGGATGACTATTGTCCATATGGGAAAGGTGCTACCCAGTTTAGAAGATCCTAACTGTACATAAGGCTGTCTTTGAGCTACATTGATGTGGCATGACATTCTGAAACAGTACACATTTTTGCAGGTTGTGTGCATAGTGTACATACAGGTGTAACTAAAGATTTGAGAAAACTGGTGTGTTTCAAACGTCAAAAAATTAAACAGTTCAAAATAAACGAACAATAGTTGTAAATTTAAGTTGGATTTCACTGAAAATTTCAGAAATCTTTCTGCAAGCCAACTATGTTAGCATTATTTGATACCATCCTCTACAAATACATTGTCGTTGTACCGTATATCTGAACTATTTTGAGAGTAGCTCATGCATGCTAAACTGCAACAAAGCACTTTCAAAATTTCAAAATGCCTACAATGATGTCCTCAGTAGAAGTTATCTCCCCCTATTCATATGTCAATTCACAAAGCTTTTCTTTGATTATCTCAACTCTGCTACAGAAGAGAGTAATAATATTGAGTACCACAACTGCTTTTATAATAAAGCAGATATTGGAAAATGATAGTACTACATGCACAGGTTCAACATGCCAGGCTAGTGAGTAGCCATGCTATTTATTACATGTAGATAAACAAGTAGCCTATATTGACCAATCAAATTTTGAACTAAAAAATGATTTTGATATTCTTTTACAACAAATTGTGATTCTTGCTGTCTAGGAATATCATTTAGCATATTTTGTTCTACATGCCTATTTTTACTTTTCGTGATGTACCCAGTACAACGAGGACATAATTTAGTTAAAATTTCCTGTTTATGATATCATAATGTGTGGCTTGGCATATACATTATACCATCTACATTGTACATGTACGTGATATGGGTGTGGCTGAACTAAGTACAAGCAGCCAAAGTGAAATACTGGCAATGAGAAGTTATGTAAGGAAATGAAACTAGTAAAACAATGTAAGTTTGCTTTCTGCCTGCCGTCATATAGCTTACAGCATGTAGTTTCGGATGATTACCTCATCATGTCTGTGGAGATCTGCGCTGCCTGTACTACTGTTGCGCTTGGAACATTAGTACTCATTGAGACCACAGAAAAATGACATTATTAAAACATTGTTATTACAGGTATATAAAGATAGACGGTACCGGGTGCTCACCTCAGCTTGACTTTCAGTTATACGAGGGAGTATCTGCCGGAAACAGATTTTTCGATGATCATGAAAGGTCAAGGACTGGTGAGTGTTTGGTTTCAATTTCGACAGCATTTTTATAATGAACTTGGCACCAAATATCAAAAACTTCTCAAAGTGGGCAAATGAAGGTTTCCAACTGGCACCTCTCATAAGAAATAATTTTTACAGTGCACGCGTGATGTGAATGGTTTTTTTGTATGAACCAGCACACTAGACCATTACTATTATATTGCACCATGTGCTGGATGTTAAATGACGGGTTGAAATATATTTTTCCAGCTGAGGGTATCTGTGAGAACAGACTAGCAGCTGGTAATCACACCATAGAGATCTGGGTAGGAGAATGTGTAGGAGTTACTAGCTCACAGCCAACCAGAGTGGTTACTGGTGGGTTTAACTCTTCATCCCGTCTGCATGTAGAGGAAGTGAGACAGAACCACACTGTTGATGGAGGTACATAGAATATTATTATTTTTATTACTGTTTTACTAACACAGAATGTCTGAAAACTACATGTACATTATTTTGTAGATATGCGTGTGCTATGCCTGTAATGTCCTTTCTACCTGACTCTGTTATCCTGCCCTATAACATACACCAACAAACCATTGATTATGAGAATCATCAGAGTATGCTAAATTATCCCAGCATGTTACAGGAGTGTAGTGAGTCATCTCGTTTTAGCCCAGTTTGAAAATTTGAGAGGCTTTCAACAATTTTCAGGAAATTGTGATTTGCAGAATATCCAACGACCGTCCAGAGCGCACCATTTGTTTATAAATACCTTGCAAACATCATTTCCGTCTGTTTACAATTTGTTAGACAGTGTCGTCTCCTATTAACTCTTTTACAGTGAGAATGACCAATGAAATGTACAGGAGTCAGAGTGGTAACTTGGTGAGACATCATTGGTGGTCCATGAATAGTTTTGAGAATGAAGGTGACTTGGCTGAGATAGTCTACTTAAAGGAGTATGAGGACACTGCATTGAGACTGACTGCTAGTGGAGATCATAGAACACATTATCACAATGGTTACTCACATTGTGGAAGATGGTTTGTAGTACTATTTTACTACCACATTATTATTATAGTTGTAACTAACCGCTTACATAGTACATGTATATCAACCAATACCAGAATATGATGCATGATGATTGCACATTCCAGGGATTAAAATTGACTAAATTCGTGCTGGGAGACATCTCCATGTTGTGTTTGGTGCTAAAAGTACGAGCTAACAACTTGCAAAGTAAAGAGAAGACAACTCTCTATTAGCAAAGAGCCCATAAGTCTTGCAAATTTAATGCAAAATAATGCCTCTGCATTCAAAAAGTGCACTGGTTCATATGCGGCTGCTGGATTTAATGAACAGATAAAACGTGAACGCACAGGCTTGACTAAAACATTGCAATAAAAGGGAGTCGCCATTGTTATAACAAATAATTATTAGCATGTACGGCTAGCTGAGCCAGATACCACACATTGTAGCACTGAGTAAAATTATTCATATTGGTGCATATTGCTACTTATTTATTGTTGTTTATTTATGTGCTGATAGTAAAAACTATATACTGCTAATAGCAACATTTTTCCATGAGCAGTTTATAGATGTTCCGCCATTTAAAAATACAATGCACTGATAGCAATAATATTAGATTTTATGAATTTATACCATAGATATAATATTGTGGTGAAACAGCCTGCCTATACATAGACTGAGTTCTTGTGCTTGATAAACAGTGGCATTGACATTTATCCATATTATCCATTCATGCATTATTGTCTTACCTTGTACAATTATTATACATGCATGCTTATACTATGTTATAATCAACCACTTATCGTGTGCTCGATTATTGTTATCCAGCAGTCAGATTATTGCAATTACACTTGGTTTTTCCCGCATATTATAAGCAATTATCTTCTCTTATCTGATTGTATTAAACGTACCATGTACTTTTTAAGGCTGATATCTTGGAATAGGCTCATACTTATATACTTTCCATTTCGGACCATTGTAAGCACCTTTTGTGCCAAGGTCGACCCTTTTTGTGGCCGACGTCGGGCGGAACCATCCATGTTGTTGCATCATTTCCGGACCCGATACCTTATCGGCCGGCCGATACCTTATCGGCCTCCTTTTGCCGGAAGTAGATTTAGTATATAAGGTAGCACATTTGCTGTATGAAATTAGTTGTTGATTGTGCTCTAACAAAGCAACATCTCCTAACTCAAACCTATAGAGGCTTACTCTTGTAGGCGGGTAACTCCACCGGCGGATCCATAGATCCATACGGCTCGAGTTCATCCCCATCCTCGTTTAAGCATATCGCTACACCACTTCTATGATTTAGGTCGATCCCAGATTCTATATGAATTTAACGTCTGGCTTAAGATCCTAGAATATCAGCTCTTTCATTGCACTCCTCTGGAGTATAAAGTCTACAAGACCTACGTCGGCCCTGGACTCTTTAATCAGTCTCAGCATCGGCCTACATCAGATACATAATAACAAAAGCACCTAATAACTGTTCACTCTTTTATATAATGTGTGGAAGGTCACTTGGTCGTCCTCTACCAGCTTCCAAGCCCTTCCCATGCTTGTGCCCTCGGCACCCGCATGTAAATAAACACTGAAAACATTACAATATTGTAATGGTTTTTGGGTTTTGGTATGGTCGTCCTAAGACGACTCCCGAGTCCAAAATGAAGTGCCTATGAGTGGTGCTAGGCCTTCTCATTACATGAAAGATTGATTGGCATCAGTAGTCAAAGAACTACCAAAGACGACCCATATGATCCCGAGTCAATGCTTGTTTACTATACTGAGAAAGTAGGCAGTTCGTATTGCAAGGTCGAAGACCTTAACAACTAGAATGACCCATCTACAAAGTGAAAGTCTCTATGTATAAGTCTGTGTCTTTATTGAGATCCAAGCATGAACTGAGACAAAAAACGTAAAAACAATGCCCTTTATATAGTAAGAGAACTTCCGGAGGAAGTTCCGGTAAAAAGGCTGACGTAGTGTCGGGAAAAGACGACGTAGGGTCGTCCGGAAATTGCACAACAACATGGCGACCGGAAGTCTGATACCCGACCCAAAAAGAGTCGGGTTATTACAAAAGATGCTTAGAATCATCTAGATCATATACAAAATGAATATCAAGTAATTCTAAGAGGTCGGGCCTCTTTACATGGGTATAAAAAGCAGTATAATGACTCAGTAATTCCACATTGAAGTATACAAACAACATTCAACTAAGTGGCAATAAATACAAGCAGATATACACATGGTTTCGCATATAGTTAATGTCAGGTGGTTGGAAAACTGTGCGCAACCATTACAATAATAGGACTAGATAGGACACCCTGTGTTAATGCTCCAATGCTCTTTGTCCTACTAAATTATCAAAAATCCCCATGACGTAGCGCAAACTCATCATGATACTTGTAGCCTGCAATCACGATTCACACTATATATTATAATGGTGTACTGCAGCATAAACTAGCACCACTTTGGTTTAAATCAAGCCCTGCTGCCATAATATCTGTAACCTGTGTGACTGAGGGGTTAATAAACATGCAAAGTTACAATTTGTTGTTCTCTGGTCACTACTTCTCGCTTTCCCTTTGCACTTCCTATTGAATTTCTTTGCGCTCATTCGATGTGCTTCTAAGATTATGACTGTGTAAAGAATATAAATGCATTACACAGACTGTGAGATGTAATTGTGAAAGGTTACTGATAATAATACATGTATAATAATGTAATGCGCGCACACACCTAAAACTATGGTACTTAATGTACTTGTATATTTACATGTAGGTTCTTTAAGATTGATGGAATGGAATGCACGGTGCCAGGAACCATAGAAGGGATCAATTTTTTCAACTATGAAGTCAATGTCCATCTGCCCATGCAAGGTGCTATTTAAAGTTCCTTAGTTATTATACGTGTAATATCAGTATAAACATATATGTACATTTCACACTACATCCAAACTGTATGATTGGGTGATTTCAGCAGTATCTAGTTTAGGTGTGTTTTACATAATATATGTATGTTATACATGTATATGCACGTATATGTACATGTACATGTAGACTATCTAGCTGAATGAGAAAAACAAAATGAATACTTAATTTTATTTAGTGAGTGGGATATGTCATGGTGTATCAAGAGGTTCCCATAGCATTCAGTACTCTGTTGGAAAATGTGCAGGAGAGGCTTCTGCAGCAGCTGCATGCACCGGATACCAATCATCCTTCCACATCTTTATTGAGGAACTCCGCGTGGATTTGATCAAGACTTGCTCAGAACTTCCTGTCAATTGTGACGTGTAAATCAATGTTGATGATAGAAACTTACCATCCAATACACATGACATGTATGTTAAGGTACCTGTTGTATTGTGTGTATCAACTTATATTAGTAATATGTTATTCCAGGTATGAAAAGGTCATGGAAGATGTTTGACATGGAGTTGGACTGCGCAAATTACCTGTGTGTATACATATAGTAATAGGTATATAATTAGCTAGCATCTATACCAATGTCTAGTGACTCTTTTACATGATTGTTGTATTATGCTTGAAAATTTATATTTACATACTGCATAGATTTATTTCATCATATATTTTGGCTTCTTTGACAAAATACTTGTGGTTAATCATTTCCAACACATTGGTAGTTATAGGGTGACCTGGGCATGTGCAAGTAGGTTTTGCACTTTGAAAGAAAACCTGTTTTTGTCTTACCATTGTTATGTTGAAAATGATAAAAACTATAAAACATATTTTATTGTGATATACTGTGCAGTGATAGTTTCTTCAACCTAATTTATACAGTATAAATATTTGGAAACACCAAAAATTAACTCCTGTGTAACGTCTAGTGTTTTATGTTGTTTGTTGTATTGTGAGTTGACAATAGATGTGTTGATAAAAGCATTATGACAAAAAGCCTTGCAGGCAAAATTGCAAAAGTCTAGCAAAAAGTGTTTTTGTAGTTTTATTGATTTTTGTCATAGACGCTCTGCCATAGGTCACACAACTCCTCTAATGCCACATACAATACCCACTTAAAAGCGCTATATATTATAATAGTTATTTGCATACATGTATATACACTCAATATAATGAATGTGCCCAGAATATGGATAGATATGTGAATGCGCATCAACAACATATCACATGTCAATTGTTGATACTTAGTAATGCAAACATTGAACGGAAATACATATGTAGGTGTTGGATTGACATGATGGCAGTCTGCCAGCTCAGCTCCAGAAAGTTACATAATTTCTCAGCTCAGCTTGCACTACTTAGGTTAATTCACTGGGTATAAGTGGCTATTTTTAATGCCCTAGAAAGAACACTGATATTATGAAGAGACCTAACTGCTAGATTGAACATACCAGTAGGCTGCTTTATAATTATTAGTATTCATGTTGTGAACATACAACACACCTATCATAATGGGTTTCTATCTACATGTACTTGCCAGAAAACTTTGAAGTTGTTTAGTATTAAATCAACATAAACACACTTGTGGTCCCAAGTGCAACCTCTAATAAATTATGTAACACTCAGTGGAATATGTAAAAGTGCATGTTTTAGTTAGTAATCTATGTTTCTATTGATCATTTTGGTGTCAACACTATTGTTAGTTTACATCCTTTTGTGTTTGGTTAACAATGTACACTAATTATCATCAATATTTTACTATTAAATTCACATGTACGCATATGGAAAAATAATGCACTCATATGTTTATGTCTAAATTTATGTGACAATTATAGTAACACTGTGCATGTGTAATAAATGAACTCTCTGACAGAGACAGATGTGATTGGTAGGAGTAAAAGTCATGTTAGGATTTGATTTATTTCTAGTGAAAGTTACAAGTGGTTCAATTCTAACATTGAACATTATTTTGTATTGTGGATGAGGTGTTAGTTCTATCAATCATTTTATATGTACTTTTTTTCTCTCAAAGCTCATTGGTGGTGTTACGAAGAGCATCCAGTCTTACATCTACATGTTTGCCATTGGTGAGGTGCTCCTTCCTTAAAATCGAAAATAGATGCAGGTCTCTTTAGATCATTGATTTCTTACCTGCGATTGATTGTAGGAGTTAAAGCCGCTGGGCCCCACAGGTAGGTAGATTTTGGTGAGGTCATTTCTCACTATAAACGAGGCATATCTAAGCACTGTGGTATATAAGCATGTCACAGATATACTTGGCCACTGGAGTTAGCCATTATAATTATTATTGTTGTTATACTTGTACATTTAGTTTGCTTCAATTTCCTGACATAGATATACATGAAGCAATGGGCCAGCTTCTCAACTGTGTGATATTTCTTCCATAACACCATATTTGATTTAGTCATGAAACTTTTTGCCTGAACATCTGAATTTCATCTTTCCAAATGAACCACAACAGATGACATACAAATTTGTAGCGTAGTACTGGTTTACAAGGTAGCTACTCTACAATGGTATATGAATGAAACATTTATATACATTCATGGCAACATTCAAAATAACGTAGCTGGAGAATACATTTGTACATGCACATGTGTATTTCTCTCTTAGATATGCATGTACATTATAACGTGTGGAGAGATAAAATACATTCTGTATAGCGAACCAAATTGTAAAGGATTTGCTGTCGATTCAAAATATTATATGCATATCTGCTTATGCAAATGTTGAACAACTTCAAAGAAGACCACGTCGCCTGCTAAGCAATGAATTCACTTAGAAAAGTACATGTATACCCATAAATGAGAACAGAATAGGACGTAATGTGTTCATCCCAGCATAAAGCATTTGTGGTCCAAATTACGCTTTCTTATCAATTATGTAATGCCCAGTAGAATAAAATTGTATAATATGCTTTAGTTAGTGGCCTATTATGATAAATCTATTTATCTTTTTGATGTCAAATATATTGATAGTTTATTTTATTCTCTTGTGTTTGATGTGCACTCTTGTCACCAATGTCTGATAAGGTTGCTATGACATGTAATAATTATATGTATATACTCTATGTATGCAGAGAAGTAATGCACCCCAGTGACTTAATGTGCATATTGCATAGCAACTCTGAGTAGTGGTACATATCTGTTACATATAGAGGGCACTTAGTTATTGACCCTAGCCAATTGAACATACAACATGTAGATGTAAAGTATAGAACTATATGATACCGGGCAATTATTTATGCTATGATAATAAAGACATGCAAAGTAAGGCAAAAACTCTGTGAGCTAATAAGTGGGCTATACAGCATGTCCCAGTATCTAGCTTTCTTTTAAAATTGTATGAAGATGCTTGGAATATTAAATTACATTCCACTAAAGAGCAGAACGCACAAAAGCACATTATTACCCTCTGAGTCCAACTATTTAAGCTATCTAATTCAAACTATCTAAGCCCATATTATATGCAACATAATATATGAATATGCAACATCACCTCTATGACCTGTGGTTTGCAATAATATGCATATTCGATTCAGCTATTTTTATCTAGGTTTACTTTATTTGTTCTAAATTAGGGAGAGTTGTGTTCTCCTATCCATACTCAACCAGTTCACGGAGTCTAGTACATCTAAGGTTGCTAAGTCGGCTAGCCATACCAATGAAGTCCCTGACACACCTTAGGGTAAAAATAACTGTACGCATTCTATAGAATCAAGTCATTCAGTTAACTAATGCAGATAAATATAGCTTGATACAGAATTTTGAGGAAACTACTGTGTTGAAATTAGCATAACAGCTTTCTATAGTTTCACCTCATGCATTCTATTTTATAAGTCAGCAGTTCGATATGGTCAGTGTAATGGTTAACATGACTGCCTGCAATCTTGTAGGAAATTCAGCTGTATGCATTGACAAATGTGAGGGTTACCGTCAATTACTGGTATATTTATGTACCAGCACTATCACCAGTATACAAATACACTTCAATTTTAGTGGCTTTACCCTCATTTTAATAGCTAGCTTTCTGTATACAGTCACTGTGGGCCTGATAATGAGTGCTAGAGTGCTTAACTGTCATTCACAGGGCCTTGAGTTCGAATCTCACCAGAGCATAATTTATTTCATTTTAGTAATTCACTAATTTCTTAACCACTATAAGATTAAGTGGATAGCTATGCAATACTAATCTGTAAGATTCCATGCACTGTGTACCCATCTTATTTCATTTTTTCACTTCAGCTTACAATTTGATTGAACCTCGCAGTAAACTCCAAAATGTCATAAAACTGTGGACAGATTCTACTTGCTTCTATAATTAACCCAACAAGATATTTTTATCATCACTTTTATTGTTAAAGTACAACATAATGAACAACATTTTTGTACGACAGGGAAGTTTTTTAATGTTCACAAATAACCAGAGCAAAAACTGAGTTACGACCACGCAGTCTCTTACAACGGATGACCTTCACTTGGATGATCTTCCCCTACACGCACGCTTTAAACTTTCAACAAAGCGGCATCCCCAAATAAAATTACAGCTACTAAAGTATTTTAAAGCAAAGATTAGTTGAAGACAAACACAGTAATAGTGAATAAAACATAATTTAAAGCAATATAACGATAAAAGTTCCATGCTTTATTATTACTGAAGAGTCATGCTATGAGTCATCCTAGTTTTTAGATTAAGTTGGATTCTCTATCAGAGTTGACTGCAGAGGCTATTGTAAACTACCGGTCAGAACTTAGTGTAACTCTCAACTTTATAAATTATAATTTTGAAATATAATGTACATTTACACTCATTTAGCTAAATGAAATAAAATGTTTCCAAAGTTGGGTGAGTCACTAGACAACAAGGGTGTAGATGTACTTGAATAGACACAATTTACGCCTTATGAAGTCTATCTCTAGGTTGGACACCTTCCATAAGCTTTCCTTTATCTCAAATAACATTTAGCTATTACATGCATGCAATCTAGGTAGCACACTTAAATAAACAAGCTCGTCAACATCCATGTCGTGTTAATTGGATGGCAAGTTTCCATCTATTGGTTTACAGATTCTCGGCAGGAAGTTTTCAGCGACTCTGGACCAGATCCGCACGGAGTTCCTCAATGAAGATGTGGAAAGATGATTGGAAGCCAGTGTAAGCATTATTTGGAAAAGCCTCTCCGATGCATTTTCCAACAGCGTATTGGATGTTATGGGAACCTCTTGATATACCATGACAGAGTCCGCTCACTAAAAACATGAAAGTTTCATCAGGTGTCCTCAATCAGCTACAGAGTTTGTTTATATTCATGTACAGGTGACCTAAATGCATGTATGTGGCCTAAATACTGCTGAATACAAGAATGTACATACATTACAGTGCACATGCAGTTAGACAGCAAAAGAACATGATTTTGTATGCTTATATCGATAGTAGGCACATTCGAATATTGCATATTGCACGCGTAAGCTTTATCAATAGCAACTTGCAGCAATAACAATTAATTTTATCCGCTATTACACTGAGGCTTGTAACACTAAGTTAGGTGTGCCTGGTAATAATATTTATTGTTAATAAGGTGGGTGCCCTTCGATCAAGCATTAGTTACCCTTGAACGTTTAAGCTGTGTTCTGATATTAAAAGCAGTATCATATTGTATTGGTTTTTGGATTTTGGTACTGTCGTCCAAAGACGACTTCTGAGTCCAAAGTGAAGTGCCTATGAGTGGTGCTAGGCCTTCTCATTACATGAAAGATTAACAGGTACTAGTAGTCTAAGAACTACCAAAGACGACCCATATGATCCCGAGTCAATGCTTGTTTACTATACTGAGAAAGAGAGTGATCCGACCTAGTAGGCAGTTCGTGTTGCAAGGTCGAGGACCTTAACAACTAGAATGACCTATCTACGAAGTGAAATTATCTATATATAAGTATATCTAAGTGTCTTTATTGAGATCCAAGCATGAATTGAGACAACAAACATAAAAAAAATGCCCTTTATGTGGTAATAGAACTTTCGGAGGAAGTTCCGGTAAAAAGGTCGACGTTATGTCATAAAAAGACGGCGTAGGGTCGTCCGGAAACTGCGCAACAATATGACGGCTGGAAGCCCGAGGGCTGACCCAAAATAGGTCGGGTTTGACAAAAGATGCTTAAAATCATCTAGATCATATGCAAAATCAACATCAAGTATTTCTGAGAGGTCGGGCCCCTTTACGCGGGTATAAAAAGCAGTGTAATGACTCAGCAATGCTTTATACAGGTATGTAATTCATACGTAATTATCAGTGTATGGTTAGACATGCACAACAATGTAGGTATGAGTATGAAAACAGCTAAGTGCAAGAGAACAGGTGTTAGATGAGTAGTGCTGTGGCAACTACTAGGCACTTAGGGTGACTGGAGCTGTGTATACAGATGTCCTGAACAATTTCAATATGAACTAGTACAGTTTCGTAATAAGCCTAATATACTAATAGTATAAGGAACTTTAAACATCACCTTGCATGGGTTGATGAATATTGGCTTCATGGTCAAAGTAGCCAAGTCCTTCTATAGTTCCTGGGACTGCACATTCAACTCCATCAATCTTAAAGAACCTGGATGAAATATGTATATTATATAACTTGCATAGGTACCTAATGTGGAATAAATATTAGTACATGTATATTATAAAAAATAAAATAAAATGTATTATTATTATTATTTAGTTAAAGAGTTAATGGCCAACAGACTGCTGTGACTGTGACTAGAACATATGATGAAGTTAGCATGTGATGAAGATGACATGTGCATGCAGGTGTGGAGATGAGAGAGCGACATCTTTTCAGTAGAGGATGCTAGGCCTTTCTTGCAGTATTGCAAGTGGAATAGTAGACGTATACCACCTGTTTGTGGTTGGGGCAATTAGTTTGAGGTGACACCATTTACATTGTATAATGGAAGAGACAAATTCTCCATCTGGAGTTTCACTGAGGAACCTTGGCTATGGCCAAAAAGCAGAAAGTTGAGCCTGTGCCGTAAAGTACTACAAACCATCTTCCACATTTTGAGAAATGATAGTGGTGACGCGCTCTATGATCTCCACTAGCAGTCAGTCTCAATGCAGTGTCCTCATACTCCTTTAAGTAAACTATCTCAGCTAAGTCACCTTCATCCTCAGTACTATTCATGGACCACCAATGATATCTCACCAAGTTACCACTCTGACTCCTGTACATTTCATTGGTCATTCTCACTGCAAAATACCTGACAAAATGTAGTGGTACATTGTCTAAAAGATTGGAGAACATCATTGCCATTGATCACCCATAGAGATTTACAGGAAACTGAAAGTTATTATAGACCCATGGTCTGGTCTGGAAAGTCACTGGATATTCTAGAGCGGAATAAACCCAGAAAACTCTGAGCTGCTAGCCAAAAATACCTGAGAATGTTAAGGCATGTTGCCTTTCCTTGATCATTACCATCAATCACTCCAAACAAAACGTGGTCACAGCTTAGTCATAATCAAATTAATATAGAGATCACTGACAGTGTTACAGGATGTCATGTTTAAGTTAGCAACTTAACCAAATAATATCCAAAATATTTCCAAATGCTGAAAATTGCTAACTTTGACATGGTGTATTAAACTAAATTCAGGTTAAATTTGTCAAAGCTTGTTTGATTTTGAATGAGTATTCATGAAAACTGCTTTAGAAAGTGCAAGAAAAAGACTCTCAGCAGCTCTTTATGCCACTTGTCATAGCCTGCTTAGACTTTGAGCAACCATTTCCAAATAGTACCCCAGAGTTAGCCTCCAATGCATTCAGCATTGTTCTACAATCTCTCCACCCAACCAGCGTTCAAATGCAATATTGGTGCGAGCAATGCATCATTAGAATATTCAAAGATACCACACTCAAGTCAAAGAGTCACACTGAGGTATAATTCAAGAAACATTTTGTGGCTGATTAAAAGGACTGATTACTTTAATATATACATGTACATTGTAGCTATTTAAAAAACTTGAATGGTAATTTAATGATTGCTAATGCCCAAGGGCTCGGATACTCAACACAAAATATGAGTTTTACAAATGGATTTTTTAACTAAAAGTTTCATTATCTGGTGGTGGAGGAATCGGTCTATCCCCTTGGTCAGATTGTCTTGCTTCAGTCCCTCGCTTGTAGCAGATGTTGCTGTATTGAAACTTTTAGGGGTGCAGCCTGCCCACCCTATTACTGAGTGTGAGAGCCCTTCTCACTCTTTAGGGATCTCTTTGAAAGGTGACCTCTGTCCAGTGAATCACTCCATAGAGTGAGTACTGGATACTGGTGGGCGACTGGTTCAAATCTTTGATGCAAGACCAAAGAATCCCATCACTGCCACCAATGGATTAATTTTACGCACTATTGCAGTTATGTCGGATGGGTATGGGAGTGGTCTATCTTTCCTCCCACTATTTACATACACTGGGCAAAAGGTCAGACTGACTAGCGCTGCTGTATGGCTTGTAATTATGATGACCAATAGGATGGAGCTGTTCTTCATGTCTGTACCCTCATAGGCACGTCCCTGTCCTAGTTGCTCTGTCTTTTGGTTCCATTGGGAACGTAGGCTAATGGATTGCTACGCCAGTAAGCACCACAAAGTTTATGCTAGTGTAATGAAGCAAATTTATTTGAGTCTAATTAACTAGCATAGCCAAACGTCTGAAATTTTGTATTAAACCAATTTCTAGTCACTTCTTGTTGGTCTACACATCATAGCCCAGAAAGGCATAGAAATAATGCATGTTTCCATGTGTGACTAGGACATAACGGTAGGCATCTTAGGTCTAATACAAAATGGTCAGCCCTATTATAGGTCTACAAAATAGTGCACTGTTTAAGAAATTATACATTTATTTGGCCAATTAATACAAATTACTGTACAGAATAATTATTAAATAATTATATGTAAAGTAAGGAGGATGCAAATGTCCAGGTAAATGGACTATCTGAACCACAACGATATTCGTGTTCAGCACATGCTACTTCACCAAAATCAACTCTCGGGGCAAATTTTTACGTATCTGAAAGCTATACTGGACTATACAATCATGTAGGTAAAAATTACATGTATATACCTGTACATTCTCTATAATAAGCGCTCCAACAATTGAATTCAATTTTTTGTACATGTACAAGGTCATTAATAACACAAGGTTTCTATAAAAGTCGCTGTTTTCAGAAAGGAATGTTACAGCTCACCAGTTATAAATCTTAATGACAATTCATCGTTAAAAACCAAAGCGTTTGCTGTAGGACATCTTGCAGTCCTAATAACCTAATTATTTCTTGAACAATTGTTGCAGACATGAAATTGACAGGTGCCTGGGATTTATTTATGTTGACAAAGGTGAAAACTGAAGCCTTCACTTTGATTTGAATAAGAGTTAGACACAGTTTTTTTCCATTTGCTGTAAAAGTGCATGTAGACTTGATACTTTTTGCTGCCACTACCACACCCGGCTTGTTTATAGTTGCACCTTAAGGGAATAAGATATTTTTCTATGCAAAAATAATAGGATTTTTCTTTTTCCGCGTATCAAAATGAGGGGGGGGGGGGCAACAAAGATTGCTAGGCCCCATTCAGTCTGGGATACAATCCCTGGGCTGTCTTGGGAAGCGATGGCGCCTAGAATGCAGTTGTTGGCAAGGAGTGATGGCGCCTAGGACGCAGTTCTCTGAAGATGATGGTGCCTAGAACGCAGTTGTTGGTGAAAGGTGATGGCGCCTACAGTGTAGAACGCAGTTGTCTGAAATGGTTTGGCACCTGGAAGCACCCATCTGTACTGGATATCCTAACAACTTGGAGAAATGGTTTTTTCAACTTTTTTATAGATCAATAAAGACCTAATCTATTAGAAATTAAAGATAGTCATAGTAAGATTCATAATAAGAATGTATAAGCCGTCTTGGTTTTTCCCTTCCTTTTGGAGAAACTGTCACAGTAGACTACTGGGTTGAACTGCCTGTTACTTGTCTATGCAGCAAGTGTGTGACTAGGGATGAGGGTGGTAGCCAGTGGGATGGAAGTGGGTATTTTTAGAGCACGTCTGTATGTAGAATGCTAAGAGGCAAAAGAATAAGTGTTATTTTTCTTGAGTTTTAGCAAAAATAAAATTTTGTACTTCCGGGTGGTGGGATGCATTTCCTTCAGTCTTCGAACACTTTAAATAAGAAAAGGCAACTTCTAAGTAAGTTTGATACTAACCAAGAAAAATAGATTTTGGAGAAAATCTGGCATTTTTGATTTTCAAAGCGTCAAAGGGTTTTCTTTTATTATTCATATTTCTGAACACGCAAACTGTTAGAACGACTTGGCATATCAAGCTTAAGTAATATAGCTGTTTAAAAAAAAATACTATCAATGTTACCTACCCCCATCAACAGCGTGGTTCTGTCTTACTTCCTCTACGTGTAGATGGGATGAAGAGTTAAACCCTCCAGTCTGCACTATGGCGTTCGGTGAACTATTAACTCCTACACACTCTCCTACCCAGATCTCTATAGTATGATTACCAGTTGACAGTTCATTCTCACAGATACCTTCAGCTACAAAAATGTATTTCTACTGGTAATTTGCTATTGTCACTCTATTGCCTCTTCACCAACATGGATTTTAACTTTTGAATAGATTGGCAAATACTGTGCATTGATCAGCTGGCTTGACTAAAAAACTGCAGCATTGTTCAATTGTTACGATAAGTAACAGAGGTAGGGACTCCCTTAAAACTGAACATAAGCAAGTAGTAGTGCTTTCAATAAATTTATGATTGACTCTCAGATCCAGGTATTTCTAAAAAACAGATTGTCTCGGCGCATACATTTGTACAATAGGCAAATCAATTCACCTGGACATGATCCACATGTACATGTACATGCATACTATGCATGATAATATATACTGTGCTAGAGTTGAGAGTTACCTGTCCTTGATCTTCTGTGTGTCCCAAAGTATATTTTTGCTTGTGGATCATCTGACCTGATAATCCCATCAAGTTCTGGATCACAGTTGATTCCATTTATCTTTACATACCTACAAGCAGTGTTTGAAGTGTGGTTATACAGGAGCACACAGCATGTACCCGTCACAAGTTTAGTGGGTACACGGCCAGCAGGTGTGTACCCTCATGTTTTCTCAAATAGTAGCTGCTGATCTGATGGTATACTGATGAAGCTATTGTTTTCATCAATAGGACCAGGGGTTCAAGTCCCACCAAAACAGTTTTTTTCATTAGTGATTCGCTAATTTGTTGGCTACTGTAAGATTAAATGGGTAGCTATACAATATACTATTCTACAAGATTGGACTACCCCATATACATGTATAATAATTATTCTCTTATTGCATTTTGCTTAACAAAGAGAGGATGACTTTTAATTATGATCAACAATCTATGAGTAACCATGGTGCCAACCTAAAATAGGGAATGCCCTAAGATTTCAGGCATGGTGTACCCACTCATTTTTTCCACTTTAAAGACTGCCTACAAGCTTTCTGCGTATTAATATTTCACATATTATTTCGCATAAGGTGTAGACTAGCCTTTAGAATAAGGAAGACTCTAACACAACTAGATGTGCATGTAAAAGTGCATTCAACATCGGAATGTAATAGCTCACCATCTGGCGCAATAGTTCTGCTTAGGAGTGTTGAATGCGTCGAACTCCTGAGCTCCTATCACTGCACTGTACTTTATACGAAGGTTTGTGTCGTTAGCTATCTTTGTGTAGGATATATTCTAGAAAAAATGTTAAAACAGGGTTTCATTAAGGCTTTCACCATTTTTATACATCTTGTATATCTGGCGATTTTTATGCAAGGAGTTCCTCTTTTAAGCACTGATTAGAAATAAGCGTTTCCATGCTCCAAAGAAAAGCTCTTCGTGTTAAAAAGACCATTATATACATGTACATGTATAAATGTTTTTAGCACTCACATATTACTAATTTCAATCTAAAGTTGCTCTCTCTCATTAGATTGACAATATGTATGGGCATAGTGTTTGAGTGATCCTCACCAGATTTACATACATGGCACAAAACCATGATATACATGACAATTAATGTACAACAGTGAATAAGAACATCAAAGGCGGTACTATTTCTAGAGAAGCTGTTTGGGCGACGAATGCTCGCATCGTTTTGTCGTATCACACATGAATCTGTTGCTCAATATTCAATCTTGGATTAGTCGACAGAGCAAACAGTATTTACATTGTATGATCATAAAGTAGTGTACATTGTATGAGTCATAAAGTGTAAATTGTATGAGTTATATTTGAGTCATAAAGTGTACGTGTCCATTCGGCATGTAGTGTGAGAAAAACGGCATCTTTTATGTTAATGACATCAACAGAAAGACGCATCTAGCTGATTGTACAGCTAAGTTTTTGCACTCGCATAAACTGGCATAACAATGGAATTATACAGGAAATGTAGTTACCTGAACAAGGAGGCTGCCTATATTGAAATTTGTTATTTTCATACTTTCCTTGGTCCAAGTCTCATACTTGTAGTTAAAAACGGCAAGCAAAGGACAGCTTGTCAGAGAAGTTGCTAAAACATCACCGTTTACCAAATTAATTCACGACATGACACATCAATGTAGCCAAACATGTTTATGAATATCCAGAGACCATATATTAATTTACATGTATCTATGACTGGCTGTTGAATTCAGCAGTTTGATCCAGCTTGCATGCGTGCATGTACATGTATAATATTATATCTAGGATACCTGTCAGTTTTTCTTGTGGAGTTATTTCCATAACAAGCATAGTTCTGGCTGAATGCCAGCCCATAGACATATCGCTAACAGGGTATCCCTCACACGGTCCCATGACCAGTTCTATCTTTCTATCCCCGGAGCCCAGTCCATAACATGTGCCATCAACTGCAGCATACATAAAACATGCTGAATTTAAGATCTAATAATAATGTTACTGATTACCTGCAATGAACTGTGGGTTAATTACGCTGTAGCTGTAGTCACTATGTTCTAGCCTATTCAAACATTAGCCATTCAGAATTTAAGATATACATGTACAATAGTTATACTGACTGTGTCATCAGATTAGCTGTCATAAATGTAGCATGATGGAATACAGAGCAAAACAATTATTCTGCACAACATACATGTAATATCAGCTACTTTTAGCTTGAGTCACTCGGTTATTTGCATCTTACAAGCTTAGCAATGGTATTTGCATTGTACATGCATGTGTATATTCTGATGTACTGCTACGTATGTGCTGCCAGGGCATTACTCAGGTCTTTCCAAGAATGCCATAGCTAGTGTTTCATAAGGTTACCAGGTACTTGTTTTTACAAGGGTACATTTGTTGCTCTAGTGCCATACGTGTGTGATACTCGTTTTATACAAATGTAGCTGTGAATTCACTTAGTTTCTCATCCACATCACAAGTTTCACAGCATACATAATACATACTTGTACATGTGTGCCATGCATTGTGAATACACTGCATGCTTTGAATTTTATACTTTATTGAATAGATGTCATTTTGGCACCAGAGAGAGTTTTCCTTTTGTTACACGCGATGCATGTATGTTTTGTGTTTTGGTCTCCCAAGTAACGTTGATTTTCCCTCATAAATGATGCATTGGTGTTATCAAATATTTTTCTGCATCATGTCATCCACTACTAACTAACAAGCAATTGAAGATTTTTTATCAATTGGCATAACTAGTCACAGTGCACTCTGGTGCTTGGATTAGCAACGTCACAGGTTGTCCTTAAGCTATTCTAAAATAAGATTACAGCATTATTGAACCAATGGCAGATGTGCTGAAAAACCTAACAAACTGATGACCACAACAAGTGGACAGTTAAATAATTCATTTGTAGAGGTCAACTAATTGACCAAATAACTTAGTGACTCACGATCTATTGATCTCTGAAGATCCCCTTCACGTGCTGTAGTGTAGTCTAACATCTGTATGTTTGCAGGGTTGACACACTTACTACCATCAAACGTGAGATGCCATGAAGCACATACGCCCCCACTAGCATACTCTTCAGGTCTACGTGCCCTGACCACCATGTGCAAAATAACTCTTAAGCTTGAGTCATGACGACCTTTAGGATAAGTAGCTACCTGCAGATATGGTGATTAGAAGTCAATTAGCCTGATTACATATAATGTCATGAGATGGCTCAGTGCATCTTAGTTTACTGGACACAAATAGGTAAAAACAGTAAAACCTGTTGGGTTTTAAGAATAAATCGTGGTATGGTGAAACGAGTACTACGTTATTCTCGTTTTCTACTGAACAAAATGAAAATGATTGTAGCCTGGCAACTACATGTATGATAACGTTATGCTAATGGTCAGCATTAGGGTTACTACGTGAAAAAGTAATAAATACATGTATTTAACTTTATTTGCACTTTTCCGATATGGTGGGTCGCCTTAACAATCTATATAAATTTCTCTAACAATATATTGATGTACATGTATGTATACACTGATGGCTATCGTGTAGCCTTATTAAACCATTAGTGCAAAAAATGAAAGAGAAAAATAAATAATCTAATTCTTTGTCCAACTGAGAACATCATAAATATAAACATTATAGAAAGTAGCCAAACTCCTTGAAACCCTAAGATGGCCATAAATATTAATATGTATATTACCATAACAGTCCCCTCATTACTTTCATCAAAAACATGTTCGGCCCAGTAATGTATCAGATTGTCGTACTCTCTAGAGATCTCGCAGTCTCCTCTCTGGTCACCTGGATGACAGTAAGTGAAGACATGGCTATGGAATGCAAATGCTTAGACAATAATATTTCTTATCATTCTGCATGCGGAACATCATGCCTACAAGTTTTACTAAGTAGTGGTTTTCTTGGTTGTTCATTCAATTTTGAAGGCTTTTGACAAAATATTAGTCATAATGAGAGCGTGACTTGTCAATCGTTCAATTGATTAAATGTCTCTAAACGGCTGACAAATTCAGCAGTTTTGCTACTGACCATCCTCTTAGATGCTGAAAATTTGAAGATGTCTACTGCACGCATGGAAAACATAGTGGGGTCTTGTCAAATAAAACAGTTTAAAAGTCATAAGCTTGGCAGCTGAACATCTTATCATTAGATATTTACATTGGGAGAACCTTGTCCCGTGGAATAGTGGTAAGAGAGTCAGGATGGTTTATGGCAACTCAATTTTTTATTGCTGCAGGTATACTAATAGGTATTTTAATACCCTGAATTAATAATTTAGTCTGACTTACCTAAACAGATCGGCACATCTAGGTCATGGTTTACGCATCCTTCCATACAAACTTCATTGATACCACATTCTCTGCCATTACAGTTCTTGTGCTGGCATGTGGATAGAACAATATATTTTGACTACTAGAAACACATTCATATAATAGAGCTGCGATAGTTGGGATGCCGACAGCGTTTGTAGAAATTGTCATGTTCTAACTGCTAACATCACTACAACAGTAGTACTTACATATATTAACTCATTGAAAATTTAAAGTACTGCTAATATACGACCTATCTGGGTTCATCTTGCTGCTTCGCTAATTTTATATAATCATGCAATTAACTCTGAGTATCAAGCTGGTTACCTGTGCTTTAGCCATGAACGTTACTGAGTTCCCAACTGTGATTAGTTCACTAGAATTAGTTTGAAGGTATTCATCCGTTCCATTCAGCTCATAGCATTTGCCTGCTATGAAGACATGTGTATATGTTTACTAAACAAGTTCAAGTATCAAAGTTTTCCGGTACACATATCTTTGGGCAACAGAAAACAAAGACTGCTGTACAATGGATGTGTGCACATAAGCAGACAGTGCATGAGATCAATAATTTTAGTGGAAGATTAGCAGGCATGTGTGTATCTACTAGAAATCTTCAATACTGACAAAATTATACACATGTATTCATGTGGGATAGAAAACTAAAGCTCTCTCAGATACAAGATACATTATCGTATCAGACAAGTTAATATAGTCACTGCATGTAGCTTCTTCAATTTAAAAAAAAATTATTGCAGTCACAATATTTAGTAACAACAGCTTCTACATGCATGTAATACGTTTTGGTTTAGACATTAGTTTTACCTTCTCCATTGTAGGTAATTATACAGCATAAGAATCGTATGGAAGACCAATTAATTAACTATTTAATGCGGACAAAACAACAACTAAAATAGTTTTTAACCAATCTGATTGTCAGGCTGTAACCATTACCTCATGCTGCAATTTTGTCTATGTCATTTTCCAACTACATAAATCGATGTACAGAATTATCACAGATCTAAAAGTGTTCTGTGCTACAATGCACACATGTTTGAAATTCACAAGAGACGCCAAATAACATGTAAACCTAAAACAAAAGATTCTTATTTCTAAGAATTCGTAATAGTGCTGTGTACTAACTTGTTGTTTCTCTGACACACTCTAAAGAGAGTGAATCCATACATTGTACAGCACATTCTATCATACTCCTGGTATCTTCCATCAGTACATGACTCTCAGCAGAGAATCTGATGTCTTTACTCACTTCTGCTATGCTGCATTCTGGCAGATCTGAATGGAAATATTATACATAACAACAATAACTGTATGTGCACTATGAAAACCAGAACTGTTTCACCATACTACAGAAATATTCTATGGGGATTGTGTCAGTATATCTCCTAAGCCCATTATTGCTGATTTATTATTCCCAGTTATTCAGGCATACTCAGCATGTAGCTAATGTTAGCTATTCGACAAAACATTGTACATCAAAATAATGAAAATTTGTTATCTTCAGCCAAGAATAAAGTTTTAGTACTTGTACAGCTCATGTCTTTTCTCCTACGTTTATCATGTGACAAAATCAATAAGAATTACACGTGGCGATTGTTCTACTCGATGAATTTAAAGTAGGTTTTTCTTTGAATTTAAATCATTACGGCTAATAGTGCTTGCAATTCCCACAGATTAATTTTGTTTGGCAATAACCTTTTGTGTCTAATACACAACGTTGTAAGGGATACCCACAAAATAGCGAATAGACAACAGCAGCTGTGTCGTGGCCAAATCTTACATATAGGGTTATCTAGAATAATGCCAGTAAAAGAAACTCAGCAGACTAAATAAAAACTATCAAACCCACAGAGTATGTTGGAATATAAGCTTTTGAACTGATGAGTTTAAATAGGATTAAACTACATTATGTGTATCCTAATCAACTTATCTTCTAGCATATTATTGTTACCAGGCTTTGTTAAGCCAATCTATTCCTTAGTTTAAAATGTTTCATCTTGCACCATTTCACTTAGAATTGGCTTCATTTTGGAGATTAATTTAACTTTTCTCACGACAAAGCAATGTTTAATGAAGTTTTCTTCCTTTAAATCTTTCATTAAGATTTTAAATAAATTCAACAATGACAAGCAGTGCAAGACATATTAAATACTCCGATTATGTTCTGGAAACATGTAAGGAAAACGTTTTCAAGACATGAACAAGAAGATAAAAAATTCATTTGCAAATTATTTTCTGTACAGACAGAAGTTGATTTAAAAATGTGTGACTATTTATAAAGAAAAAATGGGTGAATTTAAATGCACATTTAAGTTGAATTTTAAACCTGAAGAAAATCAGTCGGCAACTGCATCTATTTCTTATTAAGCAACCGAATGCTAAGAAGTTTGAATGCTGAGTAACATAAGTTATTTTTATCACTCTTCATCAATGCCAATCATACATATCAATGGAAATCTTAAATAATAATTATACCAGTGACAGGGAACTGGATGGCACTGTTTTCTAAATAGGTCTACCAGGTAATTATTGTTTTTGTTATATTTTACTCTCCACAGTGTTTAGCCAACACACACATGTGATGTTCTAAAGTACATTGGATACATATTATTCCAATTTTATATGTGTTGTACACGAGTAAATTATTTTGGAGGTAAATCAGGAAGGTGAGTTGCCTGCTGCCACAATAATATATCTGCTGTATATTCTATTACATGTATTCATCTTCTCTTACCTAAAGTGCTACCGGAGATGACACAATTCTGGAAAGATGCCAATAGAAACACAGTCAGTATTGCAGCAGCTTGTGCAGTCATATTAGAGCTTCATTACATCCTGGCAAAGGAAATTAACAGACAGTGAGTGATGAATTTAGTTTAATACTAGACAGAAAAAAACATAATATAATGCCAAACAGAAAAAATAATAATGTAATACAAGACAAATGGAGACCAGTGTAATATGATATAGCAAGACATGAGAAATAATGGGATCCATATTAAAATGCATGAGGATGAGACAGAATAGAAAATAAAAGTGTCAACGGAGACACATGTGCAATTATACATACATTTTATATATTAATAACTATGAAATAGTTACCTATGCAAATTTGGTGGTAGTCAGCTAAAGCGGCCAAAAGTTTAGATTAAAATTGCTTCACATTAAATTATGATTACTGATATTAATGCTAGAATCAAAATTAAAAGCGCTGTTGTTAGTTTGCTCACCTTCCTTCACCAGAAGACATTCAGTCACTGGAAGTTTTTAGGTTATGATCTATACCCTTTGAATCAACCATTTATATCTTAAATCGAAAAATATCACAAACAACATCTTATAATTTATTTATATTGTAGACAATACCACGACTTACATGAATTATATTGCACATGCCCGTGTACATAATATGTACACCGGCACTCAGGTTCAAACCGGGCTCCCAGCTGTGCAGTTTCCAAGGATCTGATATGGAATTATCAATGATACATTTGATTTTTCAATACCTTCTCACAGTTTGTGAAGGTTAATTCAAAGCTGCTGCTGATCTGAATACAGCACTAATTAATTACATATAGCTGAAAATTGAGAGAAAAATTGATAAGGTGTAGTAACAGGATTCAAAATGGCCGGACCTTGAAGAAATAATATATTGAGCAAATTAGAGTTAAAATGTTTAGTGTTTCTTAGCATTTTACCACATGAAAAGTAGGAGGAAATAAAAGTGTCCATGGCTAGTTTATTTTGGGCTCCTAGCTAACTAGGATTTGATAAAACCTGCCCAATCTGAATATTTTTTGACCAAAGCTATTATGCACCTTCACAAACCATTAAGCACGTTTTGGTAGGATATTTAATGTCATAAACCGTTTTATACTCTAGAAATTCAAAAGTCAAAATTCAAAGTTGTTTAAGGGCTGATTTAAGAATAAAATTTAATTGAATGCAGCCAGCAGATATAATGACCGTTACATCATATTATGGTTTTATAAACTTGAAATATGTGTAAACATTTCTAACCTTTCCAAATAGTTGTAACTACATGCATGACAAAACCTACCTGCCAACCTTCTAAAGTACAAAGGGGAAGAAAACGGTATTTTTACAGGGTGTGCCTCCTGCCACATTAAGGGCAATTTGACAGGCCTGATAAACAGTAGACACACTGCTACAAATGTTACAAATGTATATTAGTGAAAGTGGTGTAGAATCTTAAAAAAATGAGCGACTACTCTTGTAATGTTTGGCTAACATGGTAACACACTCTATCCAGTATTCACTATGGATTAGTGGTCCTCACTATGATATAAATAGATTGCTTCCGGTTATACTTTACTTGTTTACAAGAATATGCATGAGTCATATCATTATACTTGTTACTTGCAGTCAGTTGAATACAAGTGATCAACCTATAAACATGCCATGTCTATGTTGGTTAATTTGTAACACAGTAAATTGAGTATATAACAACTCTAAACATCAAAATAAATATTTAGCAATATCTAATAAAAGCAAGTTTTGAATAAATCTAGCATAACGTAATGTATGTATATTTACAATAACTACTTGGGTACAAATATATAATTAATAACAAGGTTATATTTAGTAAGAATGGTCCAGATTGGGATTGAATGAGGTGGTACCATTTGTGGATGCTGTACTGTGTCAACCAATCATAGTACTTTCAAACTTTAGAGAAGCCCTAATTATGCTAACTCAGACCATCTAAATGTCCATTGATTGGTTGAGCTGCTGAATGGATGAGCCAATAAAACCAGCTTTGATATCTTATTATTGCACAAATTTAGTGTATTCTGAAGTGGAACATTTTTTCCTAGTTTATATGATTGCGCACTTCATAACTTTATGAAGTCATTCACGTGTAATTATACATATGCAATACTGCTTCAAATATATCCTTAATTAGAGATTAAACGCCATGCTGTTAGAGATAGTTTCACTCTATTGCTGTCAACAATTCAATTTGATCTAGATGTTGTTTTGTAATTTCCACCAATGGGAAGGCTATGCAAACATAATGTACACTGTACACGCACACTAACAATATACAATGTACAGTATACTGCAGTTATGTGCATGTGCATATATACTAATTATAGCATGCCATTAAATAGCTGTCATTTCTCCATATCTGATATATATTGTACATGGTGTATATATCATTATAATTATAGAACACATTATGCTGTGAAAACTATCAAATTATTCGTAATATACAAAATATTATCATCAATGATGCTGCCAATCAGAAAGAGTTTAGTAGATGACTAGTACAACATGCACTACTATAATTGCTAACCAATATTCTGTATCCATTTACTTTAACATAGACTCAAGCCTGCACAGTACTTTTCATGAGGTAGGTAACTGTCAGTGTACTATTTAGGATGTGGGAGGGGTGCTCTATACCTCAATGCCCGCAGAAAATTTCTTATTTAAAGACATGTTCAGTTTTACGAAACTTTTAATCATCAACCTGGGCTTATGCGTACATATTATGTTACCAGATTCACACATTGACCATAATCTTTGGAGAGTAAAACCTCTGCCGGGGTGAAAACCTTTGAATATGCTATTGTATTGTAAACTGTGGTGTATTCATATTGAGCTTTTGACAACACAAAGTGTTGGCATTTAACAAACAACCCCGCTAGTTTGCCACATTAGAAACTTTGGCTGTTCAAAATGTGGTCGACCTGGGCAGCCCTAAAGCATAATTATGGTGCACTTGTGAAGTTTTAATATCACAATTTTATTGTATTTTTTATACTACTATTTCATGCATTTCCATTGTAGATAGCAAAGAAATCTTCTACAAAACGTCGGCATAGATAGTTTTCAAATACGAGAATGAGATATTTGACTGCAGTAACCTGTGTTCTCTTAGCGTCGGTGTACCGATGTTTAGCAAATGGATTACCAAGATGCATCACACAGGCTTCAACCAGTGAAACAATTGTTTGCCGAAATGTAGACTTAAGCCTACTAACAGCGCAAGACATTTCAGATCAGCTGGGTGGAAGCGACTTGCAGGTAGGAAATAACTATGATTGCTGTCATAATATAGTGAACAGTCAAATAAAATAATTATAATAAATATTTAAATGATTATAATATGTGTAGAATGTAATTTAGGTGTGTCAGTGAATACTGTCGTCACGTGTTACATGTACATGTAGTAGACTTTACCATTCTGTAGAAGATTGATTTAATGGACTACATTGTCCTTTGAGATCGAGTTTCACGTGTACATGTACATGTACATGTACATGTACATTGTACATGTACATGTACAATGTACATTGCACATTGTACATGTACATGTACGTGTACGTGTACATTGTACATTGTACATTGTACATGTACATGTACAATGTACATTGCACATTGTACATGTACATGTACATGTACATGTACATTGTACATGTACATGTACAATTTACATTGCACATTGTACATGTACATGTACATGTACATTGTACATTGTACATTGTACATGTACATGTACATGTACATGTACATGTACACATGTACAATGTACAATGTACATGTACAATGTACATGTACATGTAGCTATACTGTGTTATACAGTGATATGACCACATTTAGCTATTGATAGAACTGGGCACTTCGAATGGTTTAGGCCAGTGTCCTGTAACAAATGTATTACATGTATATAGACAAATAAAACGTTCTATTGATCTCAAGGAAATCTCGGTACAGTGGTCGGTAAATTTAAGCTACATTTGTATTCTTTGCCTAAACTGTGGCAGGAGAAGTCATCTTCTCTCTATTTTATTGAATGATCAAAATGTATCCCAAGCCCCAACTACAAACAAAGAACTAAGGCTATCTTAATTTCTCCGCTACTGCATCTAACAACTCTGGCAGAGAATGAATTAGATGTACGTGTACATCGTGGGTAGCAGGTCAGCATGGCGGAAGAAGTTTTCTAATCATGGCAGTATTATGTACATGTAGAATAACTCAGTTATATGTGCGAGTAGAAATATCACTGGGCTGCTTATTCAGCTGGATTTTTAGCTACCAGCAAAAAAATGTCAAGTACTGCAATCATGTACATTATTAAGGGAATAGTTATACACATGCTGTGTACTTTATACAAATTGATATGTTTGAGATTAGTGTATTATGTGTGTTCATGTACCATAGTACTAGTAGTGCTAAGAACACACATTAAACAGTATATACTGTATGTATGTATGTATGTATATTACTAGAAGTCAACACTGTGCTGTAAATACTAATAGCAGATACTGCATGTAGTTATTTACTAGTTAGGAGAAATTCAATGAATTGCAAAGTATTATTCAAGGCAGAAATCAGTGTTTGTCATTATTTTCATTACATGTGCATCTGACACATCAAACTATGCTCTGATGGGATAAACAGGTCTATTATACACGTACAGATAAGCTTATCTTTGTCATGCATTGACAATAATTGTGCATCCTATCTACTCTACATATTCTTTATTAATTGCATTATTTAGTCCTAAAAAGGAGTGAAGAGCTGCATGTATGTTGGATATGCACATTACATTAATTTTATGTATTCAAAAATACTAAACTAAACAATATTCTAGTAAATGGCAGACCCTCAATTCTGAGTATGTCGGTGGTATTTTATACCACGGCTAGGTGTGTCTTATTTTTTTATAGTGGTGTGTGAGCTTACCAAGTTCTCACTACCACTCTTCAGTCACTGCCTGTTATGAACCCAGCGTGAAGCACTGCTACAAGACCGGAACAGCCAGTGCTGGTGCTGCCGTTTTTTCACCTGCTCAGCTGTGATGTGGCTGCTCTCACTGTATATCGAAAAGGTCAGAGGTGGATCTTTATCCTGCATGCGGAGGAAATACATGTACACACAGGGGACCTCCATTGTTTTAAGTTCTGATCCCCAGGACAACATTCTATGTATTCAGTGGAAATTCAAAGCAGTGTAATATTGTGAATCAATGCATAAATCTTGGCAACCTCCCGCAAAGGACAGTTATAACAACCTTATATTGACCAATGATCATATAATAATATGTTGTCCCTATTACATAGCTTTACTTTAGTGCGTTCCTTCCTCTGCACCTTAGTACATAAGCATGCTGTGCTCATATTATGTGTAATATAGTAATATACTATAATATATTACATGTATATGCTTCAGGTTTGCCACACAATTGCATACATGACTGCCTAAACACAATTTAAAGAAGAGAACTCAATTCAATGCACAAATGTACACTAAATGTATGGAAATAGTACAGAACTGGTGTAAGGAACATGTTATCTCATAGCTTACATGGTCTCACATTCACTATTAACATACAGTATTATTATTTTCACAAATATTTGATTATTTTCCTAAGTTGTACGTAATACATGTACCTGCAACTCCATGCACATGCATAATACATAGTACGACTTGTTTTATACATGTACTGTAGGTAACATCTGTAGAGTTGATCAACTGCAGTGTGCCACCATCTATACCATTCCTTAACACAGATGTCTTCACCAGCCTTAGATCTCTAACACTGGATAGCCTATCCAATGCTCCTACTATAAACATTAGCACATTTAGTAAATATGTATCAAACCTTGAAGAACTAAGGCTCCTAAATATGCCGAGTCTTCGTTCAGTTGATTTCATGAAAGATACTGACATTATCAGGTTAGTTTATTTGACACTGTAACCATGGCAACGCTGAGAAGAGATAGATACCATTATAGTAAAAGCAAAGTTTTACTACCCAACTGGGTACATGAGTTCTACTATGATTTATGCTCTACTCTTGTACATTGTACATGTATATCCATATTTTGAGCAAACTTGCTACCCAGGTATTACAATTAGTGCCTGTTTGATATTTATAGTACAACTGCCAACTCTTTTTTGTCTAAGTGAACACCTACCAGTACATGCACATATAATATTATGTTAGCTACTGTACATTGTATTATTTATTTTGTATATTTAGCACTGCATAGATGTATATATGCATGGTTACACACTCATACACACAAGACTGTTTCATAATAATATTATAATGATTTATATGCAGAGTTCCCTGGAGTAAGTTGAAGAGATTCAGAGTCGAGGGTTGTGGAGTTACAAGCATTCACTATGAAGTTTGGGAGAAATTATTCCGCTTAGAATCCCTGATAATCAAATCCAACCATCTGAGAAGTCTGGACTTTAGAAGTGGTAAGTCTTTCCAATCTATATGAAAATACAACCATATCTTCTTCCTAAATTACATGATGTTGCTACCTTTCGTTCCCAGCTGTCATTATAACATGGTGGTCATTTGCTGGCAGCCATGTTCAAGTAGTAGTTTTTCATCACAAGAACAGATCTACATGTATGATCATGCTGTAGTCTAAACTTGTTTATGGAAATTTTCACATTCAGCTAGTAGTTTTGCACCTGGCTTAGCACTGTAGTACTGAGAATCTTAGAATGGTTTTTGCAAACCAACTATGTTATTTTTAAGAGTAGTTATTAGACGCTAAACAACAAAAAGGTAGCCAAAAATTCCTAAAGCACATGCAATTATATTATCAGTAGGAGCTATGTACTCCCTCTCACTAATAGAAGTTCACTCGACTAACCCATTCGAGTCATTCAACTCTATTGCGCAATAGCAGTAATATCAAGTAGTCACAACTGATTTCATAACAAACACAGTGTTTATTAAAAAAAACAGATATCGGTACACAATAGTACTACATGCCACAGGTCCAACACCACATGTCATTGCGTGTTATTCATTAGGTAAACAAGTAACCGACATTGGCCAATTGTCTGCGACGCAAGCCTCACTGCATTGGTTGCTCACTTCGCTCGCGTGTGATGATGGCTTGTATTCATGTACTGTGGTCATGCACGCGCATGACCTCTGTTACAATGTTACAATGATTTCATGAGGAGTTGTGCTTCCTTGCATTAAGAAGACAACTCCAAGTTGACAGCCTGAGTTCCAACCCCAATGTGTCGGGTGGAATGTGTCGGTTATCCACCCCACCTTGGGTAAAGAATGAGGGTCTAAGGCAGCATTGTAGCTTATATAAATCATGGGTCCAGGAGATCCTCGCTGCCAGCATAGCCCGAGTTCCAACACTCATCCGGCAGGTGGGGTGGGTCGAGCACCCACCCTAGGTAGGAATCGAGGGCATAAGGCTAGGGACCTGCCCTGGCAGCGATGAGGGGGGACCCGGTCCCAAGGTACTACCACCACCTGGAGCAGAGATGCTGACCGGCAACATTGCAACATATATGAGCGTCCCAATTTTCGACCCCATATCTGATTGGAGGATGGCAGACCGCTTCGTCTTTTGTTATATCATAGTAATTATTGTTTCTTGAAGATTGGTCTACAAGTTGATCCCAAATATTCAGCGTAGCAAAAAATTCAAAGAGAACAATTTAATTTTGGTACAATATTTAAAATTCTGCACACATGAATCTCCTGCTCATGGATGCAGAGCTTATCTTGCAATAAATAGACAATACAGTTCTGCATTTTCTAGTTCCAACTACATTTCCATTTACATTTTATAATTAGAGCATTGGTGCTTCGCTTGCCTTTGATGACATTTTCTAGAAACTCAAAAGTATTGTGTAATATTTTAGGAAACCAGTTCTTGGTTGAATTGGATGCCAGCAACAACGACATATCTGAAATAAAGAACTTTATGTGGGACACTTTTACAGTACTCCAGAGAATCAACTTATCCTCTAATCAATTGTCAGATGCAGATATTCTAAACAAGATGTAAGTAACAGCGCAATGCAACAATAAAAAAGTCTATAACTTACTTCAGCACACAGAGTCCATAATTTATTACTTACATGATTGTACTCATATAAATTTATTACTTACATGATTGTACTCATATAAAATTATGAAAGAGCAACAACGCCTGAGCTTATCAAAATGTTTACGCTATATTTACTGTTGTAACAATGCACACACAGGATTTGGAATTAAATCGTTTGGCTCAGTGTCATATAAATAAATGCCTTCACAAATACAGATGTCATTTCTCCAATTAATACCTGTCATAATATCTTGCTACTCACTGCGTACTGAATTTACATGTTGTATCATCCACATCAATATTTTAGATATCACACTGTGACTTCTATAGATCTGAGTCACAATCGATTCACTCATTTGACTCTCACTATGAATGGAAACTCAGAGTTGGACAAACTGATTCTCAATAGCAATCACTTAGTTTCCATCACTCCATCATTGGCCGCCAGGTAACTAACAAATGTTCTTCATGTAGCTTAGAGTTTGCTACAGTCATCTGTATATGAAAAATTTATTCGGCACAATATAAATTTAAAATTACATTTAGTATAATATTTTAAATCTGTGAATTGGCAGTAGTTGATGAAATATTCTAATCAAGAAAAATGGAAATACCTCTCTCTCGGTGAATGCGATCTAACAAATCACTGTGAATTCTTATCAGTAGCATCATTATTGTATCCACTATCAATCACTATTAGAATATTACTACATTATAACTTTATTTTAATAAGCTTTGCCTTTGGTTATTCACAGTGGAAGAACAAACCTACGACACCTTGATCTGTCTGGTAACAAAAAACTGGCGCTATCTTCTGTTTCATTCAAGGGACTGGTCTACTTAGAATACCTTGATCTGCATTCGTGCCGCCTGAAGAATGTAAGTGTTTGAATAAGGCTAACAAATTTACTCACCTACTAATTTATAGAATTGCAATAAAAACATATATTAACTGGCTAATCAACTAGTCAATTAACTTGCTGATTACCGAGGTAATATTTCAAGTCATAACTGATCATTTAATCAAATTTTTTTTGTACGTTTTTTCTCATCTACACGTGTAGGCAAAAATTATTAGTAAATACATGTATTTCTAAATGTGACGAAATATAATACTTCTGATTTTGTTTTATGCTTACATGTAAATTCATTCTCATAAAATATTTATTTCATTAGATCACGACCGAGTTCCAAAATCTCATGTCTCTGATGTCACTCAACCTGTCCCAGAATGCTTTAAAAGATTTGCCATATAATACATTTAAGGGTAAGAAAGAATCATCTCATGTGTTTAACATCGATATCTACATGTCCATCAATCTAAACAGCCTTCTATCATGAACCATTCAGTAGGTACGTGTCCATGTGTGCTGGAGCCATTCACTTACCTAGGTACATGTGCATCAAGGCCAAAATATATTTGTCTAAATAAGATTTAGAATATTTAACTACAGGTTCATGAATGTAATTTTCTTTTAGGAACTGAGGAGTTGCATCACCTTGATCTACATGGAAATAGACTGAATTCTTTAATGTTCCTTAGTGCAAGGCAAGCGCCTGCACTAATGCAACTCACCACACTCGATCTGAGAAGCAACGAACTAAGAAGTTTGCCCAACTTCACTTCAGTGTATAATCTAAAATTACTTTCTATAAGAGATAACAGGTGAGAGCTGATGCTGTTAAATACTATCTACAGCTCTCTTGTTCATGGCGACAGCTGTACATCTACATGACTTGTATAGTTATAAACAATATTGAATACAATTGCATGGTATGTGCTTATGCTAGAATGTGTTCTCTTACTCTCCCTATTGCTAACTTAATATAGCACAACACAAGAATTAAAAGTGTAGAATTATATATTCAGGTTGGACAGACTAGACGGCTGTAACCATATGGATACTTTGACTAGACTCACCCAGCTCTGCACTCCTATGAAAACCTCTAGTCTCTGTCAAGTTCAGTCATTTGTGCAGATTCTGAGAGATAACAGCGTTTCTGGGAAAATGGTACGGTTCTACATGCATGTTGTTATAATTTTAGTATACATGACCTTTCTCTATGAATAATTGTAGAACATTATTTAACACTGTGCCAGGTAAAATACCGTCTTACTCGTACAACTACATTTGTACATATACATTGTACAAGTATGTAGAGTATTAAATACCGGCATGTAGTTAAAGGACCTGTTAAATAACCAACCCAACACTAACACAAACCAGGATGGTACAATATTCACAGTGCTTCAGACTGCTCTTTAGGATATATACAATATTATTGATAAATGTAGTTTGAATATACAGTGTACACTGTGCATGCACATGCAGATGTACACTGTCTACTGTGCATGAACATGTAGATGTACAATGTACACTGTACACCGTGCATGTACATGTAGATGTACATTGTGAAAGTTAAGCAGGACTAAATTGCCATAGATTCTTACCCCTACCAGCATATTATGTAATTATTACAGAGCCTCAACAATGAAGAATGCTGTAACAATCCTTTACACACAAACCCTGCTTGCTGTCTACACTCCACATCATTACCAAGTTGTCAATCTGATACTCCACTAGTTTATTCCAAAGAATGTCCAAATTTGAAGGAGTTGTGCTATCCTGCCACTACACCTACTCCTCGGCTAACTGGTGAGATAACTTCCAAACCAATTATCAACATCAAACTAGTGTATCGTATTAATGGCTAAAGTAATTTCAGTTTATGATTTCTGCTAAGAAAATAGCAATATTTCAATGTACATACTCAATACTATGATTGTGTGAATTCTGTTACAATTAACAGCTTAATGCAACATAATTTGTTAAGATATATTACATAATATACATTATACTTATTTGTTATGAGCTTGTTAACTTTGAAGTAACTGCAAATATTGTGTATAATGGCTATATAACATTATTTTGTGTTCATAGGGGTGCATATAAATACATACACATATCGTGTGGGGTACCTTTACATTCAACACTATGCATTATTCATTGTAATGAATATGTGGTGGTGAAAATGGAGCAATAAGCAATAGCATTTCATAGACGCTAAAATTTCAAAATGGTGAATCTGATTGAGCAAACCGAAAACTATTTCTTCGTCTGTGCGTCGATCATTTTAGAAAAAAATGTTTATAACTCTTCTGGTTCACTAGGACAGCCGGTGGTAACAGAAGAGCGCAAAGGATTCAAAGAACTCTTTCCCTCAGAGGTTGCAGCCAGTAAGATATTATGTTTAGTTTATTCTATCAAAAATTTACTTTGGCTTCTACTTTGTACATACAAATTGTTTACCGGATCGTATAACTAATACTACTTGGTTTCTCGAATTAAAGCACACATATGGTATTCTATCGATTGTCGCAATAACGTGCAAAATGCGATCATTTTACCCGGAGTGATACATTCCACATATCAGTGCCGCTTAAAATTTCTTAAATTGGATATAAAAACGTTTGCTACAGTTTTTGCATATTGTTTCTGGCATAGCATAAAGTTCAAAGTTCTTTATACAATTGTACATGTAAACCAAAGACATTAGCCACAAGGACTAAAATGGCTAAGGTGATAAATGGTTAAAAACAGTGCAAATTGAATATTTACATTCTAACTGATTGGTTGTCCTTATTACTTCCCTAGTTGTGATTGGCTACTTACTGGCTATTGTAATGCTGAGTGTCCTCATTTGGTTTATACTAAGACAAAACCGACTGTATAATAAATGGACAGCAGCACAGCATACAGAGGACATGTTGAACTTCATCAGTAACAGGTAGCAAGTAATTTCCAATTATATTATCATCTCTATGTATTATATAGCACTCACATGCTAAATACACTATTGCATCTGAAGAACGTGTCAGAAAGTTACCTTGAGCCATATTGTTTTGAGATGCATAGTAGAAGTTAAATGTCTCATCTAAGACTATCACAGCAATGCAAGCTACATGTAGGTACGTGCACAGTCATTCATTTGGTTGACTGCAAATCAACTTAAAGATCTGGGTTCAAGGTCATCTACAGTACCAGTGACTACAGATGCTTTAGTCTAAATAGGCGGTTCCTCTAACATCTAGTTCAACTAGTTAATTAAATGGCCCATCACAGCCTTCTGTTTGCTCAAAATCAGAATAATTTGGGCAACACTTCTACATGTAATTATGACGTGAACGGAACCAAGTATCAGTATGAAAATGCAGTACATGTACTTAAAACAAAGGTTATGCAGTAAAGGAAACCACTGCACTAATTTAATTTCTTAGGCAATCAATCTAGCCCTCCCCAAGTACATATATTGTAATGTCAATTGTAATGTGCATTAGCATGCTTAATATTACCTAACTACATGTAGAATATTTTGATACTAGTTAATTTGTATAAATACTTTTCTCACAGAGAAAGTGGAATTAGCTACAACGCCATGACAGAGACACTTAGTCAATCACCTCAAAGATCTCCTTTCTTTGAACGTACTCAACAACGTCTGGATAGCGTAGACAGTCTCGGTAAGTCCTGAATATTGTGTAAACACGTGCACATTGCGTGATGAAAGAATAAGTACGTTTAATAGTACTAAATGTATTAGATATATATTTACATTTAGCATAGTTGCACTTGTAAATTTACATAATGTGGGCAATGTTATAATTATTAGTGTGCATGTATATTATTATATTCGCCATTGCAGTAAACCATGTGCATTAAATGTTTACTGTACGAGGCTTACATGTGTATAATTATATGAGAAACCAAAATTGACTTGGGTAATATGTTATTAAAATTATCCTTTTACATGTAGCGTACATTGTCTAGTCATAACTTAGACCAAAGTAAGTCAGTTATTTCATCAAAACGTTGATATTTTTTCTAGTTTGAAAATTCAGATGTCTATAATTACTAATGGTTTTTTTTGAGAAAATAGTTTTAGTCTAAATGTAGGGACGGTTATAATAGAGTAATCCGTTGCCTGACCTCTCATTGTTGCAGGCTCTATTAGTACTGGTAGTGTGACTTATTCGGAGCCATCGCCTGCAGACCTCAAAGCCAGTCCAATACAGTTAGGAGGGAGAAAGAAATTTGATGTGAAGAAATCGCCAAAGATAATTCCCCCTCAACTACCAGTTACCAATGGCTACACAGGATGTCGCCCTAAGATTAGTGTGCCGACAATAAGCATTTCTGATAGGTGGGTTTGTTTTATGTAAGTGGAGAGAAACCTTAAACAAAGTTCACAAATCAGTATACGAAATTTTCATTTGAATCATGGGTTTGCTTATTATTTTGTGTTTTCATCAAGTTGATACATAATTATGTCCCTCATTTCACTTCTCCACTAGGAAATTTTAAATGGAGTGTACATGTAGTACAATGGGTTTATAAGCTGATAGTTTTTGGTATGGTATATACTATTTTGGTTTGTTCATCAGATACACCAGAAATGAAAACAAATTATTAGAAAATTGATAAATTAAACTAACTTTAAATTAAATCACTAAAATAAATAAAAAATTCCTTGCACATATGTGGCACAGTTTATAGCCAATCTTTATCATCTTTATATTGTAGTCCCCCTGCTGCCTCTGCTAATGCCACTGAGTCTCCTACTTCAATGTCAGTCTACAGTTATGCTAGCGTACAATCAGAGCACCCACAACCACAATCAGATATAGATGCTATTCCTTGGGCTAGCTCAACAAGATCCCGATCATCTTCAATGTCCAAACTTTTGACCTCTAGTCAAATGGTTAGTTTACAAAGTAAAATTAAAAATAAGCCATCGGAAAATGTTGATAATTTCACTGAAGCTGTAGCTTACTAGATTTTAGTTTATTTGCATTGTGTTGAGGTCTGAAATTGTGCCAAGAAATAAATTAAACCAGTTTTGATGATAGATCTAATATGTGTTTTGCAGCACATATTGCTTCATATTATTCCATATCGGCTCATACTTTTACTTTAAGGATACACTTGCTGGCTCATTGGCCAACCAACCGTACCGATTTCTGAATACTACAAAGTTACCCAGATCAAAAGTCAGCGCAGGCAGAGTGCAAAGAGTACGCAGGTAAAATAGTATTATATATTAATTAATTACTTGATTGCATCATGTCTTGAGATATAATACGTAGCTTTACGTTTACTTGTTTGCAGCCATGTTGGTTTGTTTTAATATTCACCACGTACACATGTATATGTACATATTATAATTTTATTTGGATAAAATTTTGTATAAAAGCTGCTGATTTCATTCAGTTGTTGCATGTATTATGACTTGCAAACAACTTTTCCTGGTGACATAATATGTAGAACTCACCACTTTGATTTCAAACTCTGTCTCTACTTCCCCAATAAACAATTCTACATTGATTTGGAAGTTGCCACGTTTCATGGGTTGTATTAATTTACATACTTAAACTATTTATTGGGTATAAGTAGGCGCGAATATTAATTTTCTGTCAGTAAACAGAATCTAAAATTTAAATAATCTCAACAGTTGTCTCCACCAGCTTAGCAAATGAGTTTGTTAAGCAAACAATATATTTGCGTATCAACACACGTGACAATTTCAAATTACATTCTAGATGCTAACACGTTGCTCGTCTTCCTCACCACACTAGACTAGATTTATGAAATTATGCATCACTGTGGGACTGTACATTATTTAATATTAGTGAGACGTGATTGTAGGAGTTCAGGTGATCCAGCATCCTCAGCAGCTCGCAGACGGTATCTCAGGTCTCACAGAAGTCCACTCGCTCATCAGAAGACTTTGAACTGAGTGCCTGAAATTATTCTCTGCTGGATATTCAAACTTCATTTTTATGCCGATTGTTCGAATAAAGTGCATGTAGGTACATATATATATCATTAATTTGTATTAATAAATCAACGTTATTGGGATTGCTTAAATTACAATCTTTATCTACTATTTTCAATTTACACACATAAACTTAAAACCTGCAGTATATTGTCATAAGAATTCTGCTGAATTATGCAGTAGATAATGCTGAGTTCGATGCACATAAATATGTTAAGACAAATAATATTGCATACCCAAGCTATCAGTCGTAGTTTCTCCAATGAAAGAGATATCATCTGAGTTTATTAATTGAAAATATAAACCTATCACTATCTGTTCCAACTGAAATTACCCAAAAGCATATTTTGTCACAATTGCGGCGTTGTACTCGTATGAGCTCTTGTGATGATATTTAATGACCAAAGTATGTGTGTGAATGTACTGTACCTATATACACTGTACATGTAAAATATTTCACTATTAATTATCTCTCTTCCCTTCCCTACACTGTATTTTTAACCATGTTTCTATTTGACTATATTGTAATCTGAGACTTGCCTACATGACTATAAATATTTTATTATGCTCTCATATTATGTCATGCTAATATTATACTAATTTTCACAATGTTTATTCTATCACATTGTTACATCATCAATCATTCATAATAAACTATAGAAATGTAAAAGCCAACATGTCTATCACTTACGTCAATTTCATCATAATGATAGCTGGAGAAATAATGTTGCAGCCACAATTAATGTACATGTAAGTTCACCTGAGAAAAGATGCTTTTTTATTTCTTCAACTTAACTAATTTCCGTTATTCACAAGTCCAATGTAGCATGCCAGCTTCAGTGTAAAAAGCATTATAATTATAGATAATAGGTGAAAATAAATAAAAAGACAACATAAACTTTCGTCTGAGCATTTTGAATTCAACCCACACTAAACAATGGAGCATTTTAGAGCTGTGGCTTACAACGTATGACTTACGTATGACCTACGTATGACATGTGACCTGCCACAAATGATATTTGACTGATGAACCTGCGAACTCTGACCTGTGACCTGCGATTTGTGTTTCAGTTTTCAATGTCTTCAGTGTGCTAATCTAAGATTATCAGCAGTCAGGCAAGTAACTTGATATAAAAATGCACACATGTATCGTACATGTATATTTGCACCTTTTAACTCCCACTCCTGGAATATCTGGTGCTGGTGTAGAACTTTTGAATTACATGTATGTACATTACCTGTACACTACTTCATTTCCTAATTTTATATTCATAGAAATTACATGTGCATGTATAATAAAATTAAACTATGAAATTTGACAACTTTACTATTAGCTGTGAGTAAAGCTTTGTGCACTCAGTAATGGCACAGCATAATGAGATAACCAAGCATACTTTTTCTTGACTTCATCTTATATAATACTGATGCAATAGTCGACGACTGAATCAAAGTTCGCTTGCACTGTGATGGAATATTATAATGAGGGATTTGATAATCAGTCGCGCTCCTTAAACTTTGAAACCATCAAATCAAAATCTCCAAGCAAACCAAAGAAATACAAACAAAGTAAGTGCATCAAGTGAGACTATAAAAATTTTATTACATCTACATGATTGTTTAATGTAGGCTAGAATTTCTGCTGAAGAAATATGAACTAAAATTTATTATCATTCTCTTTGTTAGCTGACAAATGTAGCATAGATCGGCTATTTCTGAATTTGCAAACTGCAAATATTATAAATTTAGTTGTACTAGAGAAATTAGAAAAACTTAATTAAAAGCAGGTTCCCATTGTTTAAAAATATCGATATTAGGAGCATTAAGTAAAAATTCTTCATTTATTTATCACTAAAAGTGCTGAGAATCTGCAGTATGTGATACTGAGAGCCTAGTACCTTTTGGGTTTTTATTTATTAACCATTTGATGTATCCACATCTACATGTAGATTCGGCTCATCTAACAGAGAGCACTAGTAGGCCTACATAAAAGCACATTCCAACATTTCTGATTTCCAAAACTGAGGATTGGCGAAGATGAATTATTACCCTCATGTCATGAATTACATTGGAGCAGTTGTTACTAAATAAACAAATAATGCAATAGTCTGTACCTGGTGTACTACAACTTAATGATTTCATACTGTCATTGTAAACATGTAGAGCATGGTACAGTAAGGTTGCCACCAATAGGAGAGAGAGCACTGGGGTACACTGCTATAAACACCAAGAAAAGTATTCGGAATGTCAAAGGTGGAAAGACACTAAGTCCAGCTGCACAGGAAGGGAATGCAACCCCTTCACAGCCTTCTACTGCATCTCCATATAGAGGTCAACCAGAAGGTGGTACTTGTATGAACAATGTACATCTACATGGTTGTATTTTAGAATCAAAGCATAAACTTGCATTTTTGATGGAAGGATTCCTTGTATTGCATCAGTTGGAAACAAGCATATTGTGTCATGCATACAATGATCAGTTTAGTTCCCCTGAATTAAATTTGGATCTTTTCGAACAAAACGAGCTTACTTATCAGAAGATACAAAATGGAATCATTAGATGTAATGTGAAGTAATATATTTTTGCTACTTGTTTAACCATCATAATATTGTGATAATTCACATTAGTACAATAATGTACAACGTTACTCAGACAATGGTTTTTATTGACAATACAAAAATCATATAAGTTTGTTGTTAGCTGCAATGAATATATTTATTTTTAAACAGACATTCTCACTTCCACATACATGTTAACTTCCTGCATTACAATCACAGAGGCGTGTGTGTTCCTGAAGAGAACTTGCAATATAAAAATTATGTTTAATTAGCTGAACAATTTGCTGAATAATGAAGAGTACCACAAAGAAAGGGCAACTTCAATTTCTATTCCAGAAAACTCTCGGCGCAGGAGTTCTGGTAAAGCTGGAAAGGAAGGAAAACGCTATCCTACAACACTAAAAAAAGCTTTACGGGCCGAGAACAACACAGATCGCAACATAGTTCATACTGGCATCAAATTCATCAGCACCAGAGAGCTTGATGATCAAACCAGGAAGTATGAAAGGTACATTAAATACACGTAATTGGTGAATTGACAATTGGAAGTAAGCCTGGTAGGTTTATTGATGTCGGTGCACCTGATGAAAATACAACTCTCATTCGATCATCATATTTTTACCTGGAATTAATAGCTTCGTACCTGAATTAAATGTTTACTAAGGAACCATTTGATAAGATAAGGTGACTTGTGTATATATACATGCATGTACAATATATGTTGTAGCAGCTGTAGGTATACAATGTTCTACTGTAATCGTCTAACATAGTAAGCATCTCATGCAAACCTAACCTCTGTTGTAAATCGCTCTTAGACTGCTGAGCCGGCTGCAGCGAGATTCTACAGAAAAAGAACCAGAATCGCCCCCTCGAAGGAAGTCACTAGTAGACTACTCATATCCCACAGACTCACAGAATGAAGACTTTATTCAAAGGTGGAAGACTACTCATCAGCCATTTTCTAGAAAACCTCCTGAAGCTGCAGCTCAAAAGATGGTAACGTCGAATGGAATTTGTTGTCAATTATAATAAATTCCTTTAGTTATATTTACATTCAGAACTTGATTTACGGTTGTCATTATTGCTACTGTATACAAGTACAGTGTACAAGTACCATGTAATCCTCTTATGCAACATACCTATCGCTTATACAAACAATTTTTTCTGCTAGCGTTAAATAATTATATGTGGACCATGATCCAAGCACATGTGTAGATTTGCTTCCCAAATACATGTACATGCACATCTACATGTATGTGCAATATTTAACTGCTGAGACCAATATTTATTAGATTTAAATGCTTTGCTAATCCACATTTCCATTTACCTGGTCTTTATTGTTCTTCTTTATACGGGTGTCTCATAGTAACTGCATGTAGTTTTAACTAGCATGATAATATAGTTGTATAACTTTTAGCCCCAACAATCAAAGGAGAAATTTAGAGGTAAAGCAGTAGAAGATAAAGCTGGTCTATTAGGTAAAAGTAAAAGAAGATTAGCGATGAGTCCTGAGGCTAAACAACTTCAAAAAAAGCAGCCGTTGACCCAAAGGCTATGGAGAACACAGGGTGATGGTAAACTTTATGAGTTACTGCCTTTTATAAGTGTGCCAAGTCGAGCTAATAATAAACGTAGCCCTATTAGTTGCTGTTGAGTGCAATTTCATATAGTATATTCACTCACAGCTTTAACATGACTGTGACAATCACTGAATAGATACATATAGGCCCTGGATGTAGATTCTACTATAATGTCTCTATTATCACACGTACTTGCAGGCTGCTCTGTTGTTTGATAAAGCACTTTAATCAGATTGACTACACGCACTAATATAACTTTAGTGTTAAAGAACTCATGTTAAAAAAAAGTAACTCCACATAAATATTTTGTCAGTTGAGATGTAAATCTCTTGGCGTCTGTAGCTTATGGATTGAAGCAATTCTATTTAACTAATAATAAATCTTCTACAGGAAGATTTTCTTTCAGTTTTATAATTTAGAAAACATTTAATTTTCTGCAACTTACCAAGTGAATTTGTTTCGCTATACTTAAAGAAATTTCGGGACATATAATGCATATTTGTACTTAACACAGATGTTCTGTCGTACAAAACTACTGACCTCCAATGCTTTCAAAGATGTAACAGCTAAAGCAAACACGGGTCTACCCAGTATGGCACCACGCCCATCACAACATGGACCAAGCTGAATTGCAGAGCATGTAGTCATTTTTCAATTGCAGATGACCTGGATACTAGACCTAGATCAAGATCTGGCAGTGGAAAAGGCGTGCGATTCCAACCACAACAAACCACTTATGTCCACCACAAATTACCACGTAGAAGGAATTCTGTTCTGTCATTGGAAGATGTATCTGAAGTAGTAGATAGCCATGTGGTCTCTGATACTTTAGTGGGAAATCAGGTGAGTCAGTATTATTCACATCTACATGTACATGTAGCTTGTGTAAGATTTGTTGATAACAAGCACTGCATTAGTTGCTCGCTTCGCCCGCATAAAATGATGGCTTGTGTTCATGTGCTGTGGTCATGCATGTACATGACCTCTGGTAGCACAGGCATGTTACAGTGACTCCATGAGAAGTTGCGTTCCCTTGCAATCAGAAAACAAATTCAAACCCGTAGCTTGAGCTCCAACACCAACGAGTCGTGTGGGGTGGGTCGGGTACTCACCCTGCCCTTGGCCAGGTTTGAGGGCCCAAGGCTAGAGCCCCGTCCGGCAGCAATGCCTGGGGACCCAATACCAAGGTCCTAGCACCACCCGGAACCGAGATCCTCACCAGCAGCATTGTAACATATTATATCAATCGTCCCAATCTCCGACCCCAAACCTGATTGAAGGCTGGCAGACTGCAGAACCTAGACCATTTTGTCTTTTGTTATAAATGATGATAAATCAGAGCTGATGCAAAAGCTATCCACTATTAATAATAATCATTATAGGGTCCAAATCTTGCATCAACGTATAATTTACTTCATCTAATTTTTTGAAAGGAATATATAATGTGAAAAAATTCATGTTAAGCCGTGTACATGACGATCACGGAAACTTACTCTTGAAATTCTGGCTTTAATATTTGTTTACAACAGATTTCACCAATGTGAATAAGTAGGTTGTCAAAATAAACCAAGTCAGCAATATTCTATTGGGACCACACATTCCGTATCACATCAAGAGTACATTAAAAGTACATTAAATATAATTCAATTTTCTTAGGTGGGCAAATTAGGTGGAAAAAGTTTTGATTCAATTAGAATCGTTCCACAACTGGAAGATGAAGCAGATGACAATGATAGTTTGCCAAATACGGAAGAAAACACCAATGATCATAGAAGAAGACATCATAGCACAGATTCTATGATAAGCAGCATTAATGAGGTGTCTACAATCATGTACATGTATATAATTGTAAAACATCTACAATCTACATATTGTATAACATCATGTCTTTATCACACAGCCTTGATACAACGTCATGTAATATACACGTATATAATATGATCATGATAGTATACTAACGATCTGCTTGTCCCCTAGGATATACATACATGTAGTTGATAATGCATCTGTCATCATACTTGCCAAGTAACCTGGGTAAAAAATCTGGACGTTAGAATCATTGAGAATAAACAAATCTTCTAAGCTTTTAAGTGACGTGACAGCTTTTAGACAACAGCTTTGATATGCTTCCTGGTCAGCGTGTGCCTGGCTTTGTCATTGGTACCACCATCAGTAATACTAGAGGGTGCAGAAGGCATAATTATAATATTGATATTAAAAACCTAATTTACTTTTAGAAATAAAATAAATAAACTTGACCCATTGATTTTAATTTTGAAAGTTGCCGAGTCTTTTGCTTGTTTGTACTGTGAGAATTGTTTGGCTTAACAGCTAAATTAACATCCAATAGACTAATAATGGAAACATTATTTGTACAAGCAAATAATTAATGAGTGAATTTTCATTTGCGCGGTGGTTGTCATTGACATTAGAGCGTTTATATAAAATAGCTATCCACTGTTGGGGAGGCTTTAGTACACTGCCAATATAGCTCAGGAATTAGTCAGAGTTTGGGCTATCACTAGTGGCAATTGGCATAGACACAACAGTCAGTAGACATCGAACTACTTTAAAAATAAACGGTGTGTAGCATTATATTTAGCAAAATTCCCCAGGATTTGCGACGCTCAACCCTTTTTCAGCCAATGTTTTGGAAAATCCAAAGGAAATAATAAATAAAATTTTTTGGAGCAGCAATTTCCTAATTCCCGGGATATAAATCAGGACATTGGGACAGTGTAGGGACAATTTTCAAATCCCGGGGGTGTCCCGAGAAACCCGGGACACTCTTGGCAAGTATGTCTGTCATCTCACATGTAAATGTGTACCTGTGCATGTGATGTACATGTAGGTAATCTCTGAGGTAGATGCTTGTATAACAAACGCTAAAGGTTTAAGAGATGGAGGAGCTGGATCTCGAAGTGAAATATTATACAGTAACATTACCAGACTGAGTAGGAGATTGACTCTTATAGCGAAGAACTACCAGTATTTAGCTAGAGAATCCTCAACATTCATGAAAACAGCTGAAGAGCTCAAGATGGTAGGAAGGTGTGCAATTTACATGTTGCATAGACATGTAGGTGTACGTGTTTATGTATTTCATTGCCATCATACTACTTTCATTCAGGTAGTCAAGAAGTATGTGTGCATGCAATTGCAGAAAGTCATTTTGATTAGAAAAGTCACAGTCAAATATAATATGTGACATCAGTCACAGATAGAAAGTGAAGGTTTGATTCCCGATGTACAGTACATCGGACGTCGTGTACGGCAATGGAGCAGAGGATGTACATTGGACACCGTGTACGGCAATGGAGCAGAGAGTGCAGACCCCTAATTCAAAGACTATCAGAGTAAATTTCCAAATAAACAGATTTACTCTCATTACTTGTGCTTATACCTTATGTTACGTTACATGTTTTAATGTTGTAGGAGTATTGATACAGGAAGTTATGCGTTTGAGGCTTATTATGATTTATTTACAAAGTAAGTTGATTTGATCTGCAAATTAAATGCTAGAACACTGCATGTACAGTATATTATGTGCATGGTACAGTATTAATACACTCATAGCAGAAATGAGATAAATTGCATTCTAATTTTTTTATGTTTTTTTAAAGATTTCCTCGTGTGTTTGGAGTGAGCTTTCATATGTATATCAACAGCTGTAGTACATATTTGTATTCCAATGATAGATACTGCTTTAATAGCAGCATGCATGTGTTAGTATAATTGATGTACAGATAGGAAAATGAATAGGACAGATTTACTTTACTGTAATATTATGACTGTAAGCTAAAATGTACATGTACTCACAGTCTGTATACACGTACATGTAATATATCCCCTCATAATCGTGAAATGCCAATCTCAAATGTCAATCAATATCTTTGAAGATTTATCTACATGTACATGTACATCCCATCATTCCTTACTTGACACATTAGCAAGCCTTTGATTAATATTATTTGTCATCTACAACTTAGCAGAAGAAAAATTTTTATCAATATCAATATAATATAATATACATGCACACTCAAATGTGGTGAATACTTGTTTCATTCTAACAGAATTCATACAAAAAATGAGGCAAGAAAGGAAGTGTTGTCTGCTCATGAGAAGGAAGATGAACAGTGGGATAAGTTCTATGACACTCTCATAGGTGAATATGTGAGTAAATCATGCATCATCTTAACAATAACTGTAGACATATTGCTGAGCATTTAAATTCAATAATAACACATTTCTTTAGATAAAATAGTATGAGGTTTGGAGTATGTTGGAGTGAGTTACTAAGTGATACCAACATGTTCCAAACCTCGTGAGTTACATAACACTGTAGTAATTTCATAATAAACAGTTGTAGTAAAAGACTCATTGTAAGACTTTATGATTTATCCCTAATACTTCGACACTGTTCCTAATGTGATTCTCAGAAAAAAGTACAATAACATGATGATGTCACTTGGACTAGTGTCGAAATATTAGGAATAAATATTGCAATCTGTGCTGTACTACTTCAACTATGTTATGAGATTTAGGAATTTAATCGTGGTCGATAAGAACATAATTAGTGAAAAAGACTGTATGTTGTGATTCTTATTGCATGTTACATAGTACATAGTCTAGAACTGTGTAGAAAATATTATTATTTTAGTTGTAGTTGTCTCGCAAGTCTGCTTAAATGTTAATTGTGAATTTCCTAACTGGCAACCAATTCATTAATACATGTACATACATGTATGTATTTGGCAGTCAGCTGGTTCATTGTTTGTCAATTCTGTCCGTTGATTGGTCAGTCTGTGTGGAAGAGTATTCAGAAGAATATGACAAATAAGCCCTTCAACTACAATAACACACTAAGAAGTGGTAACCAATAATTCCACAAAAATACATCAATGGCTGAGAGTATTCTCTTTACTCGGTCTATTACAGTTTACGGTGAAGGCAATGATGACTGGAAAAGTTGATGAGACCGATGCTTTTGATAAAAAGGTTTTCGCTTTCAATATGGAGCATGGGAAATGCCCTGTTAGCTGGAGAGAGATCTTTTCTATGGCTAAATACAACTTACGAGAGCTGGTGAGAAAAGTTAGTGATTCTGTGCAGTGAGAGATACATGTCTTGAAAATATCATACAATGTTAATGAAAAGCCACAACACTTGTAGGCCCAGGAACTTCAATAAATAGTTGCTAATAAAATAGAGAATTATTTTTTATTTAGGATAGTTTAATCCGTCAACCGTGACTGATACGGATAACATTATTATGTTTCCTTTTAATGAAGCCTCGGATGAAATGCTCAGGTAGAACAATCAAATTAACATACACTTGTAAGGTGAGTTGGATGCACTGATCTCTCCAGAGTACACCAAGAGAGAACTCAAGCAAAGTGCATAATACTATTTTGTGTTCATGACAGGTTTGCTACCCTTATGCTAACGATGAGCAGATAGAAATTCTGATGTTGCTCGAGAATAGCAACATCTACACAGCTTGGCAGATGGAGGTGATGAACAGAATTAAAGCCAAACTGTTCAATATTAGAAGCACCTTGAAGGTAGAACGGATTTCGAATAGATTTCATGTATATCTACCACGCTACACGTACATGTGTTTAGTTCTACTATTCCTGTTTGAAGTGAAAACCTGTAGTTGGAATACATTGTTATTAAATGCTGCTAGAGTGTACTTTGCTTGATGTTACTTTGCACAGCTGATCAGTTATCATAAAATGAGCTGCGAATACAGTACATAGCAGCTCAACAGCATCAAGGGAGGTAAGTCTAGAAGTGTACACCAGTGTTTATGGCCTTCCTAGTTATGAAATAATATTGCATGGTCAAAGCTAAGCGTCTATGATTACAATGTTAGTTTAGTGGATGATAAAAAGCTTGAACAATGTCTCGGATCTACAGTCCATGCGAGGCCGGGTATTGAGATTAAGTCTTTTTTTTTTTTTCTAGATGTCGAAGAAGCCTAAAGGAAAACTTCAAGCAGCAGTTACAAAGGTCATAGATCTGGTAAAGAACGGGGATACACTACTAGGGAAAGGTAACCTGCTACAATCACGTCCTTTGATTGTTGAAAAACACACTTTTTGCGCGGGGGGAGGGGGGGCTTGCAGTAACTTACCATTGGTGCTAAACTGAGCCTTGTACTAGAATGCTTGTGAGAGCACAGCAAAGTTTTCAAGATGCATTATGTTATGCCTGCAAAACATGTACATTGTATATGCATTATATTATGTAACTAGGTAATTATTAGTAAATAACCACCAGAGATACATTGTGAGGTATACCTAGAGAAATAAAACATGTTCACCTTGAATGAAGCACGTTAAAACGTCCATAGTAATACAATCAACTACATGTATATATTATGACTGTATGCTTTAACTGTAGGGATCAATAACCAGAAACTTGGTGATACAGCAGCTTGGAAGAAGGGTAAACTATACAGATTTTTTTTGTTAAAATATTCATAAACTTTTTTGTTGAATACTGTTCACAAATGATGCCGCAACCATAGTTATAATGAATTATAAAACCTTGATATTAACTGATGCACACATTTTCAAATGCGTGCACACCGAATAATTCGCCCTCATAACTCTTTCAGGGTGGAAAGATGTATCTAAACATACCACAGCGCTATCAGGGATGGGAAAATTCCAAAAATCTGATCAGTGGAAAGATGTTGGGTAAAACATAGTTCTGTGTTAATGTTGATTAGCATACTGAAGAGATGTTTGATAATTTCCGCTTCGGTTTCCAAGACTGGCTTCATATTTTCAGCTTTTATTGATGCAAATAGTCACAAAAAGACACAGGTTTGACACTTAGATTATAACCATGCGCTATACAGCTTATAAATAAGGGGTAGTAGGCAGTGTTGTGAAATGTCAGTAGTAATCTTATAATATTATGTGAGTGTATACTATGTAGAGGGGAAGATAACTTTGGAGAGGAAACCAATGAAGTATCGACACTCTCTCGCTACTTCAACTACCCAAATATAGATACGACAGAACACAGTGAAGAATACAACAAAGTATGTACATGTATGATACCAATGCTATATTATTCACAACCACCAATAGTATCCATCTGCCTTTAAGAATTGTATCATTGTTGTCTTCATGATTATGTCCCTGCGTCCCATACAGGTATATTCCTTGAAAATATATTTTTTTTACTTCATACTAACACTTGAAATGCAAATTTCACTATTAGGCGTGGACATGTAGATTTACTCCTACTAAAAATAGTTGACTCTCTCCCATTAGTGCACAGTGTTTGTGATCAAGATATTATATGTATGCGGCTAACCTACATTAACATGTACGTACACATGGCTGATTGCAGAAATTTATCAAAGCACTTTCTAAAGTAAAGAAGAGAGACTTTGTCGCAGACAAGCTAAAACGAGTCAGAGAGCAAAGAGAGAATATCAAAACTCTAATATCTGGCAACACTCCAATCAAGCAGAAACGATTTGGTGAGTCACTACAAAGATAATAGTTTGCGCCTGTAGATCAAATTGACTTGAAATTCGATATTTGAGGTTCGTAGATGTGTACCTTGCGATAGGCTTACAATATATGTCGGTACAACTTATTCTCGAAATTTGATTAACACATTTAGCAGGTTGAAGCGATAAATAAAGTATTCCAAAATGCAGCTTTAACACTGAATCAGTGTAAAATAACATGAATTGTACATGAAGATGCAATATGAGGGAGCAACTGCGGCCTAGTTGTTAAGCCTCTGGACTTTCATGTGGGAGTCCCAGGATCAATTCTCATGAGGGTCATTAGTAGTGTTAGGAAGAGCATTCAACCTTACAATACTCTTGTGCCATCTAGAAGCTTTGCCTTTGGTAAAGTACCTTTACTCCAAATTAGAAAAAATACACATCTCTTTAGACCAATCCATTCCTACCTAAGATTAATAGAGGAAAGTGAAGTCGGTAGGTAAGCTAGTGTACTATGTACATGACTTGTAGAAACAGTAGAATATGCACTTGTATCAAACATGGCAGCTGAAGGATATAACACCAAGCCATATATTAATTTCATCAAAGAGTATGATGTGTTCGAACAAGCTGGCGACATGGGTTTTGCATGTAGATTAGTCATTCAACTTGTATCAGACATTTATCTGAGTCTTAAATTGCTTCCACTATCATCAGTGTCGAAACCATCTGAAGAAACAGACCTGACATATTATAATGTGGAGAGGAGCACCAATCAGGAGACAAGTAGTAGAGGTGCCACCATTACCTTCAGTAGAATTACTGACCATAGGAGTGATTTGACAAGTCAATATCTTAGCTTATACTCCTCAATAGGTAAGAAACTCCTAGAGGATATCACAGTATCTACTGTCTTAGACCTAAACCTCGATGCAGTAGGTGCATTCCTTAGTGTATTTCATTCTGTTAATTGCTTACATACTATACTGAGATTGTAACATTTTTCTATTTTCGTTCCCCTCACGCATAGTTTATAACTACTTGAACTGAAATAGCCTAAATGATGTTATAGAAAGTTATGTGATATTTCAGTATAATTTCTATGCATCAGATTATGTTGGTACATGTTTAAACCTGCACTAACACACCAAAAGGGCGACTACAGATCAACATGATATGATGTGCTTATTTAATGGCAGGTTTTAGTATGGTAGAGAAGAACATCCAACTGACACGACAGCTTATTGTAGGAGAATTCCTTAATGCAGGCTACACTAAATGGGACCTGGTTCACAGGTGAGACATTGCCAAAGAAAATAGAGCATACAATTTAGCCAAGGAACTTAAACACCGTGGTCAAGGAGTAGTCTTTTCACTCAATGTTTGCTCAAAAAGATAAATTCATCGCGTGAAAAAAACATTAAACCTCGAATCTGTTATTTAAATTCTACAATGTTCCACTTACAATGTATGTATGCTTGGTCCAAGATATCAGAGATTGCGTTAGTAAACTGGTAGAACTTCTTTTACACACCACTGTGATACCAGAGGACAAAGAAATAAAATAAAAACATATACTTGCCTTCATACTTATTCACTAGGAGATGTACGTGTACCAGCTTAAACTGTCACCCTTTAAGTTCTATCACTAACTTGAGACGCCCTACTAGAAGGCCCTTATGTTGTGGCCATGCTATACCTGGTCCTCGTTCTACACCAAGAAACACTCTACCACTGACATGGTTTAATGAAGGATGGCTCTCAACTATGTACAGGTAGTAGCGCAGTTCTACTACATTTAGCTTAATGATTATCAGTACTACATGTACTAATGATTATGATTACTAATCTAATACTAATGATTATCTAATCTAGTACGAAACTAATCTAGTACTAATGATTATGATTACTACATGTAGCTTAATGATTATTACATATTAATATGTACATGTAATTAGCTTTCTCTCTCTTTACCATAATGGCACTACTTTGTAACACATTTATTCTTTAAAACATGTTTATATTGATACTATACACTAGACAACAGTTTTATACTTTTGCTTGTAAATTATTCTGTTCTGTTGCACAAACTATATAAAATACGCATGTCATGTAGTAAATAATCATAATGCATTGTTTCTGCACATATACTTGCTAAGCTTCCAGGCTTTAGAGGGAGATTCCTTGTTTTGAGGGCATCTTCAGGACACATTTACCCCGCAAATCTTTCAGGTATCATTGCCTAAAACGAAACTTTGTGTAAATATTACTCAAATGCAAAACTGCATCATTCATTTAGGCAATTCAAATGATACAATGCATCTACAATGTTATTGTGACTTCATTTGGAGTGATTTCATGAAAAGATCATTATTGTAAATTTTGCATAATTTCAAAATACCTGAGAAGTTAATGGGGAAGCCATGTTTTGTCATCATAAAGCATTAATATAAATGTGTGCTGATGAGAGCCTAGAGGTTATGATCTCTTTGTAATTGACCGTGTGCTCCCAACATTACCTTGTGTAGTGCCATCAGTGATGCAATTGTGACCCCTGCTATCAGAATCAGACATCGGGAGGTACCCAAAGATTTTGAGATATGTATGTTTTCAGATGCAGAAATCTATGAGGATTTCAAATCTGTTTTCCTTTTTATTCTAGCACCAACGGTTCAATTTTTATCAGGATAATACTGGGTCCATATCTGTCGATTTTCATAAAAAGGCGAACTGAGAAAATCTGGTTTAAAGTTTTCGAACCAATAATTTATTGTTTACACTATTCAGAACTTAACAACGGGCATATCTAATTGACTTACATTGCTAGTTTTCACTGACTAGGGGTAAGAATGTGTGAGGAATCTGATGAAATAACTAAAAACAATGTAAAAACAATATCTTGTGTCCCATGGCCACTTAAACAAGAGATACTGATTTCGGATTTTCGACAAAAACAGTGAAAATCATCTTGTGCACCAATTGCGATGGACAGGCTGCATTAACATAAATTTTAACACAGATTTCCATGCAAGTGAAATAGAAATTACTGCACATCTTGTAACAAGTTAACAAAATGGTCTCTCATATGTGGGTAGCCATGAGAAGGGTCTTTCAGGTAGGTAGGTTAGAACTATCCGGATTCCGCCATTCTGGTGAAATAGACCAAATTATGAACTTCATTGAGTTGTAGTCTTTCCATAGTCCTTCTATTGCGAGATCAGATGGTAGCACCTTAACATCTGTTTTCTTGAATCCTGTTGAGAGTATGTTGTGTATTAATAATTTTGACAGTGAAAAAATAAGACAAACAAAAACTTAAGCGTAGCAGATGTAGTAGACTAGATTTGAACTCTGGACCTCCAGATTACAAACCCACATGCTTAACCATTACCTCACTGCGACTTGCTAGCTATCACAAAACATGTGTAGTCATACAACAATATACTGAAAGCTGATGTATGCATAGCTTTGCCACAAAGCTTTTTACTGCTAGTTTTTTGGAAATGATCACTGCACTTTAGTACTTGAAGGAGGAAGGCAGAGGTTATGGGAGACAGATAAAATACATGTAAGTGTATAATACTAGTAGATTCAAACTATGTGTATGTTTACTACTGCAGTATTAGAGCAATGTGATACATGTATAATAATGCAGTGTACCTACGTATTACAATATTTGGGTATGATCTGTAATGCGGACGGACTTATGTAATCTGCCTTCATCTTTGCTTTTTAGCAACAGAGGCCCATTCTGGAATCAATGATAATGAAAATTATATCAGGAAGAGAAGGTTTATTGGCTGTAGAAAGTCAACTTACCTGGAATCCATCCTAGGAGGGTTAGTGCATGGATAGAGCCGACTGCATTCAGGAAGTCCACTATAAGCTTGGCCAAAGTTGACTGCTTTGATGTTGTAACTTGAAGTCGCTGAAGTTGAAGGGAGTTGTACCACACTCCTTATAATGATTTGACAAGGCTAGAAATAGAGGAGACGTCCCACTGCTGCTCATACACATAAAAGCCTGGCAACAGATTGATGTTCCTACAAATACTCATGGATACCTTGGACATGAATTGTTTTACTTAATAGCTTAAGATAAATACATGTACAGTGTACATGTAGATACTCACTCATGTGAGTTTTCAACCTATGTTATTGATTCTAATGTAATGTACATGTGATGCACATTGGTTACTCAAATAGGATAAAGAGGGTAGGATATGTGGTAAGTCACATGTAGGCCTATGTGTAGTACACATGGAGATTGCAGCAGAACTAATTTTGAAGTATGAGCTAAACTTTATCTTTACTAGTGCAATAGCCTCAGCCTATAATTCAGGTAGCTTAATGTCATACTAACCATTTAATTGATGAAATAGTTGCTCACCTTCATAATGGAAATCTTTACAAAGTATTTTCTCTTCTTGGCCTTGTGGGAATTAGTAGAAGCAGACAGAATTGACTATTGTGGGAGAGATTTTGCTTAATAAATTTTAGGAGATCTAGTAATGGCTGGTCAAGAGCTGTGAGCACATCTCTCACAGATTGAATCATTTCAACAGTAAAGCTGGTAATGCTTGGCTTGGTAATAAGCTTGTGCATCCTGAAATCACTCAAAAGTCTTTAACAACAGGAATATTGATAATTATAATTTTGAAGAATTTTCACAATTTTTACGCTATTATTATCAATATCTCCCAGCATATCAGGGCCATCCTGGGCCTCAGGTGTGTGTAGCCACACCTAAATTAATGGCATAAAGCTAGTCTCTTTCCTCTCCTTTACTTTCTCGGTCAGAAAGGTCCTCAGCAAGATCCATAAAGTAACAATATTGATTTAAATAATCAAAGCGAGTAAAATCTTGGTCCCACCATGTGCCTCCATGATAAGTCACGTGACTCCATTAGCAACGACTTTGAACGAAGTTTACACCTATTTATGCTGTACTGATTGCTAATTGGTTAGTAGAAAGTGAAAGAGCATGCTTCAATTAGTATAATAACATTGAAAGCTGAGAATCAGCATGGTAAGTTTCAGTTTAGCTTTTTGGACTTTGAGCGCTTATTGCGTGGAAGTCAATTCACCGCGCGATGTCCGATTCTGATAGCAGGGGTCACAATTACTGTTAGATTAAATTTAACCATTTCAATCCTTCTTCTTGTTTATTTCCTTTATTTCATTAATAGCAGCAGGAAAATCTCACTTATATACAAGCACGGCTATCTGTAGTATACAATAGGCGTATTGGGATATTGCACCGTGCAAGCTTATAAATAGCAATCTGCGGCAATAACAATATATTTTATTCAATAATATAGCGCTAGCTATAACGCAAGGCAAGGCCTGGCAATAATAATATAAAGTATATTCACTTAGCGAGGGGATTTTCCTTCAGAGCAAGCACTAGTCACGCCTGAACGCTCAAGTTGTATTCGGATAGTTAGACCAGTGCTATATGAACCAGTACCAGTTTCCAAATACGCCTTATGTTTACATTGTAATTCTATGTTGTAGCGACATATTTAATGGGCTAAAATTAATTAGCAACTCGGACATAAACTATATGAAACAGATTATTCTGGGTCAAGGACACAAGGCAGGAAGTAGGAAGTGTATGCACCACACTAGATGGAATACCAATAAAAGAATTAAAGGTTTGAGTTTGTAGATATTTTCTGTGAGATAATCTGTGGTCTAAAACAACAGAGAACAAACATACAAGTACATGTATACTGCATATGCAATATTTTTCTAGGAAGAGTTCCATTTATAAGCTGCAAAGAACTCAGTGCGTGGTTAATATCTCTAGAATTATCAAAACAGTTCCAGGTGGTTGAGCTCTAGGTTCCACAGAGCATAATCACAAGCGAATTGGACACACAATAACCCACTAGCTGTCATCTGTGGGAAACATAGCTTCTCTAATCAGCAGTGCCTCTGCACTGAGCCAACTGCAAAGAGACACCCCTGGAAACCCCAAACACATGGCTGCCTTGCTATGTCTAAGGAAATGTTCTGCCTATTTTAGCCTGTTTGCCACATGCTACACCCATGTACTTTTTGCAGTCCAATAATAATCTAATTATTATGCATGTAGATTATAAAGAAATGAAAGGAAGTGCGAAAAATAAAGAACCATCCGGATGCTTAAAACACGTTGACACGGCAAGACCAATTAAATGTGGTAAGATAATCCAACTGGGTTCTGCAATAAAAATAACAATATTTTCTAAGCAAAAAATATATGTTGAAATGTCTATTAATAGTTTTATATCTGTTGCACCATGTTGGAAGCTATCAGTGTTCACAGGGACAGGGCATACACACATTGATCTTTATCACTAATGAGAAATAGAAAACACTGCAGCATGTTACATGTAATTCGCTAACCCAAACCAGGAAGAATATAACTGCTAATAGTAAATTGATTTAAAATAACTTATTGCAGTGGTTATTTAATTTACAGTGCAATTGTCAGAAAATCATACAAAGTGCTCTGGCTTTTATGGTTCATTTAACTATTTTTCACCTGAACCAACTAGGCTCCCACAGAATTATACATTGTGCCATGTTACAGATTGCAAAGAGCTGTCAAACCAAGTACAAATAACGAAACTGAAGCCAGCGAAGCTCAGAAAAGCTGGATGGAGACCAGGAAAGGTCTTACAGAAACCTTGGTCTAGACGCCATATCAAACTGGCTGTCGCTGGAGATCCAAGGCCACTTTTCTCCTGCTATAAAAATGAAATAAACCATTTTAGCAGATTTCCAAAGCAAGATATAAAAAGGAAAAAAGAAGGGAAAGCCATAGTTCAACTTCCAAATCTAGCCAAAAGTCAATCATTGGGGTAATTTGCAGCTTGCACACATTATCTTCCAAGTAGAGCTATTAAAACGAACGATAAACTAAAAGGAAACACAAAAAGATGAGGAAGTCCTTACCAACCCATAACTCATTTATAGCAGTGCCATATTTTCAATTATTTTCCAACTCTAAATGTTTTTGAAGATATGAAGAAGCACATTGTAGCAACAGAATAGAATAAAATATTTTAAACAATTTACATTGCTGATGTTTCAGTTTCAAAATCAAAGATGTTGAAAGCATAGAAGGATCTGAAGAAAGCAGAGGCAAAAGAAATCAGTCATACACATCAGTAATCTCCATTGTCGGTAGCAACAGTGATAATTTCAATAGACTGCGACAGCTTGTGGATTCAGACAACAGTGAAGGTGACCTCTTAGTTATAACTACTAAACACTACAGTAGTATAGTTAGCTCATATCTGCACTGACTAATACTACTCACCACATTTTCGGCTACCTGCTAGTTAAGTCAGTCCTGTTGTGAATGAAGTGTGTGAATATGAGTTGAAATAAAGCTATCAAGTTTTAGCTCCACTAGTTTGAAAATACCAGATCTTTAATGTTTACAAAATGATTCAAAAATTTGATGAAATTTTAAAAATAAAGTTGAGGTCAAATAAACACAGAAAATATTATCAAAATAAAACGTAATCAATATGCTAGCGCAACAACCTTTTCAATTTTATTTATCCAGGTCAGCTTTGGTGGTTTAATCAACTACATTCATTTGGGAAGTAAATCTTGCCAGTTGTTTGTAAACTACATCGTAATTGTTGTTTTGCAAAAATATAGCACATAATTTTGTTTTGCTTGCAATACTTATTTATCAATTTAATCTACAGGTATATAATTTAGCATTTTGAAAATTACGCCGCCAATATAATTCAAATACTATTATAGTATTTGAATTATATTGGCGGCGTAATAATAGGTGTCTTCGCGACCTCTTGGACGGACCCGAGTCGCAATAAAAATTACAAGATGGTCTTCTGACCAAGGCCAGAAGGGCTATTGGCCTAGGTATTGCTTGGCCGGACGAAACCACCCTTAGCTCATCAGCACACCTGATTTCTTCGCGCGAAAACAAGGATTTTGCTTGTGGCTCAGGCCGATGTGTTCGCTACCCTGTGACAGATGTGTGCCGGAAAATATTTTCGTAAATCGGCCTGGGCCTGAAGTTTAGGTCGCGAAGACACTTATACATACCTGTAATGTTTTTTGTAGCTCTGACAGCTGAAAGCTCCATGAGTTTGGATTCGTACAGCATGGAATTTTCTACAAGTACCTCAACTTCCAACACCTCTTCCTCATCATCAAAGACGGTCTCTGCCCAATCTTTTCCTCTCATTAAAAAGTCCTCCTACATCGCCGAAAAATCCAAGCGAAGTAATTCAGCCAAGTTTTAACTCCCAAAGACCATTACAATATTGTATTTACATGTATATGTACTACATGTATATTGACTACTATCTGCTGCTCTGCTCATCCTATTTACGCGTAGTTATTAAATTAAATATATATGTAGGGCAGTAGTGATAACAAACACTAACTTAATCTAGGAGTTGTCACTCATGATTGTGTTTATGAAAACCCCAAAGGTAATAGAGCCTTATGCCCTTGCTCCACTGGCAGCATACAACAGCCAACTTCTATAAAGTTGGTGGCAGCGATGGGGTGCTGAGAGATCCACTGCTCCTTGCGGTGATGGAATGTTAAAAAAAGCTATGCTTATTGGATGATTATTAGTTTAGTTCATCAGTGGACTGGTACTACCCATTGCCTATTTATAGAGCCAGCTCAACAAACAACAGAGTTGCTTCACTAAAGCTCTCGGCCTCTCGTGTAGCTGAGCCTTACCACTGTTCTAATATTGTATCGGAATTGGGCAGCTGTTAAGCAGAGTACCACAACACTATCCTATGATATTACATCTATGCAAAAAATATATCCTATACATCAAATATAACTATTTGGAGTTGTCTTGACTTATGTTATTAATAGAAAACTTTAGGACTATGAATACTACTTTCCTTCTGTCAGTTAGCAGCGTAAATGAACAAAGGTACATTTGTTAGTTGTCACACACTGAGAGATCTCTAAGGAAAATAAAATATCATTTTTAGCAACTGGCTGCAACTCCGCTGTTGCCTTTGTGCTTGTCTATCTTAACTTGGGGAAAAGATATTTGCAAGTTTTAATGTTAATCTTTAAGTTTTGTAATGGAAGTCAAATAGCATAATTTTTTATTTGGTATTACAACAAAAATTCACCTTGAATTGAATACATCATTGCACTAAACATATTTACATGTACAATTTAGCATCATCTCATGAAAATATTATTTTCATGCGAAAATGCTAAATTGGTGAAAGAGACGATTTGAATTGTTAAAATCTGTTAAAATATGTTAAATGCTCTGGTTTCTTGTTATTCTGTATTTATCTCTTGTTATGTGTATGCATGCGTATGTAGGCTACATTATTTAGTTTTACAGTAGCATCATTAATTGACTGCCAAAACAAAAGTGCTATTGGGAGCCACTATTCTCTTCTATAGATGTATTCAATGAGCATTCTAACATAACAATATAGTCAGTGCTGGTTAATTATTAAATGGCAAGACAGTAACTAATGCTGCTCTCTCTGGTATAGACAGAGACAGTCAGTAATAGAAAACAGAATCATAACAGTATTAATTAGTTTTATGATCAAACTGTATTAAGTATAGAGCACATACTATAAGCTAACAGATCTTTACTACTATTCAAAACGGAAACCTGTGGGTTTCCTTCATGGAACACAACATACACAAATGAGTCCGAGTTTACTACAAACTGTAATAATAAATACAATGTATATTATGTTGATATTGTTATTATTTTACACTGCTGTGTGTACATACAATTTGTATTCCGATGTTGAACTATGTGAGGCTAACCTCGTCTTCTGTTACTATGAGGTCTGTATCTTGGTATATGACCCCGTGGAGGATAATTTGGTCCCTGGGGATTTCGGTTTGGAGCTGGAGTAGCAGGCTTTGGAGTAGGTCTTGGTGCAAATGGCCTTTGGGTACGCCTTGGGGCTGGTCGGGGACTAGGTCTCCGCTATAACAAAAATAGCATTACATGTAAATAAATTGACCACCGCTGATTTTACCACCTAAGCATTAATTTCTTCAACTTTTTCGTTGCAGTTGCATAAAATCATGGAGATTAATAATACTTTTACTCAGAAAAAAATTTTGAATAGCTGTTGTTTTAAAACATGGTAACGGAATATGCCATAGTTTCATTTACATGTATATGTAGAATATTTATATTGTGCTCATCGAAATACCTGGGAATTTCCCCCTCTGTACAGAGAGGTGATACCATTGTAGTCATCCCAGTGAAGTTGATTTTCATTTTGTCCAACACCAGAATGATACATGATAGCATCTCTATTTGTAGAGTGATGCAGTCCAAGGTTGTGACCCATCTCATGGCAAATTGCCCATGTTAGTGAAACACCTAAAGGTATGTAGTAAAAATGTACATTATACAATATAGGGTAATGCACTGTAAAAATTAGTATATTTTACATGTACATCTTTCAACTGCATAGCTTATTTTGAACTTTAATATATTATTGAGCTTTTTATATCAACGCTGCAACTTGTAAAAGTCTCAAAAAGCAACCACATATCATTGTTTTTTATATCCATCAATAAACAGCTAGTGTAGCCTAAATAAATAATGCAGTAAATCGATGCCTGTTTGACTTAAAAAGCATTCTGCAAGTCTTGGTTGCACTAGAACATTATGAAAAAATATAGTATCTTCAATGTTTCTGTTAAGCTTTCACCATTGCTCACCATGACCAGGAGTGTCTTTGCTTTTCTTCCATTGCTCGTCCTGATCCAGATCCAAATACGAAGAGAAGTCATCATACGGTTTGGGAGAAAATCCTAACCCAACTGTACCCCAAGCTCCATCAATATACTTGATGGAAATAGCTATATTCCCTTTCGTACCTCTGGGAGCAAGCTGGATGCTAAGGCTTGCTGGTACAGACCACATCTAAAAGTTAAAGTATGTTAGTATAGCAAGTTTTGGGATACATGTTGGTAGCCTTAATTTCTCGCCTGGTAAAGCGGTGAGAAGGTAATTTGATCATTATAAGAGAATTTAGGCATGTGACTTCAAAAGTGCAATAAACCCAACTCCCTAATAGTTCATATTATGTTACATGTCTGTAATAGCTTACTGCGGCACATTTATCTGCAATGTTCTGAATGTCAGTAATGCTAAACCCTCTCGGTGAATTGGCTACACTTATGGTTAGAGGCATGTTCTCCTGTGGCCAGATAACGCTACCAAGACGAGCCCATCTCTTCATTCTATCACTGTTTCCACATATAGCTCGTGGTGCTGCTACTGATATTATGGCTGCTACCCCAATGGTTACCACCAGTACTTTGGTGCACAGGCTGGTAGTTGTCGTCATTTTGAGCTAAAGTATTTAAACAATAGCAGAGATGAAGGACTACTGTATAACTTTGTTTTTGCCAAACGTGATTAAAATTTAATGAGGAGTCAACTAAACATCAAACAAACAAGTGTTGGCCAAAGTCTTGTTAGGCTTAGACCTTAGCAAAAAACATTTGTACAAGTTTTTTTTTCATCCCTAGTTACTTGCGTGCATTAGTACTATTAAGTTTACAGCAATGGAGAGGCAGAATATATAGTAATAAGCTATAATTTAAATGTATGCACAGTGACAACAAATAATATAGCAATGAATGTATTGGCTCCTTTCTGTATAACATTGTTGGATGATTATGTACTAACAGAGGTTGTAGAGGGCTCTTAAGACAACACATTGTACAGACAACTCCAGGGTCTATAAGCAAGATCCATCCTATAGAGAAGTAGTATAGGTAGTTTATAAAAGAGCTGCCTACGTTTTACCTTGTAAATTGTTTGCCCTGACCTTAAACCCCAGCCACAATATTACATATAAAAAAAATTTACATAAATTCAGTACTCGTTCCTTACTGGCCGAGGCATAACACTCTTTCAGAGTTTAGAAAAATCTTTGAGAATAGTCACCCAATCAGCCCTAGATAAGAAGTGAACCTAATAATCGCTATTTACCCTGAATGTAGTTAATAATTTTAAATTGTCTAATGTTCCCCTGATCAATTCCTACAATGATTATTTCTAACCATCTGATATAGTAATATCTTACCTGTATAGAATGAGTGCAACCCAGGCTATGCTGATATAACAAGAACAAAGTCTACAGCTTCTACACTGTATTACCAAGTTCTGTAGACCGAGATCTGTGAGCTGTTCTACTGCAAGAACACCTTATATATGAACTACACAGAATGATGTAAGAGATCATCCTGCTTTAAACAAATCGCAAGCAGGACGTTTAATCTGATATAGTGATACTGAGTGGTCTAATCTGTTCTGCTTGAATATTGAAAGCGATTCGATTGGTTTGCGAAGCCATTGGGTGAAGATTACAAACTAGAGACAAAGCTATGATTTTGCAATAGGATTATCCCCTAATGGGCGACTAGCTTGTAGCCTAGTTATAGTTTCTATGGTCCTATCTGTTCCTGCTCAACAATCTCATAGCTATCGGTGTTAGACTACAACAGTAATAAACCTTATAAATGTGCAGAGCATAGCATGCTGTGGCAGGTTTTATAATCACTAGATGAAAACTAACTAATTATATCTAGACATGAAATATTGCCCACACAGTTGGTACTGTCATTATTATACATACTGTACAGCATGATAGCCTAAAGTACATGTGAAATCTCATCTGAGGTTCAACATTCATCTGATTAATGATCTAAAAAAGTTTATGTTTGTGTAAATTTGATGTCACTTAATTTCTTATGTTTAGTTACTGCCTCAAATAAATCTATCTTGTTAATGTTGTGTAGGCTGCATGAAATTACATCAGCCTCTTTTAAACTTCCATTTACGTATGTGTATCTAATGTAGTCCTAACTTCTAGATGATTCCATTCATCCAACATTAAAAATTATAAAATTTTATCTTGCATGCAATTTATTTTAGGTTTATTAATTGTGACCCCTGCTATCAGAATCGGACATCGCGCGGTGAATTGACTTCCACGCAATAAGCGCTCAAAGTCCAAAAAGCTAAACTGAAACTCACCATGCTGATTCTCAGCTTTCAATGTTATTATACTAATTGAAGCATGCTCTTTCACTTTCTACTAACCAATTAGCAATCAGTACAGCACAAATAGGTGTAAACTTCGTTCGGAGTCACGTGATTTATCATGGAGGCACATGGTGGGACCAGGATTTTACTGCTTTGATTATTTAAATCAATATTGTTACTTTATGGATCTTGCTGATGATCTTTCTGACCGAGTAAGTAGTGGAGAGGAAAGAGACTAGCTTTATGCCATTAATTTAGGTGTGGCTACACACACCTGAGGCCCAGGATGGCCCTGATATACTGGGAGATATTGATAATAATAGCGTAAAAATGGTGAAAATTCTTCAAAATTATAACTATCAATAATCCTGTTGTTAAAGACTTTTGAGTGATTTCAAGATGCATAAGCTTATTACCAAGCCAAGCATTACCAGTTTTACTGTTGAAATTATTCAGTTTGTGAGAGATGTGCTCACAGCTCTTGACCAGCCATTACTAGATCTCCTAAAATTTATTAAGCAAAATCTCTCCTACAATAGTCAATTCTGTCTGCTTCTACTAATTCCCACAAGGCCAAGAAGAGAAAATACTTTGTAAAGATTTCCATTATGAAGGTGAGCAACTATTTCATCAATCAAATGGTTAGTATGACTTTAGGCTACCTGAATTATAGGCTGAGGCTATTCCACTAGTAAAGATAAAGTTTGGCTCATACTTCAAAATTAGTTCTGCTGTAATATCCATGTGTACTACACATACATGTGACTTACCACATATCCTACCCTCTTCATCCTATTTGAGTAACCAATGTACATCACATGTACATTACATTAGAATCAATAATATAGGTTGAAAACTCACATAAGTGAGTATCTACATGTACATGTATTTATCTTAAGTTATTAAGTAAAACAATTCATGTCCAAGGTATCCATCACTATTTGTAGGAACATCAATCTGTTGCCAGGCTTCTATGTGTATGAACAGCAGTGGGACGTCTCCTCTATTTCTAGCCTTGTCAAGTCATTATAAGGAGTATGGTACGACTCCCTTCAACTTCAGCGACTTCAAGTTACAACATCAAAGCAGTCAACTTTGGCCAAGCTTATTGTGGACTTCCTGAATGCAGTCGGCTCTATCCATGCACTAGCCCTCATAGGATGGGTTCCAGGTAAGTTGACTTTCTACAGGCATCAAACCTTCTCTTACTGATATAATTTTCATTATCATCGATTCCAGATTGGGCCTCTATTGCTAAAAAGCAAAGATGATAGCAGATTACATAAGTCCGTCGCATTACAGATTATACCCAAATATTGTAATACGTAGGTACACTGCATTATTATACATGTATCACATTGCTCTAATACTGCAGTAGTAAACATACACATAGTTTGAATCTACTAGCATTATACACTTACATGTATTTTATCTGTCTCCCATAACCTCTGCCGTCCTCCTTCAAGTACTAAAGTGCAGTGATCATTTCCAAAAAACTAGCAGTAAAAAGCTTTGTGGCAAAGCTATGCATACATCAGCTATCAGCTTTCAGTATCTTGTTGTATGACTGCACATGTTTTGTGATAGCTAGCAAGTCACAGTGGGGTAATGGTTAAGCATGTGGGTTTGTAATCTGGAGGTCCAGAGTTCAAATCTAGTCTACTACATCTGCTACGCTTAAGTTTTTGTTTGTCTTCTTTTTTCACTGTCAAAATTATTAATACACAACATACTCTCAACAGGATTCAAGAAAACAGATGTTAAGGTGCTACCATCTGATCTCGCAGTAGAAGGACTATGAAAAGACTACAACTCAATGAAGTTCATAATTTGGTCTATTTCACCAGAATGGCGGAATCCGGATAGTTCGAACCTACCTACCTCAAAGACCCTTCTCAGGGCTACCCACATATGAGAGACCATTTTTGTTAACTTGTTACAAGATATGCAGTATTTTCTATTTTACTTGCATGGCAATCTGTGTTAAAATTGATGTTAATGCTGCCTGTCCATCGCAATTGGTGCACAAGTTCATTTTCACTGCTTTGTCGAAAATCCGAAATCAGTATCTCTTGTTTAAGTGGGGATGGGACACAAGATATTGTTTTTACATTGTTTTTAGTTATTTCATCAGATTCCTCACATATTTTTACCCCTAGTCAGTGAAAACTAGCAATGTAAGTCAATTAGATATGCCCGTTGCTAAGTTCTGAATAGTGTAAACAATAAATTATTGGTTCGAAAACTTTAAACCAGATTTTCTCAGTTCGCCTTTTTATGAAAATCGACAGATATGGGCCCAGTATTATCCTGATAAAAATTGAACCGTTGGTGCTAGAATAAAAAGGAAAACAGATTTGAAATTCTCATACATTTCTGCATCTGAAAACATAAATATCTCAAAATCTTTGGGTACCTCCCTATGTCTGATTCTGATAACAGGGGTCACAATTATGGCTAATTCACTACACTGATTAAATTAGTTTTAATCAAGTTCCATGCTGTCATGTATATGTATAGTATAATTACATGCAGTACAACAAGAAAAGTACAGTACAGTACATATAAAAATTTGGTATTGTGTTCTCAGCATTAGGTCTACTGAATGATGTGGATTTACAATTCCATTACCTCAATTGAGCTAGGATTACGAGAAAGCTGATGTATTGCATAATTATCAGTTGCTTAGGACTGTTTTAGTGTTACTTTAGCTAAAAATCACTGTCTACTGATCTTCTTGCACAATCTATAATCTATAGTACCTTTACTAACCAATTGGAATCCCAATCGTTTTGCTTATGCACGTGATTAAAGCACCAGTGTCAGTGGCGGATTCAGGAATGGAGTAAGGGTGGTGCAGAATTGATAGTTGGGGCTTTTCTTGAGGTAAAACTTCAGTTTTCATGTGCAGCGCATTTTGTGCCCTGTCACACTGCATTGTAGCGTCCCATCCAGCTGGGGCTTTGGGGGCGCTGTAAGCCCTCCAACGGGGTCCGGGACAGCGCCCCGGTCACCAAGCAAAATCCTGGTATCTGTGGGTCCAGGAGGACCTAAAAGCCAGTTCAGTTCATTCAGTTAAATGAGCTGGTGGCAAGTTGAGTTAGGTTGAATAGTAGTAACTAACCTATATAATTGTTTTGTTTTAAAGCAAAACGTAAATGATAATAAATAATATATCTATCCAATGAACAATAGAATATAATTATATAAGCAAAGCGAATAAAAATATTTATCTTTTTATCTATTCTATGAGCCGGCCTAGAAATAAATAAAATAGATAAAACGTTTCTTGTGACTAAGATTTCTCCACTACTGCACCTAACAGAGTGACAATGGTGCTCATTCAACTCCAACTAATAAATGGCAAAAATGGTTGGAATATTTATATGGATCAAGAAATATGATAACATAGCACATGTTTTTGAGCCCCTATGCATTACAAAAATATATTTTTGTGCTCGGTTGACACACACATTTGAATAATTAGCAAAAATTAATCAACAAAACAAAAAAAAATTAAAAAAAAAAATCAAAAAATCTTTTTTTTTCTGAAATTTTCAGTGGTGCAAATGCACCACTTGCACCACCTCTGGATCCGCCCCTGAGTGTATAGTCTCATTCGGCTCACTCTTTGGTAGTTCACTACCCACATATTATTGTATTTATATATTTTGTTAGGTAATATGCATACATTTATATCCTACTAGCCGGAGAGTTTCTCTGTGTTGTTACATTCAATGCACGGACACAATAATTGTAGAGGTACATTTAGCTGGCTGACCGTATGAGCCTCTCTATCTAATAATGATTATCCCCACATGGCAATATGGCGTATCTGTTTCCAGTTGCTTTCATCTAGCGCATCATCAAATGTATTTCTGCAAAAAAAATTCCTATTTTAAAAAGACCTATTGAACTATCGGAGAAGAATTTATCTATACAGCAAATGCAGCAGTCTGTCAGGCAAGCATATAAAATATATTTATTAAAGTTGTTCAAACTTTATCAGATGAGACTGAATCGTCGAGAAGACTATGTACATTACGCATATACATGTACATGGATATGTTGCAATATTCACAGTACTTGTACAATCTGCTTCAGAGTCTTACATTATTATACATTATTGTAGTTATAGCCTTAGTTCATTTCTGCAGAACAGAGCCTTTTGTTGTCAGACTTATATCACCAGGAGTGAACAGGAGGCCATTTATTATGCCCAGTAATAAGATGTCCAAGATGGCACATAATATTCTCCCGGTGTCTTATGTTTGTTGAGTTTCTGTTAAAGACCTGGCAGCAAACTCCACTGACCTATCCTTTTGAAGTAGCACAGCACCCAGGCTGTGAGCACTGGCATCAGAGGAAGTAGTAATTGGATTTTCTGGGTCAAAATATGCTAAGGCAGAGGCATTGAGTACAGTTTGCTTAATTTTTTCAAAAGCTTCTGGTTGTGGTTGTTCCCATTGAAACAGCATCCCTTTCCTACACACCTGACGCAATGGTAAAGTCAGTTCTGAAAGATTCTTTGTGAATTTGGCCAAATATGCCACAAACCCCAAATAGCTCTCTAATTATTTTTTGTCTTGTGGCACCATCATGTGCTTGGTGGCATCTAGCTTACCTTGCTGTGGTTGTATACCATTAGCTGTCAATATGTGACCTACCTGGCCTTTGCCTATCTTACTTTTCTCTTTATTGAGTGTGATATCAACCTGCCTTAATTTCATCAAAACTTGTTTAAGCCTACTGTTATGTTCGCTAAGTGACTGGCCATGTACCAAGATGTCGTCAATGAAGACCTCAACCCCTGGCACATCTGCTAATGTATCAGTCATCAATTGGTGGAACAGCTCTGGAGCCACACTAATGCTCACAGCTAATCTTAATTGTCAATTGTCAATGTCTTAATTTTATTGATTACATTTATTAAGTAAACACTTTGCACAGCACCAAGTCAATGAATGCTGTTGCACTCTACCATTCCAGTTAGCAAGCTGCATACAGCTATAATAAGCTTGCAAGCTAACTACAGATACATTGTATATACTAATCTGTAACACCTAGTGACACTACTCTCACAATAAAGAACCATTTTCTTTAACATAAGAGTTTTAATAAAGTAGTTACATACATGTATACAGTAACTGTATGCAAACAAACCCTATTCAGTGATTGGCAGTTAACACAGAAGTACATGTAGAACCAAGCTCATAAACATTTTTCGAAAAAGAAAAATATTGTTACATGCTAAAGTTGAAGCTTGACTGTTTGAGGTAAGAGCAGACAACTTGTGGAATAAAGAGAAGACAATTGTTATTTAGTGAATATTCGCTAATCATTCGCTACATAACAAATAACATAATTATACAACTTTTGTTGTTAAGTGCAAATTTATGCCTCTGTAATAAGAAATCTTCATCCTTTGGTTTTGATACTTTACTGTCAGGGATTTAGTTTCAGAAATGTACATGTACATGTTATAATATTGCACCAAGTTTATATAATTTATTGTAATTATTCATCCATTAGAGATGAGTCATTGACCAGCTTTCCATCAAACTAGATTGTTTTGGTTTCCTGGCTATGCTGATATTCACTGGTCAGTCTTCAATCCAACACAGATAAGATTACATTTTTTACATCTTGAGCTGATATTTGAGACTTTTTGAGGATTTCACAATTTCATGTTGTCGTCATAATGGGTTTTCAAAAATCATCTATCCAAATCCACAATAGAAAGATAATCTGTACGCTTAAGCTGAGTTCAGATATTACTGAAAGCAGTCCTATATGGACTAGCATAGTTTCCCAAGATGCCTAATACAATAATTGTAGGTACAGTGTGAATAACATTATGCAATGAGAAGTGTTCAAATTGACACTTTGTTGGCAAAGTAAGATTAACAGCTCAGAATAGGATAGAATAGAATAGGTTGAAAACAGAGCAAAAACAAAAGAAGTATAAGTATGAGGTACAATGTGACACCACCTCCAGTTTCCTGTATATTTTAGGTTTTTTAGATATTTGTATGCACTGAGAAGACGTGTTAAACACGCTTTGTTGACATGTGGCTACCTTATAGTTTTAATAAATATATTAATTCAGTTTAGTAGAAGATAGACAAATGTTATAGTATTTCAGGCTCACAGAATAAAAGTGGATGTGTACACAAATGATCCAATAATTATACTCAGATTATTATCTGCTTTATGTAAAGAGGAACACACAGACTTCCTTTACTTTGTGATGTTCTGCATTTATTATTGATACAACGTATTCATGTGAGAATTACTGGGGTCAAACTTGTTTTCTTAATTATGTAGATATTTTCTGAAACTAGTACTTTAACTCCGTCAAGCAAGTAGATATCTTGCGTGCATAACTAGACTTAGAACTTATATAAAATATTCCATCTATTTAGAGCAGGGTCATTAGTTCAATACTAGGAAATATCATTTCACATAAAAGCAGTACCTGTCTAGCTGATTGAAACCGAAGTAGGACTAAGATATTGTTGCAGATTTTTTCCTTGGATCAATGTGGTCTCAAACCACCACCTCCAGCACTCTACTTAGCATGTGTCTGAAGTCGTAGCCATGATGGCCATCTCGCTAACCCCAAAAATAAGAAGCCCACACACAGGACTAGGCAGTTCCACCACAATTACTAAACGCATGAAAGCTTAAAAAAGATACCCGGTTGAGGAAACAGTATTAAATCTAACACCTTGTTTGGTATGTCATTGATTGCCTCTAGTGACAATAGAAATTAGCGGTAACTAGCTGACAGATGAAGCCTAGAAACTCCATGTCCATGTGAGGGAAACTGCTTCCTAATTTTTGTATTTGAAAGCAACAAGCCATCACATACTTCATAATTTTTGGCTATTGAACTTTTACTGCAGTATCACTCATAAATATATAAAGTGATGCAGCACGAGTAGAATGTCAATATAAATCTTCTTTTAGGCAGCAACAAACCGCGACTCTAGTTCAATTCAATTCAATGTGCAGTTAAACTACACGTATGTGGCACAAGATTGAACAAAGCAGTCGGCAAATCATTACTTCCTCTAACACTCTTCCATTTTTTGCAGGTTTAAGGATGTAGTAAGAGGATTTGTTTCTTAGTATTTCTACATGGATGTTAGACTAAGCCTTATTAATATTTAAGATAAAATCAATAACAGGTCACCAGTCTGGATTATCTCTGACATCATAGTTATTATAGCAGATATGATTTTAGTTCATAAACAAGGTACCGACGCTGTAGAACAATAGTACAGTGTAGAAACTGTAGACTTTGTTATTATTACAAACATAGCCTGGGGTTATACTCGCACCATTCAAAAAAGTAATTGTGTTATTTCCCAATATTATAAATATTATTGTTACCCTACATGATAAGACAGGCAACCTGCTGATGGTGTCTTCTTGTCTAGGTGTATCTGGTGCACATAGACAGTTCATATCTTTTTTTGCCGTAGCGTATATGAACACGAACAAGCACAGTACATGATGGTACTAGTACATTGTAGCTGTAGCATTAATAGCAGTACAATGTATATGGTGTAGTGTAGTGTATGTATTAATATTACACACAAAACAACACATAATCATGTAGATGTATATCTGATATACATGTATATGTAAAGTAATAATACAAGTTGGCGAGAAGTACATGTAAATAAGGCAATATTAGACATATTCAGATATTGCACGCGCAAGCTTTATAAATAGCAATCTGCAGCAATAACAATTTATTTTATTCAATAATATAACGCTAGTTATACACGTTCATCTTCACAAGAATTTATTGAAAAGTATTGAAGTAATCAGTAAAATTAGTATTGTATCCTTATCAATACCACAAACATGCAGCATACAATCATAACGTGTATGTACATATAGCATACAGAGCATACATGTACATGTACATACAGCATACATAGCATACATACAGCATACAACATAGCATACATAGCATACACACATAGCATACATACATAGCATACATACAGCATACATACAGCATACATAGCATACATACAGCGTACATAGCATACATACAGCGTACATAGCATACATACAGCGTACACACATAGCATACATACATAGCATACATACAGCATACATAGCATACATACAGTATACATAGCATACATACAGTATACATAGCATAATATAATAAATAATAATATGGCAGACTCTCGTTATCGAGCATGTCGGTGGTATTTTTTTATGTACCACAGCTTAGGTGTGATTTTTTTTATAGTAGTGTGTGAGCTTACCAAGTTCTCACCACCACTCTTCAGTCACTTCCTGTTAAGAACCCAGCAGAACCCATCTAGATCAATTATGCAAAATCAATATCAAGTATTTCTGAGAGGTCGGGCCTCTTTACTGGGTATAAAAAGGGTATAATGGCTCAGTAATGCATATAAGAACTGTACAATTTATATGTAATTATCACTGTATGGTTAGACATGCATAACTATGTAGGTCTGAGTATCAAGATAGCTAAGTGCAAGAGAACAAGTGTTAGATGAGTAGTGCTGTGGCAACTACTAGGCACTTAGGGTGCTATAAGGTCCATCAGGGTAACTGGAGTTGTATGTACAGATGTCTTGAACCATTACAATATTACAATATTTTCATGTTTAAATTTAGTTTTTTATGCAATAGTAATTGTATTGCCATCTCTCGTGCGGGTTGTTGCCCTTTAAAAGTGGTCTCTGGTCCCCTGAGGGCTGCTGGACCCACATTGAAAATTGCTGCACTGGAATAACATATGACCAAAAAAGTTGCCCATAATGCACTGGACCAATGAAACAACAGGATAGCAATCCAGCAGGTTGTGACTTTGAATAGAAACACTGATAATAGCATTATCAATATAAAAGTCATTAATACATAATATATTATATTATTATTATGTTAAATTGCACCATTATATATAATATTATAATTATTAGATTATATTAATAAGTCTATGTCACTATAAGTACACACACAAGTACCATGTACAATAACGTTTATTATTTATTTATCATTTAAATCAAGTACAGGATTGAACATTATAATATTTAGTATCGACTTTGTATTCTACGAAAATAAGAGACAAATTTCTGTAACTGCGCACAGCATGAAAACAACATTCCATACATTGAGTTATCACTTTAAATTCTTGACATGCGAAAACACATTAGACTACATGTATTTAGACAAGGATGAGAGGACATACATGTATCTGTGTTTAGGAGTGGACAATTCCTAAGTAAACCATAGACCAGTAATAGTTGTCTTCTTGACATGACTGTCTACATTCACTTTTACTCTTTACTTTAGAAAGACAGATAATTCCCTGCGTACTCATGTAGTATCATCCTGTAAGACAAATGGATAACATATTTTAAAACGCTAGTGTAGACCCCAAGCCAAACATAAATGACATTCTGAGTAATCATATTTGAGTAATACTGTTTTCTTTACTTTAAGATAGAGGTTTATTTACCTCCTCCGGGGTTAGCAGAAAAATATACGCAGATATGATTTTAATATAATTATGTAATAATAAATACATGTATGTGTGTGTCGCTCGAAGATTAGTTACAGCCTATCTAAATGACTTGCACACATGTATATGACTCCGAAGGCTGACTACAACATCACTCTTTATGACTCTTTATGAATAATCTGTCTATGAGAGATGGTTTTCTACACTTTATGGTAATAATCAATAATAAAATATAATGCAAATATGTTAAAATCGGTTGTAAACACTTGTGTTACAACTGCTTAATTTTTTTGAACGTTTAAAGAGAGTAAAATATCACATGTGAAGTGTCATATACCACAGTTTTACTAGCTGACACACACAAATTATGAAAACTAATAGGGCTAAATTATTTTCAGCATGGTAATTCTTTGCTGTGACACAACGCATTCAGGCTCAACATCCATGTAGAAGTTTCGGTGTAGTCCACGAAATTAAAAATACAACTGTATTCACTACAAAAAAAACCTTGTCCAAAAGAAGACGAAGGGAAATGTACGATTTATTTGGCCTTTATGACCTGCTACAGCTACCTAATCAATTAACGGCAGGTCATCAGATACCCTAACGGTAGTTACTAGTTAACAGTACTGTTTGAGAGACTATATTTAAATGTCTGATCAACCAAAATCCGCAGATTTTTGTGAGCTTTTATGACAACCGTGTCACCCACACAGATCAGAATACAGCTAATATATTCACTCACTGATTAACAATGCAACCCATGGAAATGATAGTCAGTCGTGTGTCCTGATGGCTATTTTCCAAATGACGAGAAAGTAGGGGGTGGTCGTGGCATCTTCATCAACTCTTCAGGTCCTCCAAGTGCTGTAGGCTTTGATTTCTTCCATTGAGTTTTTAATTTTATATTTGCCGGTGGAGGAGGTGATGATGGTGGTGGTGGCGGTGGTGGCGGCGGTGGTGGTGGTGGCGGTGGTGGCAGTGGTGGTGGTGTTAGTGGCGGTGGTGGTAGTAATGGCGGTGGTGGTGGTGTCTGTCTTAGATTTGGAGATGGGGGTCGTTGTTGCGGTAAAGACTTCTTTCGTTGAGTTTTCAGCTTTATGTTTCCTGTTGGAAGAGGTGGTGCAGGAGGAGGGGGTGGTGGAGGTGGTGGAGGTGGTGGTGGTGGTGGAGGAACGGAAGAAAGAGCAGTTGTTGGAGATTCAAATGGCAGAGCGGGTGGTGAAATTGGAGAAGCTGGCGGCTTGATAGTTGGAGGAGGTGGTCTAGGTGGTGGGGGAGATTTTGCTAAAACTGGAGAGGGTGACTTTGGTGATTGAGGCGAAGGTGAAGGTTGATTTACTGCTGGTAATGTTGGAACTGTGGGGCTCACTACAGCAATTGGATCTGGGGAAATTGTATCACGTTTTATGCCCTGCCTACCTATGGTAGCTTGTACTGGTGGCCCTTCGACAACTGGACTTCTGTGTAACTCATCAATCTTCATCATTCCTTTAGGATGTCTCAGCCGATGGTCTTTACGCATGTGATAGACTATATAGGCAGCATATAGCAGGTTCCATGACTGCAAATCAGGTATTTTGTATTATAATTTAGAGCAATACTGTTAAGGACTGCTTTGGTTACCACACCAATGTTAACTTCATACTTGATTTTCCAATAATTACTAACTCAATATTCCTATATAGCGTCATGATGTACTCTGATGGATAGAGGAAAACGTAAAAAAACAAAAAATAAACTTGATTTGAAACTTACCAAAAATGTGAACTCTATATCATTTTAACTAATCATTCTTGCTGACAATAACGTAAAGCGTTGCAGGTATACAAAGTGTGACACATTAGTGATACGCTAACTACCACTCGAGTCATGTGGTATGAGAACAAACACCAGGCAAAAACAATGCCTTGAGCTATAGTGTGCATGTATGTAGCCTTGAACCATAAGCATTGATGACATCACTGGAATTGTGATGAACCCACAGCTTGTGTAGCGTATAGTGAGTATAGTGTGGTAACATTGCTCAGCTCCCTGTGCGCACTGATTGCTACCATGATACACACTACCCAAAATTACAGTCCTTAATTACAATGCAGAATCAAAAAATCATTGTAGTCTAGTAGCCTCTACCATACTCAAAATATGTATCATAAAACAAAGGAATGATAGATGCATTTTTGAGTTTTAAACGATCACCAGCTTAGGCAATATTTGATGTGCACTACATTGAAGCGGTTGCTCCTAGTAAGCAGGCAATAGCCCGACTGATGAGAAATATACTGAACCATTAAATTGATTCTTAGGCCAGGTTTCCTGTATAACTGAGCATCACTACTTTTTGAGCCCAGAAGTTGCACAGAAGTTTCATCAACTATTAAATCAACATCTGCATAAAGTACCAAGACCTAACTAGGCATGGCATAGTAACGTTTTATACCATACTTTATCTAAAGTGATGATCTTACCTCCATAAGCAGTGCATTCTAAATTTGCTAATTTTATCAGAATATTTTAGCCTGCTGGCAGTTTATATATATCAGGAAGTACAGTTCAGTAAAGTAGTTAGGATGTTGCTATAATAATAATCACAATGCTATAAGAATTATTACCTGAATAAAGAACATAGTAAAGTTTATCAGCCAATCCAAATTGGTTCCATATTCAGTTTTATAATACGGTTCCCCTTCATTCTTGCTAATAGCTATAAATTACACATTAGCATTAAAAAACTTTGTGAGAAACTGAAAATCTTAGGCGCCTAATACAGAAGAAATAGCAGTTATCGTTACCAACTTTCTAATACACGCTACAAGGAAAATGTTAAAGTTTCAAAAAATTATGCAAGGTATTGTTCTTGAACTATCTTTACTTTTATGCCAAGCACTTTTCCCGGGGTAAACAAAGCAATATTAACGCTGAAAAAGACATTAAACTAAATAAATGCCGTTTCCCTTTAGTCAAGTTTTATTTCTACAATGATTGTTTGTAAAACTTGTTTTACATACTGCTTTCAAATTCAATGATAATCTGATAATAAAATTCTTACCTCTGAAGAAGGCTCTACATGCAGATACTCCAAGTAGAATGACATAAGCCGCTGTGCAGATTAGATACGGGCCACAGAGAAACCAATATTTGTTCTGAAATTTACGAAACATGAAATTTTAGCGAGGGATTTATCTTTGAGCAGTCAGAGACCTGTTTCAAATCCATGAAAATACCAGTTTCTGACTCGGGTTTGAACCCGGGGCCTCTACGGCACCTAATTGCTTATCACAGTGAACAGAACATGCTGCCCACTATTAAAAATGCTACCCACTATAAAAATACATCATAATTATATGTAAAAAATGGCCAAAGTCCTCAACATTACAAATCATCTAGCGATAGCAGATTTTGTATGAACTCGTAGTTTACAATGACCTAAGGCTATACAAATGCTGTAACACACCCAATTGCAACTTGTTAAAGTTTATGTATTTAAAAACTTTGTTTCTCCCCTCTTAACGCGTTGATAAAATCTTCTATTATTATTATTGTGCTTTGCAGGTATTACTGCAGCGTTCAAATTGTAAACTCATGTAAGTAAATATATGTAGGTAGTTAGTTGTGTTTATCTTCTATGGACTGATACTTACTACTATTGTTATTACGAACGCTACCAGACAGGAGATGGCAAATAGAGACATGAAAACCACATTAAAAACTTTGTTGAAGAGGAAATATTCTACAATAGAGAAGAGTGAATACATTTAAGACAAGAAGCAAATCACATAATTTCATCTTTCATGCAACAATTCATTTCATTCTTTGCTTGGTATTGACAGCGCTGCAATTTACATCAATCGGAGAGCCTGGCATCACATTGTTGGCTTTGTAAATCGGCTGAAACTTCGAAATTTCAATAATAAGTCTCATTACTTTGTTTATGTCTTTGTTTTTAAATGTACACTGTATGAATATCACCTACTACAAGATTTATGCTAGCGAGGAGAAGATACGGTGTACTCACTTACAAATTGTAACTAATTATTTGCAAGTAATATTCACCCTTAGAGTATGAAGTGATCAATACGCTCAAAACCCGATCCAAATATCTTAAGATGTCAAATCTGTGGATTAGGAGATTGTTTCAGATGTTAGTCTCATAGTATAGCTCTGTAACATCACCTGGTGTTTGCCAAAATAATCAAGGGCTGATGGATTTTCTACTGGATCCACCCCTGTTTTTTTTTAGTTATGACTAGTTAAAATGCCGAAAACTCTCAATAAGCTACTTTACTTATTCACCATACAATCATGATAAAAGAGTAACTGTAGACTTACCTACACCTGCTATTTGCACAACTAAAGCCAATAAAGCCCATATCTAAAATTAATAACAATTACATGTACATGTATATACGTGTAATTATCTCACATAATACATGTAATTGCACACGAGAAATAGTCTTTTAATGCAAGGCATTGTAAAATAGGAACCAATACAGTAACAACTAAGGGGGCAAGAGAGAGAGGGAGAGAAGGTAGGATTTCACTGGCTTCAAAATTGTTGACACCAATCATTAAATTTCATCTCTGCTTTTTGCAGCGAGGATTATGCTGGCTCAAGTCTGATTTGACTCCGCTCAAAATCACTCTGATAGCCTCTACCGCTGGGTTACTGCTCCAGAGCTTACTTATAAACTTATAATTGCTACTCCATAGTAAACTGCTGCTACATGTCTAACAACACAGTCTTTAATTTGACAGCACTGGAAAAGAAGAGCCAAGCTATGAGAGGCTGAAAACAAAAATGGTGGCATAAGAATTTGATAGTCATTTTGCATGTGAATTATTCAAAATGTGAATATAAATTATAAATAAAATACATGCATACACATGTAGAATATACTAAATAAAAATATCTTAGATTGTATAAATAGAAGGTCCAATCTCCAGTTGTGAATTCTAGATTTTCTCCTAACATAACATCATAATTCTATAGTAAACTTTACTTGCGTATATTCTATAATCAATATTCATGTTGTTAACAAGGTTTTTATTAACGATTTACACTCAAACGACTATATAATTCTCAAGCCAAAAAAACTTTCTGTCTGTATTTTGTTATGAAGTCAAAAAATATTACCAACGCAATATAGCCTGGCAAATTTACATGTCCCGCGCTATGAACCCTGAGGTTGTACTACACCATATTTTGGTTCGTTAAATCACTGTGCCATTGCGCACACTTCCATGCCATACAAAATGTAAATTATGCAACATGAAGTGTGTGTTATCGAAACCAACTTAAACAAACGTGTTAACATTGTACTTTGCAGGTCAGAGTATAACACACATACATATACATTGTATATGACCGGCACATGGGACATAGCACATAGCACATAGCACATAGCACATAGCACATAGCACATAGCACATAGCACATAGCACATAGCACATAGCACATAGCACATAGCACATAGCACATAGCACATAGCACATAGCACATAGCACATAGCACATAGCACATAGCACATAGCACATAGCACATAGCACATAGCACATAGCACATAGCACATAGCACATAGCACATAGCACATAGCACATAGCACATAGCACATAGCACATATCACATAGCACATAGCACATAGCACATAGCACATAGCACATAGCACATATGAGACATACACACACGAGTATATGACTTTTCCAGTATTTATCTTCTCTTACCCCAGACAGTCCAGTTCCCAATGTTACACCAAAGTGAATGAGGCAGCAACCTTTACAGCAGCAGCATTTTTTGCTTCCATATTGCTGCAGATGTCCTGTTACTGGCTGTTTCTGCTCATATACAGCGTACCCTGGTTGAAGGGTGCCTTCCACATTCATCCTATAGAACCACACATGTAGAAATCCAGTTTAACTGTCAATGCTGACGTAGATGCAGCTGTACAAAATTATTTTATTAAAATGCTATATGATTGTGTAGATGAAGAAATTATTTTATTTTTCTACCATTACTGTCTTTCCGCTTACTCAGTAATATATATAAATCATGATAAAAATTCATATAAATAATTTCCTAAATCAAATAATAATAATAATAATAATTATTATAATTATTATTTTTATTACATGTGTTATTATTATTAATGTACGTGCAGATGCTTTTGAAACTTGTTCTGCTCGTATAATTGCCATTTAGAGGTCTATGCTTTTGTTTTTTTTAAGTTATTCCCTCATTACAAACAACACGTACACGTACACGTACACGTACACGTACGTGTACATGTACATGTACGTGTACGTGTACGTGTACGTGTACATGTACATGTACGTGTACGTGTACGTGTACGTGTAAGATGTCTGTGCACATGTGCATGTACAGTGTAACCTGTGCTCGGGAATAACTTAAAAGAACTAAAAGCGTAAATCTCTAAACAGCATTTTGGTGAACCTACGTGTATGTAGTGTATGTTCACCAAATAGGACACTCTTATAAGCTCCACAAACTCATATAGGAATATTTACCACACTATTTTAATATTAGCAACAAACATGCAAAATTATGTCGACAAAAAATTGGCAACCATCCTTCTGATCAGCTATTGGTTATAACTGACAGTATAATTATGTGAAAATATAGAAAATTATGTCTTAATTTACATGTATATTACTTAATTTGCCAGGTTGAATACCTCAGATTTGCCACGACATTGTGTCACTTGTGCTGTGATTCATTTAGTCATTTTAAACGGTACTTAAAATAGATATGGGACGATTTATCTTCTCTTTGCTACTTCACATACACCTCATAGCTGTTTAATCATTGGTACAGTTGCTATAGCTACATATTGTATGAAACACAAATATTATAGACTATGATCGCATGGTGCCCATAACAAATGATATCAACTTACGTTTTAAAACTCGGTAGATTTTACCTTCTTTGTGTAGTCAATCCAGCACCAGCTTAAGGCATAATAAATTTTATTTCTTTAAATTAATTTAAAATACGCAATCACCCACTAAAATACTCTAGTTACCTTATTTCTACTTGTGAAATGCTTCCCGTTTCATAATGGAATGCAAAAACCTTTAATATGAAATTCTTTTCATACACTTCAGGTTTCCAATCATGTAAATTGTGTAAATGTGCAGTGATGTTGTAACAAAAAATTAGGATACAAAAATATTATTAGACAGATCTGTAATACTAGCAAGTTCTACTTTCCTTTTTTCTTATAAAAAAACAAACTATCCTACTCTATATTTATAAAGTCTCTTATGTTGTTTACCATTAAGACATAATCACAAACAATTTCTCTATTGCAAAATTACTTCTCAGCTCACATTCTTTGTGCTTAAGACCACAAAACTAAAACCATCAGGTCCGACATTATACATAATAATTTATGTACAATCATATACGTGCAATTGATTCCATACCCTGCTACACCTGGCAACAGGGTCATAACTTTACTGTTTTGCTGTTGCTATACACAGCCAGATCGTTTACCTAGCATATGGCTCTACAAGTAACGATGTCAATGTCAACAGGCGATAAATGTGTCTGTGTAAACGAAAATTGAAGTTTTTGTTACGAGATATTGAAAATATAAGGCACAATAATATGCATGTAGATTTATGCATTACATTTTGTGAAAGCACTACTCCAATGGCACTTTATTTCACATCGACACTAGTTTATGCGCTGTAATGGCTGTGACTACATTTATACACAACATTGTAGTAGAGTGTAACAATTTCGGAACAGTAATTGGATAATATCATATTAGAAAAGTAGAAAAGAATGATTCAACTTTTTAATAAATTTTAAATATTATTAAAATGCATTAATACTTGAAAGTTGAAAGTTAAAAGGAATCTGAGATCTTTAAAAATAAACTTTTCTTCTCCTTAGTGTTGATGAGTTGGAGGAGTCAATAAAGGCAATGGAATATCTCCTGCTAGTATCCAACAGAAATCAATAATATTTGGAGATTTCCCACTTGCATGATACACCATGACCACCCACACTGGAGGAACAACAGGCGACAGGTCAAATGAATTTTGGTTTTTATACTATAACCTAATTATGATTAATAGTTTGTGACTAAGTATTCGATGTTTTTCACAGTCACTTGTTTCTCACGATGTACCATTACACAGACACATAACTAACAGCTTAGTTTACACAAAAGAGCCTCGTTTTGAACAAAGCCCCTGTAGCCTTTAATGGAAGTCAAATACTACCTGTCGAAGATAGCATCTTCTACCCAGATACAATGTACATACAGAACTTCTCAACCAAGGAAGTAGATTTCATACAGTTTTGTGTAGTTAGACTCTTCAGTTCTTGCATTTGAACACCAATGGACAGAAATTGAGCATCAGCTAACATACAAATTACTAGAAATAGACGCTCCTAAGTATTGCTCAAATGAAAAGCTATGCAAATATATAATTGGTATTCAATAATATAAATAATAGCTTCTGTGGTGCCAAACACAATTCTTTAATCTGGCTGCCAAATAGCAGAGCTAGTCGAGCGGCTATTACGGCTCCTAGAGCTGGATATTATATTTATTAGGCTCACGGTGTTACATTAGTTCAGTGGTAGACTGGGACTAAAGGTGTCTTCAGGACGTAAACATCAGACCCAGGCCGATTTACGAAAATGTTTTCTGGCACACATCCGTCACAGGGTGGAACATCTGTACACACTAGTACGTTAAGTAGTGTAATCAGTTTAAAACAATATTCTGTAAACTTACTTAATATGTAAGTACGTAAGTTTAAAACAACATTCTATAAAATTGCACTAATTCTTTAAAAGGATGTGCGCCTACGACAGGCAAGACCTAAATTCTCAGAGCATTCCATTACAGTAGTTTAAATGTTTCTTCAGGATTTTTCGTCTATATTATTTTTCCTACATGTAGTATACATTATTTTACCATTACCAATATGTACGCCAAGCATAACAGAAATCAATTATCAGTAGCCTCTCGCCAGATTCTGTGCATTTGCATGCATCCTTGATGGGTGTTTCTACCCTTTAGCAAAGCATTAGATAAATACATACTTATTTGTGACACTTTCTCTCTCCATTTATTAAAAATGCAATTTTCTTATATTCAGGATATATACTTCAACCCTATTTCTAGCCACATATCCTACTCCAACAGCACTAAACTCCTAAACACGATCTAATATTGATGTGATTGTCACCCTATTATGTATTTTTGTTATGTTCGAGATACTGGGTAACAGTTGATTTGCTACTCTCAGGCGAGTTTTATATTTTCTAGGTTGTGGTGAGTCAGGGGTTTCACGGATTACCTATCCTAATCCATCCTACATGGTTTCAGTCAAGACTGTCAAAATTCTGCAACCAAGAGAAATAATCATTTAATAAAGATGGAAATTAAATTTACGAACACTAAACATAATATTCTACAAAACAAATTTAAGCTTTTAAACTCCTCACAAACATACTTCTATCTAATAATTTAATGTGATGCTAAATTAGCATCGTTTATTTTTTGTCCCTGCCTGTCCAGTTGTAAGTATTAAGGTGACAATATTTTACAATCAATGGTTGTTGATGAATAAAGATTAAAATGGGATTTTACTCTCATTAGTGAAAGGTTACAGTACATACTCAAATCTAACTTTATCAAGCAAAATTCGAGTAAGAACTTTACTAACCACACATATAGACACACACATAGACACACACATAAACATACGCAGACACACGCAGACAAACGCAAACACACGCAGACACACAAAATATAATATGCACAACATTGTTATTATCACTATTATTGTCCACAAGCATGTACATGTACATGTACATGTACATGTACATTGTACACCGTAATTGTTAATAAATGTGTGTATGTTATATTGCTGTTTTATTTAAAATAGCAAAAGTTAAATTATCAATCCCAGTAATTAGTAATAGCAAGAGGCAAAAAAATCAATATATTAGATATTTAAATTACACAAAAGATAAAAATATACATTTTCTGCGTTTAGAATCATAAAAATACAACAGTAATGAATAATAGTATTCAAACTTCAATGTTTTGGTATTAATAAAATAAAGTTTATTTATAATATGTAGCCTTAGAAGAAGGCAGAAACCCTGGAATGAAATTGGGGTGGTCCTTTTACCTCCCAGACTTGAGTTAAATCTTTGGTAAAGGTGATCCAAGGATCGAAGAACTGTAATGGAGTGAGACTCTGCCAGGCAGCGCTAGGAGCGGAATAGAACTGGCACATCTGTCCAAACCTGGAAGGAATTCCAGATCAAATTATATGGCAGCAAACTTTGTTGTTGTGTTGTGTCTCATTGGTTAACTCAAGTGCTTGAGAAAGTTTTAAGCAAATCGAGACAATACCAATGAGATAGCCATTAGGCTTCACATGAGACTGCTCTTAATATCCGAACACAGCTAAAGCGTTCAGGCGTGACTAATGCTTGATCTAAAGAGGACTCCCCTCGTTGACGATAAATGTTATTACGAGGCACGCCTAACCTAGCGTTATACATGTAGCTAGTAGTGTTAAATTATTGAATAAAATAAATTGTTATTGTTGCAGATTGCCATTTATAAAGCTTGCACGTGCAATATCTGAATACGCCTATTATGCACGTATTTAACAGTAACTAGGTGTCATTTAATGGAACACTTACTTAGCTTTGCTCTCTGTGACTCTCGTTGAAATAGAGATCAGTGCTTTGGTTGCCTCGGTAACGAATGATGACATCTCATTGTAGAACGTCTCATTTGTGTTCTGATCATTGAGAGTTGACTTTACTTTAGCTAGAAGTTCTTCAGTTTCTAAGTGCAACAAGTATAGCGAGTGTGAGTGACGTATTGTAGTATGTGACGTTTAATAGGCAATACATGTACATTGATGTATATTGTAGTACATGCCACAATGTTAAACATAGTACATTTAAGTAATGTGTAATACTATGTACAATATCGGTGCAGCAGATAACCTGAACACCAAACAGAAAAATTAATAATGTCTTCATGACCAATTGTGATTGGACAGTATATATTTTCTTCTACAACATGGTAATTGGTTTCATATAATGAACATTTCGCAGTCATTAATATGTCAAAAGTGTATGCAGATGTGTCGACTAGCTATAGAAAATATACGGTGGTGAATTCTGCACCACTAAACTTATGCTTGTACATGTACATATTTCACAAATATTACATTCCAAATGCATCAGATAAAGTAAATGTACAACATATACATGTATGTACAGTACAATACTTGCATCATGACAATATATTTCTTGCAGATACCTTGTATTTGTAGCTGTAGTGAAGATACTTGTTTAGAGAGTTCCACATAGTTTATACAGCTGATGCTCTCAAGTGTGCTGTGGCTAGGCAGTGGTATATCTATCCTTCTCCTGTCGCCACCATATAAACATCGATATTTACTTGCTATGTACCGTAAAAGGCTTGTTTGCTTCTAGAAAATAGAAATTTGAATTCAAAGCTAATCGATTATGGACTACGGTATGCATGTATATGGGTGGGTGCCATAGTCAGCTAAAAATCCACATTATCAAACCATACATACAAAGCTACAATGTAGTATTCGTCTTAATAATTTTTATTTTACTTGCTTACATATTTTACTTGACTGCCACTTACTTTGCCTCTTATATCTTTTAGTTTCGGAAGGATGTCTAACGAAAATCCATCAGCTTGTCCTCGTTGCGAATTGCCTGATAAAAACAAAGCAAACAACGTCATTGAAGAACACAATCACATGTAGTGAAATATAATGTGTATTATTTCGCCAGCTTACTGAAATAGGGTCTATCAATCTTGAGTAAAAGTTCAATTTTTGCACCCACTGCAGCTAGCTCTAGATTTTACACCCAACACAACATTGAACTGAAAAGGAATGTAATCCAGACAAACAACATCTTGGAGATATCAGTATTAATAGTACTACAAATGTAGTGTGTTCGCAACCTACATTTTAGGCACAAGCCAACTTGCTCATAGAGAAAGATTTTTCGGCTCACTTCCGCCATAAGGTCGCTAACACACCAGCCTGGACCAAAAATATGATTTGTTTTATCGTGGGAAAAACTTAGATGTGCCGATGAGCTTGAGACGGTTCCTTCCGACCGAGCAAAATCTTATGTCATTTTAACCCTTTCGTCCTAGGCTGGAGCACCATCTTGAGGTTTTTATTTGCGACTTACATCAGTCCAAGAGGTTGCGAATACACTACTTAGAGCCATCTTCATTTACATAATAATTATAATGTACAACTACACTGCGGCTACAATACACAGTTTGGTTTAATTATCTGGTGTATAGAGAAACCAGGTAGAATGTACATACCACCATTTAAATAGTTCCCCACGGCAAGTAGAAGAGAGAGTAAATTCTCTATATGAGGTGATGATAGCATGTGTTCGCATACGGCAGTCATGTCACTTAGCTGTGACGTCATATCTCGTATCGCTTCCTCAAAGTGGGATCGTAACAGGAAGCACTTAATTCTTTCCAGACCAAACGAAAGACAGTTTAAATTGTAAATAAACCTACAACACATTTAGCCTCATTTTCATGCGGCATACCAACAAAACTGGGAATGATTTACACATAAAATAATTATACATGTAGTTGCAATAATTAAATACATGCATTGTAGTTACAATAGAATTACCATACAATCCATCTTGTTGGTCATTACTGTATACAAAAAAAGTTTTATCCAGTATGTTTTCAAGTCATTTAAATCCCACCTATGACGAACACAACTACATGTAACAGTAATCTATGTTTATATGCAGTGCTTTGATAAATATATACTGTACATGGTAAGGATCACATGACCATAACTACGATAGACACCCTTTGCTTTTAGTGGGGGTTAACTATGCAGAATAAATTATCAACTGGTCAGCTACACTAGTCACTTACTGTTCAGGCTTATCTAGTACACATTTAGGATTTGTCTCCACCTGATCTTGGATCTCTGTTAGCTCCTTCTCTGTAGCTCTCTATAAACGATAGAGTAGTGGTGCAGATAGCTGTATAACTACATTGTATGTGTATATGTGCATCAATACGTTTATATAGTAACCGCCAATGTGCAATTTAATAGCGCATCACAATATTATGCATGCGTAATATATTTTTACTGCATAATACATGCATATTATAATACCCCCTTCTGCTAGAATTGTACGTCTAGGAGTCCATGAAATTGCAGCAAAGCTTATTATTTGATCAAAAAATGTTCTTACTTCTAACCAATTCACATCCTTGAAAGTTTTAATAAGTATAATGAACTATTAGTTATCAAACAAAGTTTATGACTTTTTGGTTATGGTTTGTAAGTCCATCTTTAGGAACATTGTTTGGCTCTCTCTACATGTATATCTGATTCTGATAGCTAGGTAAAATTTTTGCATACTACATGACTGTAGGTAGGCCTGCAACGATGAATCGATAACGATTCTCGATACGATTAATTTGCAGTATTTTCAATATCGATTTATTGCACTCAATTTTCGATTCTTGCTAAATATATACTTAGTCATGGTAATCCCAAGTTATCACCATAGCATGGTGGCAGAGCGCTCGCTTTACAAACGTGTGGTCATGAGTTCGAGTCTCAGTGAAGCACAATTTTTTTCTAGTAATTTTGTTGGCAATAAGTGGATAGCTATAAAATACATCATGTGCTAAGATGTATTACTAATATAAGTCTATAATTATATAAATGCCCCAAATATGCAATTTGTATTTGATATTCCACACAATTAGAAGGGTATGCTTCTGGAATCTACTCATTCTACTCTTTTTAGTGATCCCAAAATGGAATTATCAACTCAACTACTACAACTGACAGTGTTCTAAAATACTGTTGCGAAGAACTACTGCAACGTAAATGGTAGCAAATCGAATCGAAAAAATCGAAAAAGTCAATTGGCAGAATCGAAAAAATCGAAACAGTATTTTGTGAATCGTTGCAGGCCTAACTGTAGGTCTACAGCTTTCCTATTTAGACCAAACAGAAAGCTACCACAAATAATACCAAGAGTATACATTCTATAGCTTCTCATATAGTATGTAAGATCGTATATTACTGTATGTTACTCACAGCATCATAGAGTGACCTCCATGTATCAACAGTCAAGAAAGAGACATCGAAATTTATCAAAGCTAAAACAAGAAAAAATTTGATACATTAGCTTGTATACCATGTAGATCGCAGAGCATAACATGACTTTTATTATATCATCAATTATGCAATATAATTTACTGTACATGTACATGTTAGTACATAACTGTTCTCTTACACAGAGAATGGATGGTATATTATGCATTTACATGTTTAAATTGTAGTGATGTATATTATGCAATGATATTGTTATCCACATAAAAATTATGCAATGAGAAACTATATTACTAAGATTATAACCTTTTTACAAATACATGGCGTACTATTAGACAGGAACATAAGGCATACAAGTCATATAGTATAATAATGCCACAGCAGTAACTTACTCTGATAAACTACAATTATAACACACCTGGAAACCAATATTATAATTGATAACTGAGAGTGAGTAACATAGCCTAAGTTCTTACCTTTTTTAAATTCCGAAAATGGCTGGCGTATGCTTGACAAGATTATACCTAAGTTTTGGGATCGTTTCCTTTCAAGTATTTTGGTAAATTGTTTCCTTTTTAGCGTCAGCATCGGAGACGGGAGATCCACAAGTCGACCCTAAAATTGGAAAACCCACTCATTCTCTCACATTATTACACCACAATATAAAACAAAACAGAACTAGTAGTGTAGTCCATGCTGTCATCTTATGTGAGTTAATACTTATAAAACTTGGTATAAAATTCCAAAGATAGAAAAGAAAGTGGCCCATCTATAACTAATACTACATGTATGTCACAAAACAGGTTTTACTTGAGAATGAAAGCATCTGGCTGTGCACTGGAGGTGTGGCTAGCACTGCTGTCATGACTGAAATACAGCTACATGTATAAACATATTCTGTTTAAAAAGCTATTCTAATCTATACTTTGACCGTATAGTTTACGGGATGGCCAATGAAATCAGGGAAAATAGTTCTACACGTACTTTTGAATCGTCAACAGCAAATAATTCCTCCAGCTCATCAGCATCAACTTTGGGTTCCTGGAGTTTATCCCAAACTGTAGAACTTTTAGGGGCTAATCGACTTGATCCCACAGGCCTGTAAAAGTGACATTTGTAACTACATTTGTATTTTACTTTTGTTGCTAAAAAAATTGGGGAAGTCCACATAATGTCAGTCAATTATTGCAACCTTAGGAGAAAAAAAATGCTGTTCACTCAATTATTACAATTACAGTAATACAGAACATCCATCACACTTCAAAATTTTATCAAAGTACCAAATAGCATAATTACAAGCTTGCAATGTAATATGCACTACCGATAAGTTGGTTAGCACTTTTACTGTTGATAAAATCTTCTTTTACACTTTGTAGAAAAGGTGTTACGACTTTACCATAATTGTACACTCCGGGTAAAGTAAAACATGCGACCAATTTGAAGTTATGTTACCTTCTACGCAGGCTAAACAATTTCACAGACTATAATAGTGCTGAAATTGTCATGTTTAAAGCATATTTTTGTTGGCTGATTTAAAGTTAACACAACTTCATATTTGTATTGACATACTGTACTACAATAATGGCTATATACAAATCAACCAATTTTCAAGATGCTCTAAAAAATTGCTGCTTTATCCATACGACTGGTATGATAACCACAAATCTAGAAAAATTCTGACAGTGAGCAGTAATAAAATGGCCCAACAGACAACCTGTGGTCATGGTTCAGTGTACCTGTAGCCTATATATAAAAAAGCAATATCTTATATACATTGATAGTACAGTAGTGCTGAACCTTACTTGTTCTGTATGAGAATTCTCTTCCAGTGTAGGGGTCGAAGGTTCACCTTCGGTTTTACAGGCTTCCTTCTGGGAACTACAGGTACAGACAGAACATTTCAGGACAAGCAGAAATTAGCCACATAAATGTTTTTTATCAAATGTACATGTAGCTAAGGGTCAATTGGAAATTATGTAGGTAGCTGCTAATTACACAAAACATAAGACAGCCAAAAGAGGCAACTGGAAAGTTGTAGCGCTAATATAACATCAAGACATTTCTATTTTACCTCCGTACTTGTATTGACTGTATTGCCTGTCAGAGATTACCCAATAAAAGAATAAGATTGGCGGCGAAGGCGGAGCCATACGTTACACTGTACTTACGTGTATTATTCAGAGTAGACCCTAGCACTGGAGGTGGTGGTGGGGGTGGTGCAGCTACTGGGACAGTAGCGTTGTTTTCTGTCTGATTGGAAGAAGATACTTCCTCAACAATTTGATTGGATAATAAGTCTTTGGAATGGTTTATATTCTGACTGCTGACGTATCCGTCAGGAGTTGTGGGTGCATAAGCGTTAGCAAACTCTGTGCTAAAGGCCTATAATTACAAATAACATCTTATTTCGTATAATAAAATTTAGAAAGTAGTAGCATACAAGTATACACTGTACAATCATGTAAATATTTTATGCCAACAAACTTCCGTGATGTTTTGTGAACTCATCTGTAATTAGATTTTTTGGGTTTCCCAGGTTTCTAGATTTCTAAGTAATTCTTGATCGTCTCAGTGTACCTAAGTGTGCATCATCTAATGTAGCATGTCACTTTAGCTTTATTCAGGCATATTCTAGGATTATCTTTCCAATCAGGCACTCGTAGGTGTTTAGTTAGCAAAGTTTAGTAGCAATTACATCTCAAAACTAGAATTTCAGCTGAAATTATAATTATGTTGACCACAATCTAGTATTTTTATAAAATTTACTCTTATAATTCTTGTCCTAAAACTTTTAATTTTCGTCATAAAATGCAAATTCAGATTTCAATAAATCAGCTGAGATTTTTAGTGATTTTCCGTGTTGTGATTGACTAGGACAGAGTATCGTATAATTACTGATTCTCTCAATAGTGACTTACGCTGCACATTTACAGTGCAAGGATGTCATATTTTTTTAAAGGCATACCCCTTTCTAATGAACTTACTGGTGTCGAGTGTGATACATGTAGCTCTTTAGGCTCATCGCTTGAAACGACAGTTGTCTTCTCGGTAGCCATGTTAGATGGGTATGAAGAATATGATTGGCTAAGCCCTGAATCGATGCTCGCATTAGACAACCTGCATAGGAAAAAGTAGATACTAAATTTAAAACTAAAGGCAGTATATTTATCACAATTCACTGTTTATTTATGTAAATAATTAACTAGTATGTAATAAGTTGTTACTAGTAATTATTATATCACCGATTTGTCTCAGCAAGGAGTTGTCACCACTCTTGCTTAGCTAAATAATATTGTACGTGTAGGTTGCTCTCCTTCTATCTGCCATTTTAGCAATGGGGTGAAAATAATTGTAATTCAGCTGTCTTGTTACAGGCTTTCTAGACATCAGCCGTAAAGGTCAATTGCCTGCCAAAGATTGTGTTTGTCTAATACCAACCTTTTCCTTGAAGAAATGCGAAGCTTGCAGATCTGACAGAGAGTTGATAAGTCATCAGAAGCTCTTCTGCGCTCGACATCACCAATAATAGTGTCACCCACAGAATTCATGCATGTACTTGTACTGTCAGGGCACAGCGGTTGATTGCTAGAATTACCACTGTGTGACAAGTAATTCCTTGAGTTGTCTCCACATACCAGGTGGTTGACAGGTAGTTGATCTGCTACAGTGTCCTGGGGGCTAGCGGAGTTTTGACTCAGAGATGATTCCACTGCTGTTACATATGACTCATAGCTCTTTGGGCTGTTGCTTGAAGACTTGTTGAGGATCTGTGGACATTGCGACACATAGGTGTACATGTACAGGATGTAGCAACAAAATTACGAAAAAATATTAGTGAAGATAGAGCAGATAAACCCCACCACTAAAATATGTAGTGTTGGTAAGAGCAGACAATTCCAGCTAGTTTAGTAACAGCCATCTGTATGACACTACCACTGAGAAAGCATATTTATTTTCTGTCTGATTATTATGATTAGTGTATTTACAGATAACACAGCCTACATGTAGGCATTTGCGTAAAACATAGCTCTTTCAACAAACCTAAAGGATAATTAATTTGTATTTTACCTTGGTTCTTGAGTTGGTGACATAGCCTGGTAATCTTAACTCCGGTTCGACAAAGGACAATGAGACATGACTCCCGGAGCCTTCACTAAATGTTGATATAGACAGCATAGTACTAGGCATACTTACATTTGTATTTGATTTTCCTTCAGACCGGACCTAAAAAAAGAAAACTTTTTATTCCACACAGAGAAAATGCATAGACTGTGTCCATCATAATATTATACAAAGGAGTGCTACAAAGCAGGAGAGGGCAACTATCTAATGTGCTACTGGTAAATTGTCATTCATTACTTGATAATGAATAGTCCAGACCTACATGTACATGTATAATACATAATATACATATACAGTATGTATTACTTTTTCTTAAGTATTTTTCATTGATTCAACATAATTATTATTATACTGTATATTGTTATTGTACAATGATGATACTTTTCCAATGAGTTGATTGACGACAAACGTGAGATGTTAGCTGGTCCAAATGGTACGTCGTGTGTGCTACCTATGTAACGATTTTACTAAAAGTGCGCAGATACCGATCATTCATTGTGCACCAGCACGGTCTTGTACAGGCCTCTAACAAATACTAAATTAAATATGTATTATATAGCCTTCATTCACCAGTGATCAAGCATATTATGTAAAACAGGGGACACTATTAACGCACCTCAATCTGGCATGGGGGCATAGCTTGAGTTCCAGGTCTATCTGTGCTCTTAGTTGTGTCTGCTGCACTCCACTGAGTCTGTAGTTCAAGACGACTCAATTCATCGGCCATCTTACTCAGCCTCACTTTCAGATGTTTGTTATGTAACCTTAGTTTCTTCATCTTTTCTTCTTGAATACTGGAAGGTGTTTGGGCCGGTGTGTAGAAGTGATCACCCTTGGCCCATCTGTACATCTCGGATAGCTACAAAAATTAATAACCAGATAGAGCAACCAGATAACATGACATACAGTGTATATACATAATACCCGCATTCACACATGTGGAAATAGACTTACATGAATTGTAATAGCCATTAATTTACAACAGCACAAAAAGTAACAACTAAAACTCAATAACAAAAGTACAACAACGATATTCCGATCACAAACCATCATGTGATAGTTACAGTACATGCCTATTGCATAATGTACGTATGCAGTGTATAATACGCACATGTACAGTGTATATGTACAGGTGGCGGTAAAGTATGTACATGTATGTGCATGTAGATAGAATTATACAAGGTGGTGCCTCCATTAAAATTACTCATAATGTGCAATTGTCTTCTCTCCAACTAAAATTTCAAAACTAAATAAGAGAGGACGATTCCACATCTTTATCAAGTATCATTATTAGTACGCCCTAAATTATTACACACCCTAAATTGCGGCACTATCATTTTATGAGTCATTCTACTCCCACTCTGTTACATCATGTACTCTACTTCATTGCAATAAAACTCACATCTGAGGTGAAATGTGAAATATTTGTAGGCGTAGTTATTGAATTATTGCAAGTATCAATTTCAAGTCCTACATGTACAATGTATATACATGTACTTGGTTTACTGTCTACTAGGTATTGCTTATGTTATGGGTGTGTGATAGGTTATATGTATATGATACTTTATGACATAGCTGCTATGTATTGACACATTTTGACTGTCCACTTTACTAGAGCACACCAACTGCTAAAAGTACATACCATGGTTAATAGTTATAACAGTGGTTATGTACATGCATCAAGTTTGAGGCCAAAGACTATTTTTATTGTCCAATATGTATTTGAATGCTAATATCCACTCCAATACTGTTAGATGTAAATATTGGATTTTGGATTCTTCGAAACTTCAGTTAGACAATAATAGCATTGATAATAACATTTTAATATCGATAATAGCCTTTGATATCGCGAATTGGAGAATATTTATATTGGAATAACGCTCAAGCATTGGCCCCTAGCCAAATAAGCATAACAAAATAATAATAGTGCAAATTTACATAATAATTGCCACAGTGTTGTCTACTGTTACTATAGGCATGAAAATATAAACTGTATATGAGCAATATTATATCATAATTGTTAAACAGTACTATCACTAACACCAGATAATGTTTTTGAAGTTGTTATCTCACTCCCCTTCTTACTAATTACACCCCCCCCTCCCTATTTGCACCTCATTGTAGATTTGTAGGCTCATGAAATGCTGGCAGAGATCACGTTTTACATCACAGAAAGTCAATATAGGCGGCTGAGAACCACGTGGATGGTTATTTAAAATGATAAATCTGCTTGTTATCCTGTGACAGCATGAGCTAAAGTAAGTCAGCACTACAATCTATCTCCAAAGGCAGCAGAAAGTCAGGCAAATATCATTCTTGAACCAGATTAATCAATCACTCAATTATGAGTTACATGTATATTGTAGTAGAAATTCTGCTTCATTATGCCACAAATATTTAAAATATTGCATATTGTAATAACAAGATTTCCTTGCATGAGTATACCAGAAGTTGAATGCAATCTTGCGGTTTATCGCTGTTGCATTTTCCATTACCCGCTAGTTTCCTGCCATTGTATTGCTTTATACCATATCATCGGAAAGTAGAATAAAATAAAGTGGAACAAACAGTTGCAGAATTTGAATTAATTCGCAAACTAAAAATTTCATAGTTTTATTATTTACAATCAGCGTTCTCTTAGTTCATTTGATTGAATTGAATGTGAAACCTACACCTGAATTGTTATGTCTTTTTAAATATTACCGCAAATTTGTGGCGAGTATAATAGGCATGCCTTTTGAAAGATTCAACATTATTATTATAGTTAGTAATTGCTAGAATAAGTCGTCATACTAAAAAACTCTTTCAGAGCTGGAAAACATCACTGAGAACAGTAATCAACCATTCCCAGAAAGTGGGTAATTTAAATAAAATTTCACCACGTTCCCAATTGACCCTGAACGCTAACTCGAATGTTAAAGATGCAAAAGCGCCTAGCGTCCAAACCCATCCTCTTAGATTAACTCACGGTATTACCAAGAAGGGGGTCCTATAATACCCCCTCCCTATTTATTCAGTATCTATAAATATAACTATGAGGCTAGTGCTTGCACTATGTACCATAGCTTCTATGATGTAATATAATATGATTACCTTGAAAGACATGTTTTCTATATGCTTATTATTTTCTGTATTGTTTAAAGCAGGTTCCAGCACTTGTAGTTCAAGGAGTCGTTTACACATTGACTGTATTAGATCAGTCTTGGAGGAAGTTATCTCCACATCTTCTAGGATTGACTTAGAGAGGTATGATAGTAGTTGCAACCCTGTAAAACAAGACATCACAGTCACCTTTTAATCAATAGCAGTAAAATACTAATACAAGAAGCAATATTTAAGTTTGCTACACCCAAATAAGACTCTGCTATCTGAAGCGTAGCATACAGTAAGTGTCATAGTAGCTAATGCCTAATGGGTGGGGGCCTTCCACGTTCCATCTTTTACTTGCAATTAATGAGTAGAAGCTCAGTATAGAGTCTCACCTGAGAATGATGATCCGGATTTAATATGGAAAGTTTTCTCGTCAACCTCTCTCTGAAAATTCCCTGCATAAATGTTCTTAGAAGTTCCTGTAAGATTAACAACGTTTTTCAAAGTATATGGAGAAAGATACAACAGTGTACAGAGACAATATTCCATATTCACTTTTCCACATACAATGCGAAGACTTCGCTGTGCACTGTATATTATAAAGATGGTTATAACACAAAATTCTAATTTTCGCAAAATTATCATAATATTGTTCATGGATGGGTGTACTAGTACATGTATAACTAAACGTGTACCAATTTTACTAATAATTATGCTTGGCAACACATATTCCGTATTACGTATATATACTGCGTGTGTACATGTAATGTACATGTAAGCTTTCACCACCATGATTTGTGTCAGTGGTTACATGTGTGTAATTAACCACAACTAGTACATGTAGGACTATATCAATAACATCAACGGTTTCCTCAAAGAGACATTACCAAAAGTACAAAAAACTATACTCACAAGACTGTTAGTCTATGATTTACAGTTTCTGTACATCTATTCTACACTGTAGCAGTATGAATGTTAGCCAATAATTATTGCACTAATAGCATAAATAATAAATAGTATGTGCGTAATTCATGCAAAAAATGCGAAATTTCTCACGCTGTGTGTGGTAAAAGCCACCCACATGGTGCTCCAGTCTAAAATATTTGCCAACACATTACTGTAGGACTTATCAAATCAAACCAAATTGTAAATAACAATCGTAAATCAGGACATGGTCACCATCATCGGCAATTTTAAAATACCGATGAGATTTGGGGAGATCTGATGATTTGAACTTTATGTTCTAGTCTAAACTCCCTGATTAAATACTGATGGATATTAGTCATGAAAGTATGTAGACTAACTGTATCTTTTGCTTCACAGTTCAGCCTAGTTCATGGTTGGAAAAATAATTAAGCTATCAGCTTTAGTGTGAAATTGTGAGATAAAAATAGGACTGCTTTGACTGTCTGATTCACTGACATGTATGTTTAATGGGTCTGTATAATATTGTGATAAAGTCTAATATTTTATCAGCTACTGCATCTGACCTACCAAAGCTATTGTCCCATCATAGAGCAAATGTCTCTATAATTTCACTGACTTGTTCCTGGTAAGGTTATTTCAAACACACAACTACCTGTAGCTTCACTCATACTCTATTACTTTTGTTAAAAATTGTGAAATTTAGGAAGAAAATGATTTTATGTGGCCATATTATTAGCGATGAAAATATGGATTTATCTATCTACATGTACATGTATATGATGTATCCAAAAAAGTATTTAATCACAAACAGGCTAATACTCAATTGAAACATGCACAACAGAGCACCTGAACTGTTCACTCATAAATAATGCTGTCCAGTCTGTGTGGTATGATTTTGTATTATGGTACACGTAAATGGTGTAACCTATGTAGTATATATTATGATGGTGTACACACCTGGGAAGGTGAAGGCCAGCCGTTGTCTGCCTATACTCCCAGTAGAGGAAACAGAGGAAGGTAGTTCTTCTGTCATGTGTACGTTTTCAACCCAGCACTCTTTTACTGCATTATCCTGTGTGGCAGCCATGCTGCTGCTGGGTAGCCCCTGTGAGAACCTGCTGGTAGTTGTCAGCATAGATAGAGGTAGCTTGTCTGGTCTTCTGGCTTTAGTGCTAATAATCAGGAAATGGCAATTATACAATAAATGCAACAAATTACATGTAGAATGACAATATTTAGAAATTTCCTTTTCTTGTCGACATTTTTGCATGCAAATATGAAAGATAAAATTGTAAAATAAGTTAATTATTGTCAAGTACTGTAAGATGGAGAAATTAGCCTATTGATAAACTGAGCAAAACTAGATGCTCTATTAATAATTGAAGCAGAGGCTATTAGAGTATCTACATTGAATCTCTCGGAACTTCAGCAGACTAACACCTCTAATACCATTGATCAAACCCTTGCGTTAGCTTTTAAAGTTGTAGCTGTACTTCTGCCCCAATCACCATAGCACATTACAGGCTTATTTACACTAACTGTGCGCATGGACCAAATCAGCTGCCGAGACAGGGTCAGATAGTGTGCTTTATAGAAGATCTAAGTTGGCATCACTGCACATGTGTTTGCGATAGCAAAATAATATGTTCAGGTATTTTTCTTTAGAAATTTGAAGACATGCATGTATGACATAATTACATGCACTGCACTCTAACTTGCTATAATAATTGTGTTGACCACCGCTTTACTGACATACAAGCAGAGGTACAGTAATACTAATGCTTTCTGTGCCCCAGTCAACAAGATCAAAGTCAATTCAAAAGTTCAATTAAAAATGAAAACGTACACAAACTGAAGCACAATACAACTCGCACTGTAAAAAACAATACATTGCTACATGGAAAACGAGTTATGCTACTATGATCTAGATAGAAGAAGATAATATTTATAAAAAACCTGAGTGCTAACCTTCCAGACCTGCCTGCTTATTAACCCGGTATGTGAACAATAAAGTGTTATCTCTTTCCAAGTTTTAGTTCTTTAACTCTCAAAAAAGCAAAATTATGTTAAAATATAATTTATTGTCACAAGTTCAGTCTTAGCTGAAGCACCTCAAGTGGAGGAGAGTGGGAGTGATTATCAGTTTCTCGCATAGACATCAGGGCATGACCTTTCAACCTCTCTCAGTAGACCGTGTATTAATTCAATTAATTATCTAGTTTGGGGGCTACTATGGACACCCACCCATCAATCAATATTTTAGACAATGGAAACAAAAGGCTAAGGCAATGTAATCTTCAACAACATAGACTCTGAACCATCTCAAGGTCTTATACTAAGCTGTATGGGGTCACAGATTGCCTATCCACTATGCAGCATTTGGTTAGGAAATACAAAGCTAAATACCACAGATTTCTGGCATTCATATCAATTTTGACAACAAACAACATCAAGCTCTTTATTTTCTCTGATAATTAGATTAGTTTATAGCTTGCTATCAGAATGATGTAAAACCAGAAATTTCCAGCCTCATTAGCAATTAATTCTCAAAAATATCAAAACTAATCACTGTCCTGTACAAGCTTTTCAACACTAGTAGTAGATAGACTGCACTGCACAAACTACTGTCTGCTACTAAAACACATGAGTGGAACATTATGTATGACTTTATTATACTAAACCCTGTTAGATTAATTGATATTCTATAAATATAGCAGTGGCAGTGGGAGGCTGGATACACCAGCAATATTATGCAATGTCACACATAGGAAAGGACCCTTAAAAGGTCATCTGGCCTAATCTACAGCTTAGAGAGCTATGTAAAAGTTTCCTAATGCTGGAGCACATTTCACTCAGCTCTCTCTCTCTCTCTCTCTCTTGACAAAATCTCCGAATTCTATTAAAGCACAGTTCAGAATCTTCCTCACTTCATGTCATTTTGGTTGCCGAAGTCCAAACGATCACAGAAAAGTAGCCCAGCCTTAAACTACCCTTTGAGGAGCAGTAGTGGAGAAACTATGATTGTCTTAGATCCCTGTTTAAGGTAGGAGTCATTGATATGGTTGTCAACCAGTGACAAATAGAGAAGACAACTTCTCCTGCTTAAGCTTTGATGAGAGACAATGGCCAACTCAAATTTCTCCACTGCTGCACCTACATTGTAGCTCATTTATTAATTGGTGTTACTAACAAATCCACACTCTGCACAATGTGATGCTTTCATCCGTTTAATAAGTCAATGGCCAACACCAAGAATTTTACAAGTATTAAAATCTAAAATCTACGTGACGAAATATAGAATTGGAGACAGGTCGGTACTAATTTAGCCAGAACCTTGCTATTGATACTTTTATGTTATACGCAGAGCAGCATCAGTACTTGTACATCTAAATTATGCATCTTTTCTTAGCATTGCAGGCTTACCTGTTTGTGTTGGATTTGTCTTCTCTCTGTAATGCATTCTCATCGCAGCATTGGGCAGACAACTCTTGTTTTTGATTGTGTTTCCAATATTTACATGTAGCTGCACTTTCATCATTCGATCTTCTATTACCATCCGTTGTTCTATATTGAGGTCGTCTATCCATGTCTGCTTGAAAATCCCTACCCATAGTGTCTGCCACATTTATATCTTGTATTAATATAGGCGTACAGGGGCAGGACTTTGACTTGCTGTCAATTTGCGGAGAGTGTTGCTGTCTACGTGAGCCCGTATAATAATCGTCGTACGACACATATTTTTCGTGATATTTCTCAAAATCTTCTTGTTTATTTGGAATACAGTAGCCTGAAAACAGTTCTTGGTCTAACATAGCCGGGGTCTCCTGGTGAAACGGCTGCACAGGTGAGGGTGGGGTGGAGAGAGTCCGTAATGAATGGTAGTCCGGCGTAGAAGGTGAACTGCATGTATGTATCGATCCATTAGATGAGCATAGTGTAGATTTCTAGAAAGCAATTGGTAATGACCAGACACGCAGATCAGATATCCATAGATTAAGAATTAAGTTGGAGTTGCCTTCACCCACCTCCTTATCACCACTAAATTTATATTATACATACAAGTCATGTATATTTCTAAATTATTGTAATGTATAATTATATTGAAATCATAACACAGCAGACACAGCTACTGTAGTAGTTAGCAAAAGAGACCCTCAAAAAATATGTCGAAGTAATGTACCTGCTGTTTGGCTGCACTCAGACTATCACGGCTCATACAGCTCCTGTCCCACCAGTAATTCTCATCAAATGACTGAGCTGAGGTGGATGAACCCGGTGTAGACGCTTCTTCAACTTTAGATAACAATCGGGATTGCCTAAACGAATGACAGCTGTGTATTATACTATGGACTATCTTCACCCCACCCTCACCTGTATTGCTCTATATGACAGTTTCAGCAGGGGACCCAGCTATTGTTTAGGAGAATTAGTATTGATGCATCTAGATTTTATCTGCAGACTACAGCAATACTCACTGCTTTGATATTCTTTGATATTGATATTAGACAATTATGCAGCACAAAGAAGGGAATGCACCCTAACGCTATTCATTATAATTATAATTCAAAGTTGGCTTTATTGCTTCTAGGATCAGAAAAGAGAAGGCAACTTCAGAATAAATTATTAATTGGACTAACAAACTCAACCTAGCCTTAGTTTGATTGTTCACCTTTGTACGTTTAATCCAGTCTCCTGTTTATAGTATTGTATTGATATCATAGATATAATTATGTTTTCAAGTTTTTTTAAATCTTATTACATAGAAAAGATAGCTCCACTAACTAAAGTATTGACCTTGGTAACTTACTTAGCAAGGTGTCTACATTATACCACAAAGTGGTTAGCGAAAAACTCTATAGCTGCTAGCAGAGGTGTGCTCACCATATCATGCTGGTATTTAATCTGAGAAAGTAGCAAATATTATGTAAATGTGCGGGTTAAGTGAATCAAATGAATATCATTAGTTATACATACTAATAAATATCTGCAATAGTTACAAAGTCATAGTACAAGAGCAGGGATAGATGTGCATGTGCATGACAGTATATACCTTTTTTCCCTAAAAGTATATTCCATACATTTCGGTCAATTAGATAAAAATTCTTCTAGTAAAGACTAGTTACAAAATGGCAATCAAGTAGCAAACGAAACGTGAAACGATAACTCAAGTTTCATTGACGTGTGATGATTAGCCCTTTACATGTAAACTTACAACTTAGCAATAATTTTAAGTCAATTTGCTTCATTTGCTATTAATAGTAGTACGCAGAGAATTGGAGGACAACTTCAGAAATTCCACACAATAACCCATTAATGTGACTGTGCGGCTAGAAATATTTTGAATCTGATATTTTATTAACGGAATCTACAATAGAAATAATCTAATCATGCATGTTGTATTTTTGAACAACGCTTTTTGTTAGAAAAATGTCGTATGGAAACTTACTGGACATTACCATCACGGTCCGGTACTCTTGGCAATGTTCCAATAGCTAAATGCCGCTGCCTCTCTCTACTCATGATCTCTTTCCTTTCAACCGCTCCAAATTCACTCTAAAGCAAAACTCGTCAGAATTTAGCATCTTTACATTTTCAATGTGAGTTACTATATTGAAGATTTTGCGCCTTGAACAAAACTCTATATTACATAATAGTTACATAATAATAAATTGTACAATCATGTACTGTATTATATACATACATGTATTAAGTAGCTACATGTATATGCATAGCATATACATTACATGTACATGTATATTATGTCGATCAGCATATTGTGTTATTTGACATTTTTCGTATTAGTGGTACATCATACAATACGTACATGTTGTATAACATTATATAATGTTAAGCAAGACAATTTAGACCTAAAGGTTATAATTCATTTGACATTAATTCACTACAGAAAGCAATGTATGCTAACTTTAAATGAATTATAGTATTAGCATGAAATAAACACAGTCATACTAGTACCCTGACTAAACAACACAGGGAACTTTGTTCCACAAGCAAACTGCATTAAGGTGCAAAAACACGGGAGCGTTTTGGAGCGAGAGTTTTCTGAGCAAGCGTCAAATGTTATGCCCTTGATAAACACTCGGGTAAACGGAGAGCGCGGCGATTTAATCATTAGACAATGACATGCCAGTCTGTATTCACTACACGATGATCTACGTGTTTATGTTTACCAATTCTATTAATCAGCCAATTAACGTCGAGCTAATCGTTTCAATACCTCGGCTGGCTGAGCATGAGCGTTGGCACTCTAGCGATTCGTGAGCGTCAAATTCACCCCAAAACGTTCCTGTGTGTTTGCACCTTTATGCAGGTAGTGAAAGTTGATTTTTTCAAAAATGATTATGGGATAAAAATGTTTGAACACATATTTATATTATACATAAGTCTAGACTACATAGCACCCTAGTTACTATTAGTGTCTTAGCGACCTTAAGTTTAGGCACAGGCCAACTTGCTCAAGAATTTTCCAGTCAACTTCCATCACAACGTCGAAAACACACCAGTCTGGGCCAACCACAAAATCTTTATTTCCGTGTGAGAAACCAGGGTGTGCTAATAAGCTAGGGACCAAGCAAAATCCCATGTTAATAGCCCTTTCCGTATAGGCCGGAGGATCATCTTTGAATTGCATAGACACTATACAACCATGTAACTATATTATGTGACTTTCTTTCCCAATACATCATGTACATGTAGATACCAACCTGTGGTTCCTCATTCATTGCCACTTTACTTTGGGTCAATAAATAAGGCATCCCCTCTACAAAATATTGCAGTAGAAAGTTATAGCAGCGGTTTCAATTATCGGCTCATATTGCTTCATGTATTCGTGATCTGACAAAATAGAAAATTACACCAAGAATACTTTTACTTGTATTTAATATAATTCCTACAGTAAATTTCAGAGCATGTAAGTCAATTCCTATTTGCGTTTTATGCTCTCAGTCCTGCAACGAGATATCCATCTGCGATATACAGTAGCTGTTTGCTAGGAAATAATCTAAGTAACACAGGTGGTTTAGCCCATTGGTATAAAACTGCCCCATTTCTACAGCTAAACGATATGTAGTTATTTACTCACCATTTTCGTTCCATGGAGACAGCTGAATTGGAGAAATCATTGATAGCGACACGAGAATTCCATGTACAAACAACCAAGAGCAGACAACTATCACCACTGAGATTATTTCGATCACCAAGTTGTAAATCCTTTCACAGAGTTTAAAAATCACCATAAAATTAGCTAAATAATACATCTATAATATCCAAACGTTCTCTGAGAAAATTATATAACAATACAGTACAGTTAGCACAGCTATCATTAGTCACAGTTATATTATGATAATATTATACTGCATCTGAGAAGCTGTATGCATAGTACTAGCAGCAAAAGCAAGACAGCATGCTGGGATGATCATAACAGTAGGAGTGTATAGAATATTCTCATATCGCCATGTGTTTTATATTAATAACAGGAGTTGAAGTTATTCAAAATGTCTAGTACAGTATGTTTAGACTTAGGGATTATTTCAATTTAATTATTTACATGCTGGTTGACTGTTTTTGGTAAAAAATGCTGGGAATTTATATCTACTGTGTAGTCAGATATTTGCCTGCAAGGAAACGTTACAGCAACCATTTTAAAATGTGATAGAAAATTATGAGCTATCCATACCGCTCACAGTTACCTACATGTAAATCTAACCTTATGACCTGTAGATAAGCATAATAAACTTACTTATGGCTTGTATAATTAGTGTTTATGTTTATCTTTTTGTCCACTACCAACATAATATATTATACACTGTATAATTTAATGAAGTGTTCATACGGAAGCAATAGATTCAATCCACCCCTGAGATCTATAGTAGAAAATTGGCCCAGTCCTTTGATAAGACTGCTGCTTTAGAGAGATAGCACATAGTCATGAGTAGAATATAGAAGTCAGCATTCAGAAAAGTGATTACTGAATGAAATAATATTTATCTTAACAATAATTGGATTAAGCACATCACTAGTAGAGGGGCTGAAGTTGAAGCAATCTTGCCAGAGAGTGGGGCCGTTGTACTAATGGCCCAAAACACACAATTGAATTCATGTGAACCGAGGCTAAGAAATAACAAAAGGCTGGTGTGAAGAGACCTGTTTATGACTGACTTTATGATATCAAGAGGGATTTAGGAAGTGCAAACTCCTATTCACTCACTACCCATTGTTATCCTATGCTGTCCACTTTGACCTCTACATGCAGGCCTACAATGATCTCTTGCCATATACTTACATGTATGTGATGAGAAGTCAGTGTTGAATTTAACATAATATAAATGTACTAGTGTCATAAACTTTAGTACCCGCATATTCCTGTCGTTTCTGTAGGCCCAGCTGTCAAAACGATTGTTGATCGGCAGCAGCTCAAATAACATGTTTGAGAGTCCAGTATGTATATTAAAATAATATTACTCTATTTAAAATAGTCAACGATTAAAAACATAATAGCTGCAGCGTTGCTACACTATAAAAGGAGTACATACATACAATGTATAATATTTCCATTGTTGTGAATCCTAGATTGTTGGGAGGCAAGTTCTGATTACATTATTTTAGACTTTCCCTTCTATCTGTGTGTTTATTCATCAAATAGGTTGCACTTGGACACCAACCACTTGCTTGTAGTTGTCATATTATTACAATCATGGTAAGTAAATAATAATAACAATAATATCCGTGGTGCCAAACACAATTCCTTACTGTGGCTGCCCAATAGCAGACCTAGTCGAGAGGGCACCACGGCTCCTAGAGCTGGATGTTATTATTAGTTCGATATGGCACAGAGGGAAAAACTTATTCGGGACAAAAACCTCTAGGTAATTGGTGGGACTCGAACCCACGTCCTTGCAGATAGCTTGCGTCATTGCTGTAAGACCAGAGTGACTAGGGCTAGACCACTCGGCCAACACAACACGGCACATATCAGAAATATAACAGGTCTGTAAGTGGTGTGTATACATGTATTTTAGTAGCATTATAGTGTGAAACAAGAATTACACCATTCAGAATAATTGTATTACACTGCAGTTAACACTGTACTTCATTTTGTTGACTGTGGGTCATTTTTCAAGAGTAGGATGTTGTTGAAGAATATTAGATTGCACTATGTAATGCATTGTATTATTATAATCTAATGATAATGATAATTTATGCCTGTATTATCAAGTAATCATAACTAAACTGTCTGTATTATTCATGTCTTTGTCATAAATGATCATTTGGTATGCAGCACATTTGCATTTCATCCAATAACCAACCAAACAAAAGCATATTATTGTGTTAGTCTTGCTCAGTCTGCAATGACATTGGAGTTGCTTTCTCTCGCATCCAGAGAGGAGACAACTTCGATGTCAGAGCAATCAGATTGATAGTTTTGTGCAGTGTTCATGGGCATGGACTGCAACATTTAGTAACTGCTTGCCGTTTTGTAAAGGTGCAAATCCTGCAATGCACATGTACTCAAATAATGAAGCAGATGTTAAAGTGTGTAGGTAGACAATGACCTTATCTACATCTATTATAACTATATGTGTATTTTTTGGTGAAATACAAAATGTGTGCACAATAATATTAGTGCACACATTTAACATTGATTGTTGTGCAAGCTTACCAAGTCTCCCTGATTCCGCAAGAGACTCCCTGATTTTCAACTCAAGTTTTGGTACCCCACCCAAAATGGACACCCCCACCCAAATGCTGAATCTCCCTGATTTTCATCAGTCGAACTTGGTAAACCTGTTGCTGTGTGGTAACATAAAATCGCCAAAATAATACATTTTTACAGATCTGGGAAGCTGTGGTATGTTCCAGCATAGATCCAACGCAGTAGAGCAGTAAACACTAGAGGATAACCATTGACAATACTATAGAGAGAAGACAACTTTGAATGAACTTATAAGCAATCGCTAAACATTTCTCAAACTAGTGTCTGAATAGGAGAATTGACTTTAAAGAGAAGATAACTCTAGCATTTCAGGCTAAAAATCATGCTGTCTAGAAGTACAAAGTACGCTCTAGTATTTAGCCTACCAATCCTCGGTGCCATAGCATTTATGTTGCTACTGGGAGCCTGCAAGATATGCAGCAAATTATGTAAATGTTTATTTGGACCGAGTGAGGAGGAGATACAACTGAGAAAGCAATTAGAGCAGCAACAACTTATATTTTGAAACACAATAAAAACAATCATAAAACCAAAAGTGTATATACCCCTTTGCTTAAAACCTATTAGGCTAAACTTAGTCTACAAGTCGTGTTAATACCTTCCAAGTTGTCTTCTCTTTGGCACATGAGAAGACAACTCTACTTTCACCCTTTAAACGTGGATGACAGTCCGAAAAACTAAATGCAACCCTGTGTATATCTACTTGGATGACAGTATGAGGATTGTGATTTGGAAGTGTCAGTATTAGATGTTTTACTTGCCAAGGGGACATTTGCCGTTAGCCTCGAGACAACATCAACAGCATAGTGCCAGTTAAATAGGATATTGCAAACCAAAAAGGCGTTAGAGAATTTACATAAATTCAAATTTTAGTATTTTATTATGGTAAAACAGCAACAGTGTAATACAACATAACAAGTTGATACATTACAGCTCATACGTAAGCCTATAATAATAATATGTACAAAAACCAGTTTCCTCACACAATGTACAACAATTGTACATTGTAAAATATGTTGGGCAAATTTACCATTACCAAAAAAAGAACCAAGCCAATAAATGGACATAAAGCAAATGTGGTGATTTATATAGACTATTATTAATACATGTATAACAACATAATTGGTGGGATGGGCTTGTAGAAGGTGCCTCTCAATTATAAAATCCATTGATGGGGGGAGGGGAGGGGGGTGCATGGTGATAATCTCAACCTAGGCAAGTTCTATAGAATCTAAGTACCTTATATTTATAACAAAAAAAATCTACTTATAGGACTCACGGATAAAAATTCTGTCCATTGATAAAGAACACACACATGTTGTATATCTCTGCCTATATCTGGCAGGTACATACATTGTAATTATAGACCCATAGCCTTACAAAATCTGGTAGTATAAATTACAAAATTTACAAGAATAAGGCTCAATAAAATATTCTCCTTTGCAATTCAATCAAGGCTTCTATTTGATTATGAGTAGACATAAAAAATTTGGTTTATAGCCATTAGCTTGTTGATGCTACCATCGAAACATGAGGGAGGTCAAGTCAGCATAGTGTAGCAGAGGAAGTGCTACCAACTATGCCACCACTCCATTACTTAGTTATTGTAATTGACCAATCACAGCTACTGTACCAATTGAGTCTTGTTCTGAAATCAAGTACATTGAAAACTACTTTGGGTTCCGACACCGAGAGACAACACGCATGAGGTGGGCAGGTTTAACACTGCAACTACTACTACCTGACAAACGCTGATAGACCAGCAGATTACTTGAATTTGGAGAGTTCATTCTCCAGCTTAGATCTGGCTTCTGGAGGAAGTTGCACTCCAATGTTCTTATACAGATTCTTGAGTAGGTTCATCTCTTTAATAGCAATGTCTAATTTGTTCTGCAGCGTGCTGTTCTCATCGCTCAGTTCTTTCACTCTCTTCTCTGTTTCCTGTTCTCTCTGCTTCTTCTTTTCTCGACTCTTGCGAACCTAGAGATATGTATATGCACATGATGTAGAATAAAACAGGGCATAACTGGTTACATTGTACCTGTCACCGATTTGGTAAAGTGTCGAGTCACAATCACACACAGACACACATGTGATATACTGTAGTTTACGGCCAGCAATTAATGTAGTGGTAGGATTCGAAAATGATAGTCGGTAGTCAGTAACTAGTAGTAAGTAGCTAGTAATTATAATTAGCTAGCAGTAAGTAGCTAGTAGTCAGTAGCTAGTAGTCAGTAGCTAGTAGTCGGTGGCTAGTAGTCAGTAGCTAGTAATCGGTAGCTAGTAGTAAGTAGCTAGTAGTCGGTAGCTAGTAGTCGGTAGCTAGTAGTCGGTAGCTAGCAGTAAGTAGCTAGTAGTCGGTAGCTAGTAGTCGGTAGCTAGCAGTAAGTAGCTAGTAGTCGGTAGCTAGTAGTCAGTAGCTAGTAGTCAGTAGGTAGTAGTCGGTGGCTAGCAGTCAGTAGCTAGTAGTCAGTAACTAGTAGTCAATAGCTAGTAGTCAGTAGCTAGTAGTCAGTAGCTAGTAGTCAGTAGCTAGTAGTCAGTAGCTAGTAGTCGGTAGCTAGTAGTCGGTGGCTAGTAGTCAGTAACTAGTAGTCAATAGCTAGTAGTCAGTAGCTAGTAGTCAGTAGCTAGTAGTCAGTAGCTAGTAGTCAGTAGCTAGTAGTCAGTAGCTAGTAGTCGGTAGCTAGTAGTCGGTGGCTAGTAGTCAGTAGCTAGTAGTCAGTAGCTAGTAGTCAGTAGCTAGTAGTCGGTAGCTAGTAGTCAGTAACTAGTAGTCAATAGCTAGTAGTCAGTAGCTAGTAGTCAGTAGCTAGTAGTCAGTAGCTAGTAGTCAGTAGCTAGTAGTCAGTAGCTAGTAGTCGGTAGCTAGTAGTCGGTGGCTAGTAGTCAGTAGCTAGTAGTCGGTAGCTACTAGCTAGTCGGTAGCTACTAGCTAGTAGTCGGTAGCTAGTAGTCAGTAGCTAGTAGTCGGTAGCTAGTAGTCGGTAGCTAGTAGTCGGTGGCTAGTAGTCAGTAACTAGTAGTCAATAGCTAGTAGTCAGTAGCTAGTAGTCAGTAGCTAGTAGTCAGTAGCTAGTAGTCAGTAGCTAGTAGTCGGTAGCTAGTAGTCGGTGGCTAGTAGTCAGTAACTAGTAGTCAATAGCTAGTAGTCAGTAGCTAGTAGTCAGTAGCTAGTAGTCAGTAGCTAGTAGTCAGTAGCTAGTAGTCAGTAGCTAGTAGTCGGTAGCTAGTAGTCGGTGGCTAGTAGTCAGTAGCTAGTAGTCAGTAGCTAGTAGTCAGTAGCTAGTAGTCGGTAGCTAGTAGTCAGTAACTAGTAGTCAATAGCTAGTAGTCAGTAGCTAGTAGTCAGTAGCTAGTAGTCAGTAGCTAGTAGTCAGTAGCTAGTAGTCAGTAGCTAGTAGTCGGTAGCTAGTAGTCGGTGGCTAGTAGTCAGTAGCTAGTAGTCGGTAGCTACTAGCTAGTCGGTAGCTACTAGCTAGTAGTCGGTAGCTAGTAGTCGGTGGCTGGTAGTCAGTAGCTAGCAGTTACTGGCTAGTGAGTAGACCAGTTACTTACAGCTACATTGTTTCGCTCTCTCTTAGCTTTGTACAAGTCGCTGCCTTTTTCTAAATTAATTCCCCGTTTCCTCAACTCTGCCAGCTGAGCAGACGAATACCCTCCATAGTAAGAGTCAGCATCTGACGAGTTTCCAGAATGCATACTGACTGGGGAACCTGCATACCTGCCAAACACTGAGCTAGCACCTGCAATGCATCACACAGAATACATAGTATATAACACATACATGTAGTTCTTATTTAGTTGACCAATACTGTAGTACTATCAACTGAATCACTTATTGCAGCTAAAAAGAAGATAACTCCAGTGCCAGAGTTACAGAAAGTAACGGCTGGTTTCTGTCACGCATTAGTTGATATATATTAGCTATTATATTATCTACTGAATATTTGTTCAGGGTAAAACCCCACGATAGTGGACAGTAGGACTTCTGTTGCGTGCACTAATAGAGAAATTTAGATAGCCTTAGTTCATTGCTTGTGGTTGAGGTTTGGGGTAACCGGTCAACCATTAAAATATGGAGAAGACAATTTCTCCTGCTTGAGTTTGACCAAGAACAAAAGCTATCTCAAATTTCTCCACTTCTGCACCAAACCCACAGTAGACCAGCTTGAAACTGTTAATCATCACAGACTATAGCCTAGTTCCTAGTACACGCAGTCGCAGCGGGTAAGCTATAGGAAAGGCTACGAACCTGGGGTGGGGGACAACTGTCTATGTACTGGAGATACACTTCCTGCGTGTTGTGTCATGTGGTGAGGAGAGACTGGTCCACCGCTATGCATACCGGAGTGGTGAGGTGACATTGCTCCTATATACCAAATACATGTACATTGCATCATCATAAGTGTAAGTACAAGTAAGTAACAGTACAAGTAAGTAACAGTACAAGTAAGCACCAGCACAAATAATTTAAATTCAAGTCACTAGCAGCATGGACCACAATATTGATCTTGTAACATATTGCTCTAGGTGTAGAGAAATAATACATAATTATGCATATCAGTCATTCAGACATCTTGGTTACATAACAGTTACATAACCAGTGATAAACACCTAGTCTGTCTAGCTGTTATTGATACTATTATGTAACATATAAAAGTTGACAACTATTCATAGGCTTCCCTTCCTAGAAGAACTACTAGACCAATTATTATAAAAGTGGGTAGCCTATTATAGGTGTTGGTGGCTGAGTAGTCTAGTGCTAGTCACTCTGGTCTTGCAGCAATGACGCAAGTTATCTGCAAGGACGTGGGTTCGAGTCCCACCAATGACCTGGAGGCTTTCGTCCCGAAGAAGGTTTTCCCTCTGTGCCATATCGAACTATAATAATATCCAGCTCTAGGAGCCATGGTGGCCCCTTGACTACCTCTGCTATTGGGCAGCCATGTTAAAGAATTGTGTTTGGCGCCACGGATATTATTATATTATTTCACTTTGAGGGGCCTAGCTGCAGAGTGAGAGCACAGTGACAGGATATCAACAAGAGGCCCTATTGGGCGTATAAAAAAGGATTACATTGGTCAAGCTTTTCTTTAGTTTGTTTTGATTCACTTTAGTAAGCCCAACATGGTATACGTGTTCCCCAGTGATGTCACCTCTCACACGCAACAGCTCTGGATTGAGTTGAATAGATGGGGCTAGGAAAACCATAAACGATGAAGAAAACAACTCCTCCATCTAAATTTACTGAATAACCCGGGTTTTGTTAAAATCATGTAAAATTGCACTAGCTGTGGGTAACCTTGCTTGGTAGCATTGTACGCCCAAAGCAAATTATACCAATAGTGAATGCCCATCCTTCACACAACTTAACTGACATAGGCTTACATGAGTGTACCTAATCTAACTGAGTACATCACTTGAACTACTTAAGGCAGAACTTGACTGCGCACAAGTACTTGACTTGACTTACCTGAGTGGTTGGGTACTTGTTGATGAGGACTCATTGGGGACATAGTTTGATGTGGAGAGTGTTGTGGGTGTGGACTCACAGATCTGTTGTAAGGGCCATGTGGGGACAAGGGTGGAGGTGTGGGAATCATACGCTGTTGCTGATTGTGTGGGGAGGGTAAGTGGGGAGAAAGTGGAGAGTTGTGATCCCCTTGCATGTGACTGTGAGGAGACACTGACCTCTGGTGGGGAGACACTGACCTCTGGTGGGGGGAGACTGGACTATGCATCTGCAATGATAGTGAAATAATATAGTATAGTATAATTATAAACTTACACATTAGTAGGCCTATAACGTCTACAGCTAACAGTAGAGCATTATTATACAGTGTTTAGCAGTAAATATACTGGAAAGAGGATAGTAGACTAGGCCGTATTTTACTCACAGAGCAAAAATCTTTGAGATATTACTGTTCTGAGAGTGCGGGAATTTCTGGAGGAAAATTCGGCGAAAACTATTCGCTTATTTCCTTCACTAAAACCAGGAAAGTCGAAACTCACAAGTAAGATTTGCTTTTAGTGCAGCAAGAATTGCTATACCAATAACTATATTTTGTATGTATTAGCATTCAATGTGGCGAGGAAAGTGCAATAGGCCTACCATATATATAACAGCCAGTGAGTAAACTCATTATACAAGGTATAGTTTCCATCCAGACTACAATTACGCCAACAGAAGCGAACAAATCACAATCTCAACTAAATTGCAACTTTACCTTAAAGAAGCTACAGCTGCATTTAACTCTAGCCTCAGAACCATATACTGTCATGTAGGCCTACCTGTTGAGGATGGGGTGAGATCGGACTCCTTAGATCTTGCTGTTGGTGCTGCGTATTGTTATAGTTGAACACAGTCTGATTGTTAACATATGGAGAGTGATGGGGGCTATGAGGGCTGGCAAGCTGTTGGTGAGGGCTGGCAAGCTGTTGGTGAGGGCTAGGTGACGCCCGTTGTTGTTGATGAGGACTAGGGCTATGTCCATTTATCACACCAGAGTTATTAGTTGCGTACATCATATCTGACTTAACTGTGGTAGAGAGGTCGAGGACGCTGGGTCTATTCGCACTGCTACTGAACATTGGTATTTTCTGTGAAGTCTGTATGCTGTTATAATCGGGCAAGGGTGTACGCGTATCTACCATTAGGCCCTGAGTTATGTCGGTAGAATGAGAAGAGGCTTGTGATTGGACAGATGGATTGGGGTTTCTGATTTGCTGTGAGGTAGTATGCAATAGCTCGTCAATATCTATCTGTCCTTCTTTGAGAGAGTCTTCCTCCCGCCAGTCTCCTAGCATCGCCATGACTCTTGCTTCTTCGTCAGTTGAGTTCACTCGTTCCATAACAGTGTGAACCTACTGAGGGCCCATACTGCCCTCAGATGTGATTGGTCAAGTAGGACAGTACTGAATTGTTGAAGCGTGTGATACAATATCCTTAGTTTAACACTGTAACACATGATAACAAATTTACATGTATGACAGAGCAGTTGAATGCCTGGACAGGAAACCCAGATTTAATGTCAAGTTGTAACCAACTTGAGATTGTCCTCTAAAATCAAAATATGATGGACGATAAAAATTGAGAATAAATTTTGTAACCTACATCATTTTTGGCGAAAGTTCCTCTAATTTTCTGAACAATTGAGCAATGAATGCTGAAGATAATAGGCATAGTATTCGGAGATTGTACTGTTTCATATGAAGCTGTGTTTAATAAATGAAAGCAACACAAGCACTAAGCCGTGACTAAAGGCCGAAACAGAATTTTGCGCTATTATTGGAGTGACCGGGTGTCACAAAATAGAGCAAAAATACCTTGTATCAAGAGTGTTGAATATTTTACGCTTCGATCTCGATAACGATCGCTACAAAGTGGCCAGCAAATCTTTTACCGACTCTACTTTGCATGTTTGTATGTATACAAAACTCGCACATTGATTCGCCGCTGTAATATGGTGTGCACATAGAAGACATACAAAAATAATTGCCCGACTTGGCACACATGCTCAGACCAAAAAATGCCTGTGTAGGAAATATCACCAGTGCGTTGTTTAGTGTGAAAAGAGTCATCATGCTGACAATACGTGATAGAACCTGCTTCGCGTGTCTGGTTGGACCATTACATTCATTATCAAGGAGAGTCCACTTGGTAATAATAAAATATTAATACAAGACACGCCTAGCTGAACATGATAGAGCAATACAGAATAAAATAAATTCTTATTGTGGCATACTGCTATTTATTTAGCGTGCACGCAATAATCGAATGACACACAAAATTATACTGAACGATACCCTCTGGGCAGTTTAAACCACTACTGTCACACCATTCAATATTTGCAAATAATATTGTTCATATTATTTCATTAAGATTGATGTGCCGTTTGTCTTTGTAAACCTAGTGGCAGCCAGGATAAATACATTTGAATATTGGCTATTATGACCTCCAGTTAGTATTGAGAACATAGGTAGGCTACAGCATGAAATAGCCAAGTAATCTTACTGAGTCCCAGTCATTCTATAAATAGCTCTTGTGTACAGTGATTAACAAGAAAGTTACAGGCAATGCCAGCAATGAGTTGCAGGCACTATGGCTATCTCTATGGCACAGTTTATATTAACTGCTTGAGTGTTTCCAAAATTCCCAAAATACATACGTAGGCTACAAGTTGAAGGAGAGGGTTTTCTTGGCAGCAGCTAGGTTTCCAAACACAAGCAACACATCAATCTTGCTGAAATAGGATGAACAATACTATTTTGCAAATATTGAATAGTGCGACAGCAGTGGTTTAAGTGGTATTGTTGTGAAACAGCCTGCCTGGATGCAAACCATATTCTTATTCACATTGTACATAAACATTGACAATAACCTTATCAATATTCATTCATGAATGATGTCTTACCTTATATTGCATTTATACTCATGCATGTTACCTTACTATTATTCAATCAACTTATATTGTATACTGCGTGCCTTTTATTATACTTGTCAATCAGACCATTGAAATTACACTTGTATTGCAACTTGGTTTTTCCCACATATATTGTTAGTAATTGCTTGCCCTTGTCTGATTGAATTAAATAGAGTCTTTTTTCATTTATATTAAGTAACCTTGTGGCCGATGTTATGGATTGGACTCATAATTATATATCTTATGTTTCACACTATTGTAAGCACATTTTGTGCCAAGGCTGGCCCTTTTTATGGCCGACGTCGGGCGGAACCATCCATGTTGTTGCATCAATTCCGGAGCCGATACCATGTCGGCCGGCCGATACCATGTCGGGCTCTTTTGGCCGGAAATAGATATAGTATAAAAGGCAGTACATTTTCTGTATCAAATCAGTTGTTGATTTCGCTTCAATAAAGCAACACCTCCTAACTCAAACCTATAGAGGCTTACTCTCTTAGGCGGGTAACTCTACCGGAGGATCTTTAGATCCAGTACGGCTCGAGCCCATCCCCATCCTAGTTTAAGCACATCTCTACACTCCTTCTTAGACTTAGGCCGATCCTAGATTCTATATGAACCTAGCGTCGGGCTTAAGATCTTAGAATACACAACCTTTCATTGCACTCCTCTGGAGTATAAAGTCTACATGACCTACGTCGGTCCTGAGCTCCAATGAGTCTCGGTATCGGCCTACGTCTGATATAATATACAATACACCAATAAGCGCACATATAATAACTGTTCACTCTTTATGTAATGAGCAGAAGGTTACTTGGTCGGCCTCTACCACCTTCCAAGCCCTTCACATACTTGTAGCCATCGGCTCCTGTATGTAACACATTCCAAAAACATTAGGCCTACAGTATGATAATAAAAAGCTTCCTTTAGGCTACATAAGCGATACCATGTAGCTTTGACGATTCCTAGGCTAGCTAAGTAGCTTCCAGGTGGCACCAATATCCAGAGACAAAACTTTATTTCTCACTTAGGCTAACCTATGAATGGACAAAACTGAGTAAAGGTGGAGCTGGTAGCTCACTCTATGGGCTTGGGGCAGACCAGGTGATAATTAGATGATGGGCATTGTTACTCTGTAGCTAGTGTTTAATATAAATCACGATTTTTTTTATTGCAAATTAAACAATTTAGCTATCAGACAAGATAATAAAATTATTGCTTTTCTAAAAGTGATAGAAACCTTAACAAGCAACAACTTTAACTCTCTATTCTCCTTGTCATTATAAGCTAAGAGATCATGTCAAGCCAATTGGTGGAATTTCCTAAAGTACATACTTCGACTGAATTTAGAAAAATAGCTTAAATGGGTCAGCCGTATTTGCAAATCTGGTTAGATTTTACAACTCAATTTTCCTATACCTTATTAATGCTGAACTTGCAGAAAACATTAAATAGAGTTTGACTGCTCATTATGCCTTCTATCCAACAATATCAAAAGTGAAATTCAGTTTTAAACCGACCGTTCCCAAAACCTGTCTTGAAAAAACTCATTTTGAAAATGAGCACAACTCACAGACAACAATTTTTTTTAGTGTTTAATAAGTGAGCAGTTGGTAAAAAGTTTTAATGTAAAATTAAAATAAAAATTGGCTAACAAGCATTACTACGATAAAGGGTGTATTGGCAGGCAACTTGCTCCGGTTTGGTCAAATAAAAATTATAGAAACACAATTCTTTAAGATAATATACTATTAGGGTTGTACAAGTAGGCCTAATAGGCCCAAGTACTATAAATATTGTTTAGTAGGAAACTTTAACAGTGAACGAAAAACATGAATATTATGTTGTGCTTTCGCACATGTAGGCTAAACTGTAGTGTGTAAAAATTGATGTTGCCCAAAAGACCACTGTTGGGATGACTTGTTTTGATCTAACATCTTTGAAATCAGCTTCTTTATAAATCTGGTAGCTTTCAGTGAAAAAAATTGCCAACAAGATAACCATAATGGTAATCATGATACTAACTAGTTCAATTCAAATTGAATAGCTGGGTCTACTCCTTGACAAAAAGGTACCAGACCAGTTGACATTGGCGTGGAGTAGCCATTTGACTTTCATCTACTAGGCCTACTAGTGTAAATCGAATAAATATTAATATAGCATTCGACGAGTGACATACACTGACAATATTAAGCTGGCTAAGAATTGAAATTAATAGATGCGTACCACTTGCTACATGATCTACTATGTGCTAAAGAAGAAAAGAAGAGATGATAGAATGAAATGAGAATCGTATCGTAGTCATGTTGAATCTATGATGATTATTATCACTATTGTGATCATATTGTTTAACAACTTGTCTTATAGGCTAAATATTAATTATTCCGCTATAATTTATGGTTTATTATTATTATTATTATGATAATCATAAAGATTTGATTGTCATAGGTAATCAAATGAAAATCTCAATCGTAATCAATGACAACGATAATGATAATCCATCAGAGTAAAATTTTAAGCTAATGATTATTCTTTAATGAATGATTAACAGCCACACTAACTTCATACGGATACTCAATATTGAAACAACCCTACACCAAAGTCAAACAGCACATCATCCCTACCAATGTGAAGACCCACAGTGAGTCACTGACACCAAACCCTGCTCTAATGGCGCCCACAATGACAATCACTCACCTCAGTCAAACTATCACACGACAGTCACTGAATTTCCCAGGTGTTGGTGATACGAAAGTTTTAATAAAATTCAATCAGGTCAAACAATATATCTTTAAACTTTTAATTTAACTGATGCGAGGTTTTCCCAGTGTTGCAATATTGCAGTTAGTAAAAGGCAGTAGTGAAAGCGACGAATAAGAAATTGTTGCACAATAATTTATCTGGCTACGTAGGAATTGGGGATGCCCTCTTGGCGCAGTAATTATTTAGTCCTCTTCTCTAAATATACATTTATCTGAATTAACTGGAAATAAGTCACTAGATTTGTTAATACTGCTAAAAACCTTTATTTATATGTAAAGCAATGTTTATTGACGTTTTTAAGAAAATAAACTTTTATATTTTATGCTTTCGAACTAATGTATTGTTTAAGCGGATGCTTGAACCAGTGATGGGACTGAATATATTTAGCATGTCGTAATAAATCTATTTTCGGCAGCAAACGATCATGGTCAATATGATACTACCGTTGCACATCATAGATTGCGCTGTTGTCAGGTTACAACGAGCCTTAGTTCTTTGATTGGAAACAAATACTTATATTTTGTCTATAGTAACAACGATTACATCAAATCGTATACTAGGTACCGGCGCTAGTTTTTTTCAATTTAAGATGGAACACAACCAGAGGTTGAATGGAATTTCAACTTGTCCTACCCGAAAACCCAATAGACCACAACACATATGCCATTGTAATATTGGCCTCGCAGGATTGATATGTCGAAGAACTTGCTTTAGCGTTTCCACGGATTTGATCAATTACATCTTAGTGCAGAGAGAACAAATTCCCGAGTCTTACGACGCTCTAATAAAACTAAGAACTGCCGTTGATCCTAAACCTAAAATTCAGGATGAATTGAAGCGCGATTCAAAGACTACTCGATCACTACAAGTAAAACATAATGGTGGGACTCAAAACAATATTTCTCACAATAATTTAAGCCTTAACAATAAAAATAATAGCAGTGACAACAACGACGGATGTAATTCTAATGTTAATCGTAGCCACTTCCAGTACGAGTATCAGTATTCAAAAGTCGACAGTTCCACCACTGACCCAAATCTGGAGGACAGATGTTTGAAACCCATGACTTTTAGACAGGTATTGACTTGTGTATATAGCCTATTTATGTTTATCTACTAGCCTACTTTCTTCTTGTATTGTCAGATGCGGAACTTGACATTTGTACTTGTTCTGCGCTAGATTCGATTGAGTCAGTAGCCGATATTGATGTGAGTGACATAAGACAATTAGGGCTATGTGTGTCGTCGATTTGAGCCTTCACCGTTTGTATTTCACTCCTTGATTTGTTTTAAATTTGTAGTCACTGAAAGTAACATATAGGCTATAGGCCTAGCCTAAGTATGCTGTTATTTCAATTTACATTGTTATAATGGAGACTGTTACAATTTATGATATTCTATTCTTCTCATTGAGCCACCTATGAACCAAAGATTTTGTAACTATTCTAAAGAAACTAACTTCAGTTCGGATTTATTGCTAGAGCTCTCTGTTGGGTTGTAGTTCATAAAATCAAAATAATCATGAACTATGAAGTCCTAAATCACTCTGCATGAAATTTTGGCGGGACTGGAAAATATATCACTATATGATGGCCTGATCGCTTTTTTATGATTGCAGTCTATTTGTTCAATGTTCATCTGTATACTATGTAAGGGAGAGTGGGGTAAGTTGGGACGCGGGGTAAGTTGGGACAGGGCTGTTTTGGGTATTATGAGACCCATTACATTTTTATGGTATGGACCAAAGGTTAGATCAACATAAATAAACATAACCCACTATTTTGTTTTTTAAGTTGAATAAGTATTTTTTTTGCAATTTGCAATAATGTAATATTTGCATGTTTGAGTAAATTTTTTTCTATTGACGAGTTTCTAATTTTTTTAATGAAAGAATGACTCCATAGATTTGAAAATTTGCACATAGAGACTCTATAGCATCTAGTTAGAACAACTAAAGTTAAAATTAGCTCAAGTCAAAAATCTTAATAAAAAATTGTGTTTTACTAAAAAATGGGAGTGTGGGGCAAGTTGGGACGCTGGAAGTGGGGCAAGTTGGGACACCATTTGTAATAATAAATCATGTTTGTGGAATGATATGAATCCAAGATGACACTGTAATTTCACCTTTTCTCTAACTAAAAGTTGTTTGATGAATCTTGGATAGCATTTGACTTTGGTAAAGAACGCCAATCATGTGCGGGGATGGCATTATAGCTAGTATTGATATTACTCGTAATAGAAACGGGTCAAACCTGACTCATTGCTATAACAGCTTTTGATCTCTGTTCTGTCCTCACTTTACTCATGACCCTGACAGCAGTAGCACCAACACAATGTATGAACTACATCCTTTTCCTACTCATACCTACACTTCGAACACCGTTTCTGCGTCTTTTGACACCCCCACCAGACCAACTAACACCATCAGGCAGCACCAAGCTAATAATCCAATAGATTATTAGGTATAACTTAGTTATAAAGTTTTGGGGATTCACTCTTTGTTGTTCAAACTAGACAAGTAGGCTATATACATGTACACTCAATGTCTCTCCACACTTATTGTCACCCAACCCCAGTTAAACTACCATCTTCGGTGAGAGTACCAAGGAATAGTTTAATCACACATCATCGATAATCTATTTACAAAGTTATAGGTTTTCCATCTGTAAATATCCAATTTACCACTGTCCAAAACCCAGGAAAGATAATTAGCACCAAGAGAAAGACACAGGTTGGATCGACTCCATCGCATGAATTAGGCGGATTGACTACTATCGCCGGTGTTATAAATGCTGCCATGAACTCTGGGTTGGGCTGCCAAGTGAAATTAAAATTCAACAATATTTTTTCTGCTCAATGATTTCATTTTATCTAGAGTGTCAGTTGTTCAATTGTACATCAAACTCTAATAATAATTATAGTAAAAATCAACATTTTTGCCTATATTTCCTAGTATTGGTTTATTTCTGGTGTTTTGGTTTTATATTCTATTTATTTTAAGTGACAAATTTAAAGCTTAAGAAAATTTTGCTGTACCAAAATTAGAAAAATGGTCACCTACGATGTGCTAGTTTATTTTATAGTTTCAAGTCTAATATGCATAAGTAGACTGGAACTTGGTCACAAAAGAGCGTTATAAATTATTACAGCTAACAGAGCTATTATAAATTATTACACCTATAAGGCGCCAAACGAATTAAGGGGTTTTCATGTTCAAGCTGGCATCCACCTATTCTAACAAAGATTTACTTAACATTCTCTTTTACATCAAAACAATTTTCATACCTTCCCTAGACTATCTTGTAATAAAAAAAATTAAACACTTCGAGGCCGAACTAAATTAAAGTTCAGCAGTTTTTTACAGATATGTTTTTTGACATATGTGGCAATAATTTTAAATATATGTGTAATATTATTGTAACATTTCAATTCTATCTGTTCATGATAAAAAAGGAGACTAATCTAAATCTAAAATCTATATTTTCAATGGTGTCCCAACTTGCCCCACACCTGTCCCAACTTACCCCGTCAGTGGGGTAAGTTGGGACGTTTGACATGCGCTGCCAAATCATGGATTACCGCACTATGCTGACTTGTCAATGTGTGTGCTTCAGGCTATAGTTAGACAACATATTAGAGTACTTTCATGCAAAAAATGATGCTGCTATGACCTCTAGACTCCGTATTATTTCCAAAAAACCAAAAATTGTCCCAACTTACCCCGCTCTCCCCTAGAGTGTTTTCTTCAGCGTGTCGTTACCTCACCATTGCCGAATGAAAGTCACATCACCTATGGGTATCATCTTAATCCATGTTTTTTTTAAATTTCAACACATGGTGCCGGCAATGCATTCTACCCTATGTATGTCATTGTTATATCTTAAATATTTTAGACTGGTCACAGCAGTATGTTAAGGTTAATACAACCATCAATGCGAAGACGCAATACTTCTATAGACACAGCAAGTCTCATCTTCAGTCATCTCCAGGAAGCTTTCGAGACGTCTGTGTTTCCTATTGAGAAGTTAGCTTTCAGTCTAGGATCTTCTCTTGTTAATCCCAAAGAAACTTTTGTACTCAGCTTTCCTTCAAACCACATTGAAGGTGGGTCATGCTTTTGATTACTCTACTTTCGATTTCTATTCGAAACTAATTACAGCCTGATTATTTTGATGCAATATACATGTATATAGCAATATATTGCTTTTTGGTAACCAATTCCTACCCCTCAATTTAACAAATTCATTTATATCTTAAGAGTGTGGGGAGGAAGTACATAAATATAATTTTTTTCTAACCACATTGCTTGAATATAAAAAATAATATTTGAAAGTGAAAAATGTTGCCAGGAAGTGAAAAATAACACATCTGGAATAGTCCATCAGCCAAGCAGCAAAATTATGACTTTTCGCTCCTGACCTCTCCAATCTACACAGTTTTTTTGTGTACAGATAGATTACTAAGCCACTTTTTGATGGTTGGCTGATAGACTAGTCAAAAATAATATTTGGAATTAAAAAAATTGTTTGAAAAAGGACATTATGTATTAGACATTGTATTTTTGTTGTATTGTTCCTTCCCCTGCCGTCTGAGTGGCTCCGAAATCTACAATGGCAAATGTAGTTTATTGACTTGTTCAACAAACTCATTGCCAGACAAATCTTGACTCTTACAGCGTGTGTGTTAGTAAAAAAAGCTTGTTATATCTCAATTCTTCTTCTAGGTAGATTCATACCCACCCATTGTTGTGTAGCCTACATTGACCTTATCACCAAACAAATCTGTTGGTTTTTCGCTTTTAGTAAGAAAATTATTTGTAGCAGCAAATTACCATGTACCAATCATCACTACAACTCATTGTGGGTGGTCCCCCCCCCCCTACCTAACCACCCATTGCTGCCATCCATTGATTATTTAAAATAGAGCCTGTTGGTTTTCAATTTCAAACATTATTATTTTGTCTTTCAAATATTGCTTGTTTTAAAAAAAAATTATATCTTTGTGGGGCACGGCACATATTTAGTATAGACTATGACGGAGAAAACTTTGTCTACAGAAACACTGTTAGCTACAGCACCTTGTTTTATCATTGGTTGCCCGGATGTATGCATTGTGGAAGTCGATTTCACGGTGGATTCCATTTTGACTGCAGTTACATGTGTTGTTGTTTTGTTGTTAGCTGTCCTTCGTTTTCTGAAAATGACCACCGTGAACTATCATTTTCCATCTATTTATGTTGGTACTGAGGGATTGCCATCTTTCAATAAGTTTAGGTTTCTTTTCACCATGTCCTTGTATCTCAATTTTGGTCTGCCAACACTACACTCACCTTCACTAAGTTGGGAATACATGATAAACACCGCAAATTACAACTTACTACTACTGTTATATAATATACAATATACTCACTACACATTGTATATGATCATTATCTTAACTTTAGTCTTTTGGCCCACATCTTGTTGTCTTTTCCATGCCTAATATTCGCTTTCTGCTTACAGGGAAGAATATATCACATGACATTGTAAAGAAGACTCTCTTCAGAGAATTGGTAACCAGTGACTTTATTGAGTCATTCAGTCAACCCGGCCTCAACTACAGCCTGCAGAAACTGTATATTCTTCTATTAGTAAACCGCAGTAGTGGTATAAGGTGGTTTACTCCGGTTCCTAGGTATAGTCTGCCATCACGTGGCTCTCTTTACTATATTACTCTTACTAATCCCTCTGCAAAGGATGCTAGTCTCTGCATATCTGATGATAGCATGCTAGAGATATCTGGCATCAATGCGATGGACGATTCTGTAGGCTCAATGGAGTTGTCTTCTCCTTGCCCTATTGCTTCAAAGAGAAGACGATTGCTTAGTACATCATTTGAAGAAATGTGTGACACAAAAGACACAATATGGTATCAGGCACCTGTAACGTTTCGTGGATTTAAATAATTGTTACTGTCCTTGACTGACCATATATATTAAATGACAGTAGATGCTTCTGAAATCCGATTCTATAGATTATTTTATACCTGATGTTATTTTTTGACTGAACTGCTCGAGCAGCTCAATTATTTTTGGTTTACTCTGTATAATATAATATTATTGTATTTCTTCTACATCTATTGAGTGCACGTCAATACGATCTACATGAAAGATGACTCAGAATCTATTTTAGATCAATGTAACATGACTCATAGTCTCTCACTATTACATGACACTGTGCTATCACATTAGTAATAATAATGGTTTTACATGTATATGAGATTGCAGACCAGGTAGCATTCAGATGAAAAGCAAGCGTTGGTATTTATACCTGCTCTGCCTGTCTACCACAATATGCCTCCTTAGGGTGTCTTTGAGGTCTTCATAAGATCTGATTTAAGTTAAAACATCTCAATTGACATCATTAGCTACAATCAATAATAAACGCATGCACTATACTACGCCGTAATTATGTCATGACACATTCTATGTTATTATATTTAAGGGACGACAACGAATTACCAAATATTCCATCACCTGTGATAACGCAGCTAACTTGGCTTAGTTGGAGTTATCAGACCTTTAGGTCAGATAACTCCAACCTGTACATGAAGATCTAGCATTGTTTTTGTATAACATTGAGAGAACAAATTTAATATCAAGGTGTTTACCATCTACATGTATTATATACTGCACTGTCGAGTTCAATCACCCCACTAATCTGGAATTGGTAAATGTGACAATTCATCACACCTGGAGGTGATTTGGCATGGATATACATTGTAGTGTGCATTGCTATATTATCATAATGATTATCTAGATATCCATTTTTGTTACACAAGGAGAAAGGTTGATCACTACAGTATTGTCACATATGATGTAATTATGTTGTTTGAGGAGATAATGTGGGTTTGCCAGCATCAGGTAACAGCCAAGGAGTGATAAGATAATATGTATCATATGGATAAGTATGTTAAGATATGATTATTAATATACATTACAACATGTACGTGTAGCTCTTGGGATCGGAGGAGAAGGGGCTAGCATAATATGCACTATGCAGTGTACATGTGCCAGCCAGTATTAGTGATGACATGTTTCACTCATGGAATGATATTCAAGAGTGAAGCCGCCTTACCAGACCCTCACAGTATAGCAAACTTTACTCAAGTAAAACTGACATGAGATTACTATCTTACTAGTACTGCTCAGGTCCAACTAGACAATTTGTTCGTGTTTTATGGTTGTGTATAACAGGAGTTGTCACCTCTGTATAATATCAATAAAGCAATCCCTGAATATTTTTAGTAACATAATATATGCCCAGTAGGCAGTAATCATGTAATTACATAAATGGGCATCGATAAGCTATTGATCATAGTTAGAAGTTGTCCTCTCCTAACCGATAAAGATAAATTGTGGAGAGGACAACTTCCAATTATGATCAATGGCTTATTAGTGCCCATGATTACATAGTGTACCAGCATTACTTTCCATTGGTTCACAACATGCACTTTGGTCTTACATGAACTTCTACAGAAAGCAGCTCAATGTATGTGACAGTATATTTTGATCAATTGCTATAGCGTATTGTTCTAACTAAGTTAGTGTCTAGGCTGGGACTGTCACAGCGCAATTGATATTGACGTGTGCTATTCCAGTGAACAGGTTAGAAGTGGTGTTTATAGCTCAGACTAGTGGTCGAGATGATTGTCAGCTAATTTATACATTAAAATTTTACCAACAACTTGTTTTATACCCTTTTACCAATAATTATCATACAGTATGTACTAAATCTATCTAACACTCCCTTATTCGCCTTTTGTATTTATGCAGCAATATCATAGCTTGGTACAATTGTTTTAAAAAGCCGTGATTTAATTACAATTATCTTAAAATACATAAAATTTGTATTTTTCTTTGTCCATTCATCTAGCTTTTATCCAATTTGACCCAATCTGAGATGAGTGGTATTAGCGATGAACGCATCGATATTGAATGCTCTATGCAGCAAAGTTGTCCTCTCTCCATTAGCAAGACTGCAGAAAAGACAACTCTAACATGTATTGTTCGCTGTTTGTGCACATTTTATCATACATGAGCATCCCACTAAATGCTGTACTAGCTATAAATGTGTTGTGACTACTTGACACTGTAGCTGTGACAGAGTTGGGAATACGCAGTGAAAAGTTGTATGAATAGATAACTCCTATTAATGACGTCATTTTGGGCATTTCAAACATTCTGAGGCTACTTTTCTTTCAGCTCAGCATCTACATGTATTATAGCTGCATTCTTTAAACAGTTTCAGTGTACTTATAGAAGAGTATCAAATAATCCCAGCATGGTGTGTTTAGAGAAAATTGTTAAATCTTGTTCAATTTCTTTAACGAATTGAATGCATTGAATGGCTATGAATTTCCCCCTCAACTAACCTACCCACTCAATGATAACGCTACCAGCATGGTTTAGTCAGAGCCTCATCTTCAGCTCAGATTTTTACGTTTTAAAAATAATAAATGTCAGGCTGTTTGTCACCCATACTAGTTTCCTATGTCATTTTATCTCACTTATTTGGGATGAGCAAGGGTGGTACAATATTAGTCATTGAACTTGGGATGACTTGTACAGAATATACACGTAGTCTTCATTGTGTTGCTACATTATCATGGCAGTTATCTATTTAATCTATTTTCACCTAACAAGGAGAATGGTGTAAGAAGATGAAATTATTGCCACAAACACTCCTGTTTAAACAGATGATCACTGCATTAATATTTTTCTAAGAAACACAAGAAACGTGTCACTTGGAGAAGCATCAGATAATGGCTGTCTAGTTGTTGGAAATCAGATCTAATTGGAAGTTGACATTGTTATTATCTATATATCAATTTTTATTTGACAAGGAAAATGGAGTACCTAGGCGCAATTATAATTGTCACAAATTTTGCTTGAACAAAAATAATGATCCTGTGGTAAGTTTTCTAGGAGTGTCAAAGTACGTGTCACCCCTGAAGCAGTATCAACTACGACCACGTAGTTCTTGGGATAGGAGCGACATGTTTTAGCTAATATAACCATTGCAGCACTGTGGGTGGAAAGCAAAAGTTGCATATAGATTTAAAGTACTATTTACAGCTCTGACTAGTGGTTGGGGCGATTGTCAGCTAGTCAACAGATCGTATTTTCTTTCTTAAATTACGCAGCCATATTATAACTTGGTGCAGTCATGTTTATAAAAACTGGTGGATGCATTGTTTTAAAATGCATAATATTGTATTCTCTGTGTTCATTCATTCAGCTTTCACCAACTCTGATCCAATCAGATATAATTGATAAAATAGCGATGGAAGCATGGATATTGAATGATGTGCTATGCGGCAGAGTTGTCCTCTCTCTTTCAGCTTCTCACCAGAGATAGGGTAACTTTAACATGTATCATTCATCTGCTTGAGCTCTGTATACCCATTCATAGTACATGAGCATGCCACTAAACAATGTACTAGCTATAAAAGTGTTGTGACTACGTCTCGATATTGAAGTGGTGACAGAGTTGAAATAATCGATGACATTTTTATGAGTATTTTAAACATTTTGAGACACTTTTCTTTCAGCTTAGCATATATAGCTGCGTTCTATAAACAACTTCGGTGTGCTTGTAGTAGAGTATCAAGTAATGCCAGCATAGTGTGTATGCAGAAAATAATGTTAAACATTGTTCAATATCTTCAACAAATTGAATGCATTGAATTACTATGGATGCAATTATTGCCACAAACACTCCTGTTTAAACAGATGATCACTGCATTAATATTTTTCTAAGAAACACAAGAAACGTGTCACTTGGAGAAGCATCAGATAATGGCTGTCTAGTTGTTGGAGATCATATCTAATTGAAAGTTCAAATTGTTATTATCTATATATCAATTTTCATTTCACAAGGAAAATGGAATACCTCGGCGCAATTATAATTGTCAAAAATGTTGCTTGAACAAAAATAATGATCCTGTAATAATCATTTTCTAAGAGTGTCAATACAGATATTAGTGGATCAAAGATAGGAGAAGAGCTAGCATTATGTAAGCCAGCACTAGAGATGACATGTTTCAACAAGTGCTTTGGGTCAATGGGAGTGGCATATGTAGTGGTACACCTCCCCCTGAGGTTAGATGGCTTGCTACCACAGTATTCAGTACATACATGACTGGTAGGCCTACATGATTGCATTATTGCCGAATTTTACCAAAAATAAACATATTATTATTATCTGGCTATAAACTTTATTATGAACTGACTAGGTAACCACATTTGTCTTTATTGCTTCAAACTTCATAATGGTGGTGAATGCAGCATCTTAAGCATCTGGAGTTGTCATTCCATTGCACAGTGGGCAAGCAAGTACACCAATGTGTTAGTTAGGTCTACACAACCAATACAAGACTGCAGGAGATGACAACTCCAAATTAAAAGTTGCACTAATTCACCATAAGATACAGTGTACAGTGTACATTGGTAGTATACATTGTGATGTTGCAATCATGCGCTTGGTATAACATGCATGTACATGTACATGTAGTATATAGGTTAATGAGCTGTAACATCATCGTTATTATGTTGTATGTAGTTGTAGGTGTTATGTACATGTACGTACATTATATGCTATAATCCTATATTATTATTCGTACATTTTATGTGTGTCTATTACATACATGTATATACATGTACATGCATATATAATTATTATCAGATGGAGATATTAAGGTTATGTACATGTAACTGGGGTCTGAATTTTTATTTCAAACTTTTTCTATATTTTGAATAAGATCCAAAAGAGCTTAGATGACCAATAATTTTTGCGTTCAGTCATATGACGCAATGTTACAGGGGGTCAAAGGCCAAAAACAGTGCTATGCTTTTTGCCTTGTCGCTAAAGAAATAATATAATTTTTAGTCCTATTGTTGCATAATATTGTTAAATATACATTAATATTTAAATAAAATACATTTAGAATAAGAAAATATCTAAGAATGGATTTTTGTTAACTTTTGTTTTACCAGTAGCTTTACACCAAAAACCTCATCATGACCAGCATTATTTGTAAGATAGTTTAGTTTCACAATAGAAATTAACATGCTAGAGTACTTCCATAAATACTTGCGAACATGTAAGATGCCAATTAACTTTAGAAAATACATTTTATCAGAAGTTGTGTTCTCTTGAAATCTGCTACTTTACGAGCGAATTTTGGCATTACTTTGGCGTCAATTATCTGAAAAAAATGGTAGCAAGCACTAATCTCTCAATGGCTTTAGCTACATGTAGTTGCAGTCATAGGGGCTTGAGCACCATTAATCATTTGGATTTATCGATGCTTCAATAATACTGGGAAATCCCCTTTTTTAACAATTACCAAGTAAAAAGTTCTGAAAGTTCGGCGTCAACTGTAGAAAAACCCGTAAGTGTTTAGCTGTCTAACTAATTTGATTCAATTATAATATTTTATAAAATAAGAATTCAACAAGCAGGCTACAAGTGTATCAAATTTTATTAAATTATTTTTTACCTCGAATTATAAATATTTTGTTACCTTGCGGAAAATAAGAAAAATTACAAATTAATAAATTATTATTTACCTGTTGAACTCAAGCTGATTGTTAATTTCGTAATATCTTGTTCACAATTGGCTATAGCATTTATTACTACAATGCGAGCTAATTTCAACATTTTGTACAACCAATGAGAAGCCCACACTTTATAAAAACTCTGAATGAGGATGTATGTGTGCTGCGTGTTGAGAGAGAGAAAGATTTTTTAATACAATGTTTGCGAAGTTGAAAAAGTTCTATTTTGGAGCGATTTTGCCAGAGCGTGTGTTTCTAATGAAAAAGCGTGGTGGTTTGCGTACGAGTTTGGTCTGTGTTGACATGGATCTGGAGGAGGGAGATCACAATCAGGTGGGAGGAGGTTGGGTGTGACCTTAGTCGTTGGATTGATGTTAGTTTGCTCATTTTTAATTTTTATGCTGTTTTAGGATTATTTCTATCAAATTTGTTACTTCGTACCCTCGTGTTATTATTTCAATACACTTTTATGTAAATATAGTTCATGGGTGAAAGTGAAAAATTAATGTCTGATGTGTTTATATAAAACCCTGCGATGAAGTATTGCATTGTGTCTGTAATTTAGACATAAAGTAATGCATACAAATAGAGTTTAGTGAATGGTTGATATACATGTATACAGCTCATACAATGTACCTTCCACTGGGTGTTAGAACATACTGCACAAGTAGATCTAAGTGGTGTCGTTACGCATTATTACATACCTAAGCAGCAACATGCTACTGCTACATTACGTCACAACATTGTGTCGGATTTCCCTTTCATTCATAAATTTGTTTTTCATAGTATTTTGGCCCTAAAAATACTATGCCCCATAACTTTTGAAATAATAAAAATACAATTTTTAAACTAGCGTATTTTTACTAGTATGCGTTTAAGAATCATTGTGATAAAAGGAATTTTATTTTTGAGAAGTCCAGCTACATAACCTTGAAGCGGTTTTCATGATTTTTATATCAGGGATGTATGACAACAATTACAATGGAAAATATAATGCCAACTTCAAAGTGCAAAACTTTCATTGTCAGTTACAGTGTAAGCTGTATGACTTGAACCCAGACAAACATAATGTATAACTATACAAAATGTAGGCTACAGGCTTACATGAACAAAGTTATGAACATTTGTTCAGTGAGCAGCACTTTTTTGCTTTGTACACATAGGTTGCTTGGTAAGGGCTCAAACTGTCATTATAGGTAGGTGCTTCAAGGTGGTAAGTTGGAAAAACAGAGCTTGAGATGTCATCAGCAGTATATGCTATTTTTCTTCTCACTTTCGTAGTGTCTGTGAAAGGTGAGGTATCAGATGAGTGCATTGAATGCTTCTCACAGGTAGGTCAAACCATAATCTACTTGTTCATAGAATCTTTCCTACATTTTTCAACATTTTAACAATGTAATTTAGCAAAGTGCAATTCTGTTATCTCCCTATAACATTAATGTGAGGACTTCGGTAGATTTGGCTTGCCTACTTGGAGCTAAAAAATTTCAAATAGGCCAGACAGAAGTTGCTGATATTTTATATGGTTCTTATATTATTCCACTTAAAAGCAATACAACTTAAATATTTTATCTGCATGCAACCGACAACTATATAAAATTTGAGATTGCTGAAAAATGTTTTGCCTAGCTCAACAATAAGATCACGCAACTCCAAAATCAATAAAATTTGGTAACTTAATAACATGTATGATAGTTACTTATTGTATATCATAAAGTGAACATTCTTCGTAAAGTTGTTGATTTGAGGAAACCAAAAGCTAGTTGTCTTTCATTATTATGATAATATTATTATTTAAAGGTAATAATCCAATATCAGTATGAAGTTTACGACCTTTAGAACATTCTACACTGATAATAGCAGCAATAAACTATTCTACACATTGTTATAGATACACTATAACTGACATCCTGTCCATGCTGTTAATGGAATTTGTATCCATATTATTTATATACGGTGTACATTGTATGTTTCAGGTTAGAGACAGTCGGACAGACAGTTGTGTCACTTCGCATGGTACGGACTATATTGGATGCGGAAAGTACGATATTACGTATAGCATGTGGCAACATCTAAGAACTGCAAACCCTGATGGTAAAATTAATATCAAAATAATCTTAAAAAAGAGGAATGCAGTAAATTAACCTACACTGTATTATAACTGTATGCGGTTTTTGGTATGAAAAGGTCTAATAAATTATCACCCAAGTTTTAAATAGTGTGCCAAAGTTACTCTTGGTCGAGCAACGTCACTGTAAAAATTAACATACGTGTAGACATACACGTATCTTTATGCTCTTTTGCCACTGCTTAGTCAGTACAATGTATCGTATATGTCTGTTGTTCATTCAAAATTACCAAATAAATTATTGAAAAATTAGACTGACAGTTCTACTGATGAAACAGTAGGCCTATTGATCATTCCACATATCAATCGCTAGCTGTTAACTTGTTTCTACGCATTGCTGTTTTTAAACCAACAACTATAATGTTTGTTGTGTGAATTTCATGATAATTATACTCCAGGCATTGCTCTTTTAACACCTAGTGGAAGAATGAGCAAAGCTTTTGACACTGCGCCCTTTTAATAATGGAGTAATTAATATCCTCATATTTAAATATTCTCAATTATATCTACATATTTTAGAGTATGAAACATGTGCATTGGATGACGAGTGTGCTCTTGGGTTTACCAGAGAGTTTACAAAGGAGATGGTAAAAGAATGCGACCACTTGTATGATGTGCCAAGTGGCAAAGAGTACAATTGCTTTCAGTATGGAACGATCTGGTACTACATACCTGGTAGCAACTGCACTAGGGCCAGGGGAGAAATACCATTTCCGGATTTGCTGGTAAGATATCAGCAGTTCTCAAAAATTTTAATGTGCTACAACTGAGTAGCTATCTAGAGTATTGCAAAACAGCAAGGCAATACCTCATTAAAGCTTTCTAGATATGTGCTTCATTATAGCAGATTTTTCGTGTGGAAATGTCACATTATTGCTGTTCCTGTTTGCAGATGGATGCATGCCCAGCAGCAGATCGGATAAGACCTCCGTCATCTTTCAACCCTACTAGTATGTATCACACTATTATTCATATTATACTTCTGGTAGTAGGCGAGCCATTTCCATCTCTATGTTTTTTTTTTTGTCAATGTAATTGATGTGACAAAAATAGTCTATACTGGAAATTCGCTTTTTACAAAATTTTACCTACATGTATATTGTATATTGTATTGCATGTGGAAAGTAAGAAAAATCGTTTCCAGTCTATTATATTCTGCAATTAAATTCTATATACAGTATACATCGTACATGTACGTGTATAATATGTATATGTAATATAGAATAAAAAAGATAAAATCAACAACATAAAACTAATCAAATTTTACTTCTGGCTAATTCTTGGCAGAGTAAATTCACTGACAAATCTGGTTGAGAAGTTGAAATTATTAAAATCAAGTTGACAGACGGGTGGACCTCACCTTATTCTAACTCTTTTACTCTTTATGCTTTACATTTTAAATTAACAGACAGTATGTGTATTGGTCTGGTGGAGTGTATGTATTGGCAACAACATTCTTTTGTATTTTTGTATTTGCACCCTAAAATTTTGCACAAGAGAAAACATCGCAAACATCCAAACAACACATAAGCCATAGAAATAAAATTATGTTAAACTGCTCTTCGTAATATAAAATATCCAACAGCTACCAACAATTATAAAATTCCCTTACAATTGGTGATCACTTTCTCCACTTGACCAATAAAGTTAGTTACCCAAACAAACATGTACCAACTGTCAATGATTAAAATTAAATTAGCAAGTAGTACTAAAATGAACGATAATTAAATTAAAGTAAAAAGCCTATGCAACTATTACAGAAAATTTATGTACTTACAAATAATATATTGCTATTCAACTTTCTTAAAACACCTTTAAACATGATAACATAAACAGATAGCAGTGGATAGCAGTATCGAGTGTTTCTCTGGCAATAAAATATGTACACGTGTATCTTCAATCTCCTCAATGGATAGCAATAAGCTACGTAAAAACTTATATTATAATTATGTATTACGCCTCACAAGCTCACGAGCGTTGATAGCTATCTTTCCATTTCAGTATGACATAAATATGAATACATTGTATGTTGTAGTTTGTGAAAGCCGCCTAACTGTGTATGGGGAGTGCCAGATGAATAGCCTACCATGCTATGATGGAAATGGTGGTTATGTGGATGGGCTCTGCAGACGCCCCAACCGAGGACACAAGTGGATCAAGAGAGAATATTATTACTCTTGCTGTGTTAACGGGACTGGGTATGCGCCCCCAATTGATAAACCCAGTAAATACTAAGGGTCAAGGTCATATCTATCCCCCAACTAATGATGAAAAGGAACCTCAATGAACTGCATGTCTGTCTTGACCTGCAAAACATATACTATAACATATATGCCAACATAACCAAATCTTACATGCTTTCTTTTCTTTTATATTCTAAATGAACTTAATTTAAGTGTGTGCGACTCAATGCTTCTTGTGACCTAATAAGAAGTGCTGATTTCTTATTTTTATTCAAATTCTACATATATTTTACTGTAAGGCTCAAGGAAAATTGCATGGAAGTACTTCCCTGCCAATGCAACCACATCTGCGAGCTATTGGACAGCTAGAATACTCTAATTCATTCAGATTGACAACAACAAAGCTAAGCTAAAACTTTGCTACACATAAAGAAAATGCTACATGTATTTGGAAAGTCAATTTTCTTTGGAGTCAGTCTACAAGCATATTCTGAGACATGCTTGTACTAAAATTATTATTCCCAACATAAATATCAGCTTCCTTTTTTTCTGATCTATGCATTGTTCACATTATTTTTATTTTTTATGAAGTTGGCATTATAATAGACTCATCTTATACTGCACTGCAAAATAAAATGTTTGAATTATTTCAAATCAATTTTGGACTTTGTGGTGATATTACGTTAAGCAGCTCCCAAGTTTAGTAAAAATTCATAAATGGCTGTAAATATAGTCTTACCTTCTAACTGGTGTTGATATCCTGATATCTGAATTATACAGTAGGTATTGCATATCTGACAATCTACAGTGGTTAATATACTCATGTAATAACATACTTCAGTAGGCTGATGACCTATCTGTTAGTGATCAAAGCATATTTTACACAGATTTTATAGTTTGAGATATTTCAGTTGTATCACATTAGTACGTCAAATGGTGACGTTACATGTAGTTAGTTTTACAGCTCAGTGGTATGTAGGTAAATAAAACAAAATGATCTGTACGCAAATAATGTAGGGTGGCATAAAATCCAGGTAGTGGTGTCCATTTTATAATTAACATGACTGTGGTTCGGTGGTTAAAACAATGGTTGGTGTGGTTCCTACTCACACCAGACTATGCACAACCTGCTTGTAAAATTAAAGGCGTTGTCATCTTTTCACTTTTCAAGAGTGAAAAACTTTTGATCCATATCAGACATGGGATAATCGGGGATCCAGTAAAACTATTTGTTGCATGGATGACGAATACCAAAGTTACATGTAAAATCTCAATTGATTGACTCCTTTCAATAGTACTGATTAATATTATAACAGATATTGGAGCAAGATCTCCTACAGCAGCTACAGGGATTGATGCAGAAATTGTCACAATCTTTGTTTTGTTTCAATTGGAATATTAGCAGAGGAAATTATGAGCTCTCTCTTCTCATAACTTTCCAGTATTGGACCAGGTCCTTCGACTAGGAATTCCACGAGGGGTGCCTTTGTGCTATCATATTGGACTTAGTTTGACGGATTTTTTCCTCTCTTTCTATCTTTTGCTCTGTACCTAATTCTCTTATCAAATCCAATGATGGCCTAGACTCAACACACACTCTGCCTACTATGAAATGAATTGACACTTCTAAAATGTAGAACAGGCTATACCACTTATTATAATTATCATGGTATTAATTTATTGTTCCTGGTAATACATAGTGGTACTAACCACCACCTACATTTGTGATCATTCTGATTAGAAATGGTTACTTAACCATAATACATTTATTCTGTTGGTTCTGTTGACAGCCAACAGTGATACATGTATTATTACGGTCAGCTACCTGACATTTAGAGAAGGGGGAACTGCTGTACATGCAAATTTCACTTTCCACCCACAGTGCTGCAATGGTTATATTAGCTAAAACATGTCGCTCCTATCCCAAGAACTATGTGGTCGTAGTTGATACTGCTTCAGGGGTGACACGTACTTTGACACTCCTAGAAAACTTACCACAGGATCATTATTTTTGTTCAAGCAACATTTGCGACAATTATAATTGTGCCTAGGTACTCCATTTTCCTTGTCAAATAAAAATTGATATATAGATAATAACAATGTCAACTTTCAATTAGATATGATCTCCAACAACTAGACAACCATTATCTGATGCTTCTCCAAGTGACACGTTTCTTGTGTTTCTTACAAAAATATTGATATGGTGATCATTTGTTTAAACAGGAGTGTCTGTGACAGTAATTGCATCTCATTACACCATTCTCCTTGTTAGGTGAGAATAGATTAAATAGATAACTGCCATGATAATGTAGCAACACAATGAACGACTAGGTGTATATTCTGCACAAGTCATCCCAAGTTCAACGATTAATATTGTACCACCCTTGCTCATCCCAAATAAGTGAGATAACATGACACAGGAAACTAGTATGGGTGGCAAACAGCCTGACATTTATTACTTTTAAAATGTAAAAATCTGAGCTGAAGATGAGGCTCTGACAAAACCATGCTGGTAGCGTTATCATTGAGTGGGTAGGTTAGTTGAGGGGGAAATCCATAGCAATTCAATGCATTCAATTTGTTGCAGGTATTGAACAAGATTTAACGTCATTTTCTCCAAAACACATTATGCTGGCATTACTTGATACTCTTCTATAATTAGTATACCTAAGCTGTTTATAGAACGCAGCTATAGATGCTAAGCTGAAAGAAAAGTGTCTCAAAATGTTTAAAATACTCATAAAAATATCATCGATCATTACAAATCTGTCACCACTTCAATATCGAGACGTAGTCACAACACTTTTATAGCTAGTAAATTGCTTAGTGGCATGCTCATGTGCTACGAATGGCCCTACAGAGCTCAAGCGGATGAATGATACATGTTGGAGTTACCTTATCTCTGGTGAGAAGCTGAAAGAGAGAGGACAACTCTGCCGCGTAGCAGATCATCCAATATCCATGCTTTCATCGCTATTTTATCAATTATATCAGGTTGTATCAAAGTTTATGAAAGCTGAATAAATGGACACAGAGAATACAATATCATGCATTTTAACACAATGCATCCACCAGTTTTTATAAACGTGGCTGCACCAGGTTTGTAATATTGTTGTGTAAGTTCAGAAAGGAAATACGGATCCGTTGATTAGCTGACAATCACCCTAACCACTAGTCGGAGCGGTAAGCAGTACTTTCAATCTATCTGCAACTTTTGCTTTCCACCCACAATACTGCAATGGTTAGGTTAGCTAAAACCTGTCGTTCCTATTCCAAGAACTACATGATATCGTAGTTGATACCGCTCCAGGGGTGGCACGTATTTTCACCTTCCGAGAAAACTTACTGCAGGATCATGATTTTTGTTCAAACTATATTTGTGGCAATTATAATTGCGCCTAGGTACTCCATTTTCCTTGTCAAATAAAAATTGCTATATAGATAATAACAATGTCAACTTTCAATTAGATATGATCTCCAACAACTAGACAGCCATTGTCTGATGCTTCTCCAAGTGACACGTTTCTTGTGTTTCTTAGAAAAATATTAATGCAGTGATCATCTGTTTAAACAGGAGTGTTTGTGGCAATAATTGCATCTTGTTGCACCATTCTCCTTGTTAAGTGAAAATAAATTAAATAGAAAACTGTAGCAATATTGCAACGCAATGAACGACTACATGATTGTATATTATGTACAAGTCATCCCAAGTTTAATGAATTACCACACTTGCTCATTCTAAATAAGTGGGATAACATGACGCAGGAAGCAAGCTTAGATGACAAGCAACCTGAGATTTATTGCTTTTAAAACATAAAAATCTGAGCTGAAGATGAAGCTCTGACAAAACCATGCTGGTAGCGTTATCATTGAGTGGGTAGGTTAGTTGATGGGGAAATCCATAGCAATTCAATGCCTTTAATCCGCTGCAGGTATTGAACAAGATTTAACAATTTTCTCTAAACAAACAATGTTACCAGTATTTGATACTCTACTACAAGCTCACCGAAGCTGTTTATAGAATACAGCTATTTAGATGCTAAACTGAAAGAAAAGTAGTCTCAAAATGTTTAAAATGTTCAAACTACTATCATTGATTATTTTAACTCTGTCACAACTTCAATATCAAGATGTAGCCACAACACTTTTATAGCTAGTACATTGCTTAGTGGCATGCTCACTTACTATGAATGGGCATACAGAGCTCAAGCGGATGAATGATACATGTTGGAGTTGCCCTATCTCTTGTGAGAATTCAAAAGAGAGAGGACAACCCTGCTGCTTTCATCGCTATTCTATAAATTACATGTGTATCAGATTGGGTCAAAGTTGATAAAAGCTGAATAAATAGACAATGGGAATACAATACTTGACATATTTTAAAACAATGCATGCAAAGTTTTTATAAAAGTAACTGCACCAGGTTATAATATTGCTGAGTAAGTTCAGAAAGAGAACACAGATCCGTTGATTAGCTGACAATAACCCCAACCACTAGTCTGAGATGTAAATAGCACCTCTAACCTGTTCACTGAAATAGCACAAATCATATAGCAATTTTATTATGACAGTCCCTGCCTAAGCAATAACTTGTATTCACAGAGCAATACTCTATATACGCTGTAGGATGTAAAGCAATTGATCCAAGTATGATATAATTGTCTACACTAATTATGCATGTACAGTGCACTGCTTTCTGTAGAAGTTGACAATTCCAGCTATGTTACTTATTATATTAAAATATTTATTGTTCCTTGTCATACAGAGAGATAACAACCATCACCTAATCCTGTTAGTCCAAACTGGCTAGATCAACATTCCGTTGGTTCTGTTGACAGCCAACAGCCATGCATGCATTATTATTGTAAGCATGTGAGTGCAACTTTTGACTCTGTTGCAACTTCAATATCGATACGTAGTCACAACACTTTTATAGCTAGTACATTGCTTAATGGCATGCTCATGTTAACTATCAATGGGTATACAGAGCTTAAGCAGATGAATGATACATGCTGGAGTTGCCCTATCTCTAGTGAGAAGCCAAAAAAATAGAAGACAACCCTGCTGCATAGCACATTATTTATTTTCCACGCTTTCATCGCTATTGTATCAATCATATCAGATTGGTTTGAAGTTGATAAAACCTGGATGAATAGACACAAGGAATACAAATATTTTAGTGTCCTTATCTATATTGTATGGTCAAGAGACTACCTACTCGCACACCTGAAAAGCCTATGAGTGGTGCTAGGCCTTCTGCATTACATGAAATATTGACAGTGTTAGCCAAGATGACCCATGTGGTCCCGAATCAATGTTTATGTGCTATACTTGAAAAATACTATGTTCAGTCCTAGTAGGTTGTTCAGGCATCAAGGTCGTAAGACCTAATCAGCTGGAACCAACCTTAGCTACGAGAAAAGACTGTTCAAGTAGTTATTGTGTCTTTATTGAGATCCAAGCATCAAATGAGACAATGAACATCATAAAACATTCGCTTTATATAGTTTTTAGTTTCCAGAACTGGTAAAAGGCCGACGTAGCGTTGTATGGAAATTGCATAAGAAGAAGGCCGGAAGCCCGAAACCCGACCTAGTATGAGTCGACCACAACAAAATATGCTTAAAAACATACAGAACTTGTCCAAAATTATTTACGTCAAATTTTGAGATGTCGGCCCCAGTGATATAGGTACAAAAAGGTTATTTATGCCTAGGAATGTACATAATAGGTGAGTATAAGATATGGTTCTGCACAGGCTAGTCAACAAACAATAAATATACGCCAGTCTTTCATGACAATAGTGTACAAGGCAATGCAGTATGAGATGGCTATGTCTATAGTGTTAGTCTAACCACAACAATATTACGCATTTTAAAACAATGCATGCAAAGTTTTTATAAAAGTAACTGCACCAGGTTATAATATTTCTGAATAAGTTCAGAAACAAAATATGGATCCGTTGATTAGCTAGCAATAACCCCAACCACTAGTCTGAGATGTAAATAGCACCTCTAACCTGTTCACTGGAATAGTGCAAGTCAATAGCAATTGTATTATGACAGTCCCTGCCTAAGCAATAACTTGTATTCACAGAGCAATACTCTAGATAGGATGTCCATCAGGTAGGCTGAGGCCCATTCTTAAATGTCCAGGGCCATCACAATATTGCATAACGATACATAAAAACACGCTCACTTATGCAGCATACAACATGTACAATGTATAATGACCACGCCATGGTATTTATTCAAAGTCCCAGCTGCAATCCATACTGGTAGGAATTTTAGGTGCAATATTCTTCTCCTAGCGGTTGCGTGAGCTGTCTGGCCAAATCATAGTAGAGGTACTGACCCCCTTAGTCTAGATTCTATGACCTAGTATTTCATGCAGTCTATGCAGGAGGTCTTCCTACTGCAGGAGGTACCCTACATTAGTAGAAAAAATGTGATGGAAATTAGGCTAGAGTAGCTACTTTAGGAGTGAGTGTAAATTACAACTTTACTTCAGTTTCAGTAAGGACCAAGTTCAGCAATCTTTCAAGGCAACTATATTGCCTTCGAATAACTATATTAAGTCTACAGATAGACTATAATAATAATAATACACATAAATATTATAACTGCTATAAAATATTGATATGTCCAGGACCTCATCATGGGCCATGTGCTTGTTAGGAACCAAGCTGGTACCAGATAGACAACATAGTTGTGGTTATGATGAACAATACGGGCCCTCAATGGTTAGTGGTGGTAATTCAAATCTTATAACTGCTGGTGCCTTTCCTGGTAAATAGGTAACATAAGAGGAAGCTGGAATGCCACACTTAGTGCACAATTGGGCTATCTATCGATCCTATTGGTCAATAGTATAGCATCACCAGCATCCCCAATATAGTGGACATGTACATACCTTGTATAAAATGAGCCACTAAACTATTGCTGTACCACAGACTACACATACGATGGAAGAGCGAACCACGACACCGCCATGTCCAGATGTGGAGTTAGTAAACGATTCCGCTAATGGAAATGACAACCTGCCTATTTGGAAAGAGAGGCTATTGTTTGTAACTCTATTAATGGTGCAGTTCTTTGCAATCTGTGCTGATACGGCAATAGTTCCTTACTTTCCCCAGCAGGCAAAGAGCAAGGGACTAACAGAAACATACATCGGATTAGTCTTCTCATCGTTTGAGTTCTCCAGATTTGTATTTTCTCTGATTGTGGGGTTTCTGGTAAGCCACCCTTACCAAAATAATATAACGTTGTTTAACCTATTTGGCTAGGGTTTTATCAACTAACTGGTTTACATGAAATGACTTGCATGTGAAGGTAAGCGTGAGAAAATAAAACTTTAATGTTTTTTATAGCAAAATCTCTTAATGAAACCAATTTCATCTGATTAATTCTTGATTCAGATAAACAGACTGAATGCTAGAACATGCAGCATTGTAGGAGGAGTGCTAGCTTCCGCCACTACTGTGGCATTTGGGTAAGTTTCTACATAAATCACTGTACAGATTGAGATTCAACTTGAGATTCAACTTGAGATTCCACTTGATATTCGACTTGAGATTCAACTTGAGATTCAACTTGAGATTCGACTTGAGATTTGACTTGATATACTGTATATGGGTATTGTGCAAAGTTGTTACTAGTGCTTAGGCCTCGCTGTATGTATAACATTATATTTCAAAGTTTTGAAAGATATTATATTGCAGCATATTATGCTGCAATATAATATTTTTGAAAAATATTATATTGCAGCATATTATGCTGCAATATAATATTTTTCAAAACTTTGAAATATAATGTTATTAACAGCATTCACAACATCTACGAGTACATTGTAATCATGCTGTACTACAGCATATACTTAACCAGCTTACAGAAATTGTATTTCTGCTGGTAGCTGTCTAAGAAATTACATAACTATACACTTGTGTAACTAGATTACATACATGTAACAATACACCTCTGTAACTAGATTGTATCTTATCAAGGTTTGCGACAGAAGCCGATGGTGATCTTTACCTGGTGCTAGCTGTGGTGATAAGATTCCTAGCTGGTGCAGCATCGGCAGCCATAACTGTGACAACAATTAGCATTCTGTTGAAGGTCACTACGTACGATAGCACCTTCGTAGTCGTAAGTAGCTATGCGGGTACCTATCCATTAGAACTTCATATACAACCAAGTTAGGCTTTGGTTAGTGGTAGTTGGGGGCCAAAACAAAGTTGTTCTTTTGGCGCATGCAGCCACATATTTTAGATTTGCACTTCAAATTCACTTCAAGGTATGAAAAATGTGATCAGCCAGCGAGAAACGGAAAAACAAAAATTTCTTAATTACGTGTAGCTACAATTTGGTTTGGTCTGCACATGCAGGTGCTGGCACCATGGTACATTATACAGAAAGCTGATTTGTAGTACAATATATAGTCTGTTAGGCAGCCACTACCAGCAGAATTTAGCTCATAATGTTGTGCAATGTAGGACACTGTTACCAGTGACCCTCGTACTTATTGACTTAATATCTGTGCATCTTGGACAGACAATTACCTCTGTTGAAGAGATGCCAAACCTAAGATGCAATTTACACTAAGAAAGTGTACGTGTACGTGTACATGTACATGTACGTACGTGTACATGTACACGTACATATGCATTGTACAGTAAATACAGGACTACTAACAAATTTCAATTAACTGTCAACTCTCCCACAATGCAATGTGATGTTCATACTAGAAGTTGTCCACCCATGGGATTGTTTCAGGTGGCTGTTGAGGTGATGCAGAGTATAGGCTTCTCGATGGGTCCAATGCTAGGTGCTGCGTTATACCAGGTATGCGTGCTATACTATGAGGTATTTATGTTATGCTATCAGGTATGCGTGCTATACTATCAGGTATCTACATTGTATGTTAATATGCTAACATCAGGTATGTATGCCATGCTATTAGGTATCTACTGTATGTTATGCTATCACATACTACAGAGTAAATGCTATATTATCAGGTGTGTAAGCTATAATATCAGGTATACTATCAGGTAGATATGCTGTGCTATCAAGTGCAATATAAATGCAATATTATCAAGTTAATCAATGTAATATCATACACATATTATCATCCATTCTATCTCTGGTTTTAAAAGAGGTGTTTGCAGGAAGGAATAATATCTCAGCTAGCCTTTGTTCCTTGTCAAAATTGAAATAAGAGAACTCTTGTTTTTTGCTTAAGGATAGATCCAACCCAGTCTCCCAACCACAAGCCAGTGCCTCAGCCTATTATATACAGTGTTAATGTGTTTATTACTACACATACACTACATCATATCAATTCACGTTTCAGCGCAAACTCATGTTGTAGCGGCATTACCTGAGGTCAGTATTGTTAGCCCTCATTTCAAGCAGGGGTTTTTTATTTCAGTTAACAGGGTATAAAGGTCTCTTCTGGATTCTTGGAGCCATACTGGTTATATTTGTTCAAATTCAACTGGCCATCACACCTAGAATTGGTAAGTGAATACAGCACTGTCATATATGACTCAAGATAGCCACTTTCTAAATAGTTATAACTGGAATTAGCGTGACAATTCTCAATTCTTATCTATACAGTTATACACTCCCTAAAACAGTGAATTCCTGTGATCAGAAATGCGTATTTCCAATTCCAAAGTTCTTTAAACTTTGGTATAGAGCCTATTTGCATTTAGTGATAGCTTCTGGCTTCAAGCTCTCAGACACAAAAATAGTTATCTTAATTCTCCAAATCACAGTGTCGGACTTAATGCAGGAAATAAATTACTAAGCATAAATGAATAAATATTAGTCTTTAGTCTATTTTCACACTGCTTCTTTTGTGAACGTATTGTACATGTACGTTACACATACATGTAGTAAATCTAAGCATCTTCTGATAAACATTGATCTATGATGACGAATAATATACATGTACATCTTGTACCAAGAGATAGCTGAGAACCTAGGCTAACATTTGTAATGCGGGTATTTCAATAACCCACCCACTAATGGAAGCAACCTGAGCTTCCATCTTATAACATTTGTATTGCTGGTATTGCCGGGATTGCCGGTATGCCGATTGGAGGTGTTTGATGAGACCAAAGTAAAGACAGTCGTTGTCGAACCGACAGACTGCTATGATGAATGCTGGTATTTCAGTACCCCACCCACTAGTGCAAGCAACCTGAGCTAGTGTTGTAGGTAGCATGTCCTTTTCACTGTGCTAGGCAATCAAATGCCTGAGAGGCCCCGTGTTCACACCCCACTCAGGGCCAGATACTTTCATGAATGTAAAACAAGTCTCTGTCAGCTCAAAAACTTGTCTAACAAAAAGCGCATATATGGCACAAACCCCTAACATAATAATATTTATGTAAGTTGACATAAACACAAATTTATTCTAGATAGAGAAGATATCAAGAAGAACGATTCATCTGGTCTATTCAAAATGGCTGGCATTAGAGTTCTGTTCATCCATGTGCTTATGTACAAGGTGACCATGTCAGCCCGAACTACTGGACAGAGCAACTACTTTACCGAAACAGTAAGTATTGTTAATTCACTTATTGTATTTTGCAAATTTAATCGCATTCAGTCTAGCTGAGCCCAACATTCTGGAAAGTTTGCTGGTTTGATAGGGTATTATGTCATGACAGATAGAGTTATAAATTATGGTATTATACCGTGAGTGGTAGAGCTATATGAATCTCACTAGAGCGTTATGTTTTCATTTTAGTAATTCAATAATTCTTTAGCTGCTTTACGATTAAGTGAATAGCTAGCCTGTAAGATTGCATGCACCGTGTACCCACCTCGTTTGCTTCTCTTTCAAAAGCTGGTAGACACTAACATTGGCTACTGTTATAAGTTATACATGTACTAGCTGGAACCAACGCCTTTACATATATTTATAATAAGTAGACTCAATGTTACACATACAATTTACATGTTGTCTGTTGCAGTTTGGCACCTCACCCTCCACTATTGGTTTGTTGTTTTCTGCGTGGGCTGTAGGATATCTATTAGCCTCTCTAGCCATGCCTTACATAGTTAAAAAGGTAAGAAATACATGTATTTTTCTCGCATGAAATTTTGTCACTTCCAAGATATGTGCTTCTGCTAGATACTGAGATTTCATATTTGAAGTATTACATGTAGGTATTACCGTGTATACAGCGTACACTTGCATCTCAACAGCTGTTATTCTTGTTCTATTTAGGGTTTTGTCTATTCGCTTATACTGGAAGGATGGACAGCAGACATGTTGTTCTTAATTTTCATCGGACCATCTCCCCTTCTTGATTTTATATTTAATGGGAACAAGTAAGTGCAATAGTTTAGCCAGACAACCAGTGGCAGCTTGTGCTGGTATTTAACCACCATGTGGTTTTGCTATGCTACCAGCAATACCAATGTGCACTCCATTTGTCCGAAGAAATGAGTGGGCACTAGCCGGTTCTGTGTGAACCCTGCTGGTTCACCTCTCTGTCTAGGGAATGACTTAAAATTTAATTGCTCTCAAAATTATTAAAGAATTCAAACCGTATACGGATCTAAGTAATGAATATACAGTACAAAGCATGATACTTGTATTAGTTAAATGTAGTTTAATTATATTTTA